>CANIUD010000327.1:205000-457975 GCA_947470075.1 Closterium sp. Yama58-4 | reverse complement strand
AATTTTGCAGACGTTAGGCCCTTGTTCTTGCAATTTTGCAGACGCTAGGCCCTTGTTCTTGCAATTTTGCAGACGCTAGGCCCTTGTTCTTGAATTTTGCAGACGCTAGGCCCTTGTTCTTGCAATTTTGCAGACGCTAGGCCCTTGTTCTTGCAATTTTGCAGACGCTAGGCCCTTGTTCTTGAATTTTGCAGACGCTAGGCCTTGTTCTTGCAATTTCGCAGACGCTAGGCCCTTGTTCTTGCAATTTTGCAGACGCTAGGCCCTTGTTCTTGAATTTTTGCGGACGCTAGGCCCTTGTTCTTTAAATTTTGCAGACGAGGCCTTGTTCTTCAATTTTTGCAGACGCTAGGCCCTTGTTCTTGAATTTTTTGCGACGCTAGGCCCTTGTTCTTGAATTTTGCAGATGCTAGGCCCTTGTTCTTGAATTTTTGCAGACGCTAGGCCCTTGTTCTTGCAATTTTGCAGACGCTAGGCCCTTGTTCTTGCAATTTTGCAGACGCTAGGCCCTTGTTTCTTGCTCTTTTGCACTCGCTAGGCCCCTGTTCTTGCAATTTTGCAGACGCTAGGTCCTTGTTCTTGCAATTTTGCAGATGCTAGGCCCTTGTTCTTGCAATTTTGCAGACGCTAGGCCCTTGTTCTTGCAATTTTGCAGACGCTAGGCCCTTGTTCTTGAAGTTTTGCAGACGCTAGGCCCTTGTTCTTGAATGTTTGCAGACGCTAGGCCCTTGTTTTTGAATTTTTGCAGACGCTAGGCCCTTGTTCTTGAATTTTTGCAGGCGCTAGGCCTTGTTCTTGAATTTTTGCAGACGCTAGGCCCTTGTTCTTGAAATTTTGCAGACGCTAGGCCCTTGTTCTTGAATTTTGCAGACGCTAGGGCCTTGTTCTTGAATTTTTGCGGACGCTAGGCCCTTGTTCTTGAAATTTTGCAGATGCTAGGCCCTTGTTCTTGAATTTTTGCAGACGGTAGGCCCTTGTTCTTGAATTTTTGCACTCGCTAGGCCCTTGTTCTTGCAATTTTGCAGACGCTAGGCCCTTGTTCTTGCAATTTTGCAGGCGCTAGGCCCTTGTTCTTGCAATTTTGCAAACGCTAGGCCCTTGTTCTTGCAATTTTTGCAGATGCTAGGCCCTTGTTCTTGCAATTTTGCAGATGCTAGGCCCTTGTTCTTGAATTTTTGCAGACGCTAAGCCCTTGTTCTTGAATTTTTGCAGATGCTAGGCCCTTGTTCTTGAATTTTTGCAGACACTAGGCCCTTGTTCTTGAATTTTTGCAGACGCTAGGCCCTTGTTCTTGCAATTTTGCACTCGCTAGGCCCTTGTTCTTGCAATTTTGCAGACGCTAGGCCCTTGTTCTTGAATTTTTGCACTCGCTAGGCCCTTGTTCTTGCAATTTGCAGACGCTAGGCCCTTGTTCTTTCAATTTTGCAGACGCTAGGCCCTTGTTCTTGCAATTTTGCAGACGCTAGGCCCTTGTTCTTGCAATTTTGCAGACGCTAGGCCCTTGTTTTTGAATTTTTGCAGGCGCTAGGCCCTTGTTCTTGAATTTTTGCAGACACTAGGCCCTTGTTCTTGAAATTTTGCAGACGCTAGGCCGTTGTTCTTGAATTTTTGCAGACGCTAGGCCCTTGTTCTTGAATTTTTGCAGACGCTAGGCCCTTGTTCTTGAATTTTTGCAGACGCTAGGCCCTTGTTCTTGAATTTTTGCAGACACTAGGCC
Source organism: Closterium sp. Yama58-4 (assembly GCA_947470075.1). Lineage (NCBI taxonomy): Eukaryota > Viridiplantae > Streptophyta > Zygnematophyceae > Desmidiales > Closteriaceae > Closterium > Closterium sp. Yama58-4. The sequence continues at coordinate 456,258 of CANIUD010000327.1, read as the reverse complement.
CTTGTTCTTGAAATTTTGCAGACGCTAGGCCCTTGTTCTTGAATTTTTGCAGACGGTAGGCCCTTGTTCTTGAATTTTTGCACTCGCTAGGCCCTTGTTCTTGCAATTTTGCAGACGCTAGGCCCTTGTTCTTGCAATTTTGCAGACGTTAGGCCCTTGTTCTTGAATTTTTGCACTCGCTAGGCCCTTGTTCTTGCAATTTTGCAGACGCTAGGCCCTTGTTCTTGAATTTTGCAGACGCTAGGCCCTTGTTCTTGGAATTTTGCAGACGCTAGGCCCTTGTTCTTGCAACTTTGCAGACGCTAGGCCCTTGTTCTTGAATTTTTGCAGACTCTAGGCCCTTGTTCTTGAATTTTTGCAGACGCTAGGCCCTTCTTCTTGAATTTTTGCAGACGCTAGGCCCTTGTTCTTGAATGTTTGCAGACGCTAGGCCCTTGTTCTTGAATTTTGCAGACGCTAGGCCCTTGTTCTTGAATTTTTGCACTCGCTAGGCCCTTGTTCTTGCAATTTTGCAGACGCTAGGCCCTTGTTCTTGAATTTTTGCACTCGCTAGGCCCTTGTTCTTGCAATTTTGCAGACGCTAGGCCCTTGTTCTTTCAATTTTGCAGACGCTAGGCCCTTGTTCTTGCAATTTTGCAGACGCTAGGCCCTTGTTCTTGCAATTTTGCAGACGCTAGGCCCTTGTTTTTGAATTTTTGCAGACACTAGGCCCTTGTTCTTGAAATTTTGCAGACGCTATGCCCTTGTTCTTGAATTTTTGCAGACGCTAGGCCCTTGTTCTTGAAATTTTGCAGACGCTAGGCCCTTGTTCTTGAATTTTGCAGACGCTAGGCCCTTGTTCTTGAATTTTTGCGGACGCTAGGCCCTTGTTCTTGAAATTTTGCAGACGCTAGGCCCTTGTTCTTGAATTTTTGCAGACGGTAGGCCCTTGTTCTTGAATTTTTGCACTCGCTAGGCCCTTGTTCTTGCAATTTTGCAGACGCTAGGCCCTTGTTCTTGCAATTTTGCAGACGCTAGGCCCTTGTTCTTGCAATTTTGCAAACGCTAGGCCCTTGTTCTTGCAATTTTGCATACGCTAGGCCCTTGTTCTTGCAATTTTGCAGATGCTAGGCCCTTGTTCTTGAATTTTTGCAGATGCTAGGCTCTTGTTCTTGAATTTTTGCAGATGCTAGGCCCTTGTTCTTGAATTTTTGCAGACACTAGGCCCTTGTTCTTGAATTTTTGCAGACGCTAGGCCCTTGTTCTTGAATTTTTGCACTCGCTAGGCCCTTGTTCTTGCAATTTTGCAGACGCTAGGCCCTTCTTCTTGAATTTTTGCACTCGCTAGGCCCTTGTTCTTGCAATTTTGCAGACGCTAGGCCCTTGTTCTTTCAATTTTGCAGACGCTAGGCCCTTGTTCTTGCAATTTTGCAGACGCTAGGCCCTTGTTCTTGCAATTTTGCAGACGCTAGGCCCTTGTTCTTGAATTTTTGCAGACGCTAGGCCCTTGTTCTTGAATTTTTGCAGACGCTAGGCCCTTGTTCTTGAATTTTTGCAGACGCTAGGCCCTTGTTCTTGAATTTTTGCAGACGCTAGGCCCTTGTTCTTGCATTTTTGCAGACGCTAGGCCCTTGTTCTTGCAATTTTGCAGACGCTAGGCCCTTGTTCTTGCAATTTTGCAGACGCTAGGTCCTTGTTCTTGAATTTTTGCACTCGCTAGGCCCTTGTTCTTGAATTTTTGCAGACGTTAGGCCCTTGTTCTTGAATTTTTGCAGACGCTAGGCCCTTGTTCTTGAAATTTTGCAGATGCTAGGCCCTTGTTCTTGAATTTTTGCAGACGCTAGGCCCTTGTTCTTGCAATTTTGCAGACGCTAGGCCCTTGTTCTTGCAATTTGGCGCGCTGCTGGAGCGCGGTCGACCAAGTTGTGCTGGCGCGCGGTCGACTGTGCTGCGCTGGCAGTCGACCTGCTTGCATGCTAGCTCTGATGTAGTCTTGCCTTGCCAACTTCTTTGTATCATTGTTGTCAACTTTCTCTAGTGAAAATCTTGCCAAATTGCCTTGTGAACTAGCAAGCAGTGTGTGCACTAGGAAAACGACTAAGGACCAACGAACGCAGAGATCACATGAGCACCCGTGCCTAGCCCGCAGCCTAGCTCCCGTTGTAGTAGTTATCTCCGCATGGTGCGGTGAGCGTGGACGGCACAACGACTTACCTTTCAGTCTAGTCGACTTAGTTGCACCTTACCTAAGTTGTTCGTAGGCCGGCAGCTGTGCGGTAGTCGCCATGGTAGGCGCCATAGGTGACACGGGGGTGGTGGACACCCTGGAGGCACGGCTGGAAAACGCGAGGAGGAAGCACGAGGCCAACGAGTATGGCGACCTGCCGTGGGCGGTCGTCGAGGCTGGCATCCGTTCCTTGTGGGCGACGGAGCACCCTTCTCGGCCTGCTTCTCCTCGACCGGTGAACACCGAGGGCGGCGTCGACGTGGGCGTCAACGCCGGTGGTGACCAAGTCGGCAGCAGTGCGGGAGGCACGTCGAGGCAGCGTGGTGTGATTCACGCCGACGAAGTCGGCGGCGTTCAAGGGCGAGGGGTTCGGTCGACGTCGGCTGCGGGCACCTCGCAGGGCGACGTCGGAGGTCGACGAAGCAGGTTGACGCCGATGTCGGCGTCCCAGGTGACGGCGGGCGGAATTGCGCCGAGCTACGGCTACTTCAAGTTCACGCCGGATAGGATCTCGGTGACTCCCCCGCTGGTTGGTCGACCCGACATACTCACCTGGAAGGAGGCCATCGAGCCCCAGCTGGAGATGGCCGGGCTGATCAGCTTTGCTCGAGGTACCGTGGCGACGCCGAGCGATCCCGACCTGCGAGCTGAGTTCCGCGCTGTGCAGCTGTTGACCTTTACGGTCATCTCGCGGTGCTGCTCGCCGGGCGTGCAAATCGCCTTGAAGTGGTGCCGGGAGTACCTCGACGCCGGCCACCAGGCGTGGCACTTCATTGAGTCGACCTACCAAGTCACCGACGACTTGTTCATCGCCCAACTGGAGGGGCAGCTGACACACCTGCGTATGGGCGACCAGGAGACGGCGACCGACTACCCAATTCTCGCCACCATCAGGATGGCCGGTGCAGAGTACTCGACGGCGTCGTACGTCACCCATGTTATGCAGGGACTTCCGAGCAGCTACAACCTGCTGAAGCGGCTGTCGATGGCGCCGAGCACGCGGGCGACGCTCAACGAGGACACGTTGACCTCGTACATCCTGCAGGACGAGGCGATGCAGGAGGCCGAGCGGTCCCAAGAGCTATTGGCGCAGGTGAACTACGTCGCCCCGGCGAAGCAAGGCGGTCGACCGGGGCAGCGTGGACAGTCTGGCGGCAGTGGTAGCGGTGGCTCGAAGTCGGCCAAGGAGGTCGACAAGAAGAAGTCGACCAAGGACAGTGGCCGGGGAGGAGGAAGTCGACGCCAGGAGTGCTGGAAGTGCGGCGACCCCGACCACCTCTCCTTCGAGTGCCCCGACCGCAGTGACTCGGACGACGACGACAAGGGAGGCCGCGGGAGGTCTGGCAGTCGTCGACCTCGTCGAGGAGGAAGTCAATCGCGCAAGGAGAAGCAGTCGACCAAGTCATCGACCTCGGCGAAGGACGCCGACTCCTCTGCTGGCGGCAAGGGGAGCGGCGACAAGTCGGCGTCGTGCTCCCTGGTCGGCGTCGTGGAGCCGACCGTCTCACTGGCGCCGGAGGCCGGAGAGGATTTCCAGGCGATGGCAGCAGCGGTGCAGGCGAACCCGGCGGTGGTCTTGCTGGACAGCGGCTGCTCCCACCACCTGATGGGGACCAAGGACGCCTTCGTCGACCTGGGGCCGAGCGGCGACGTGAAGCACGTGCGTGGCTTCAATGGGGCGCTGCAAGACGTCCAGGGCCGGGGCACGGTCGCCCTGCAAGGCGAGGCCGGAAAGCAGGTACTCATCCCCGACGTGCTGTACGTCCCAGGTGTGCGGGCGAACCTGTTGTCGTCTGGCCAGCTGAAGGAGCACGGCGTGAAGTTTCGGGAGGACGGCGATGGAATTCTGCTCGTCTCGGCAGCAGGAGAAGTGCTTGGTCGGGCGACGTACTCCGGGCGAGTCCTCTGCACCGACCTGCGTCCCTGCTCTACGAGGCCGACGTCGACCACGTCGGAGGTTGTGGCCCTGCGGGCGATCGTCTCCAAGGCGAAGTCGACGCCGGACAGGATGCACGCACGCCTTGCGCACGTCGGCCTGGATACCATCAGGAGCTCGGCGAAGAACGAGGTCGCCATTGGGCTGGACCTCAAGTCGGCGACGGGTACCGACTCACCGTGTGTCTCGTGCGTCGGTGGGAAGCTGGCGAGGCACACCTTCCCCGACCAAGGCTCCGACGCCGCCGACGTGCTAGCCGTCGTCCACATCGACCTGTGCGGGCCATTCCGGGTGGCTGCCAAGGACGGCAGCCTATACTTCTTGCTGCTGAAGGACCGTAAGTCCCGCTACGTGTGGGTGAGGCCGGTCGCCAAGAAGTCGGATGTGCTGCTGGAGTTCCAGAAGTGGCTGGTGCTGGTGGAGAGGCAGACGAAGAAGTCGGTGTTGCAGCTACGCTCTGACCGAGGAGGGGAGTTTCTCGGCAAGGCCTTCACCGCCTTCGTGGACGGCAAGGGGATCGTCCACGACCTAACCTGCCCGTACACCCCGCAGCAGAACGGCATGGCGGAGCGGGAGATGCGGACGGTGGTGGAGTCGGTGAGGACGATGCTGCTGCACATGGGCGTGCAGCACCACTGGTGGCACCTCGCCCTGCGGCAGGCCGTCTGGATCCGCAACTGCCTGGAGCGATCGGCGACGCCGGGGACGACGCCGTACCAGCTGCTGACCGGGACGAAGCCCGACTTGTCGCTGGCGCGCGTGTGGGGCTGCATGGCGCAGTTCCTCGTCCCCGAGCAGCAGCGTGGTGGGAAGCTGCGGCCAAAGGCCGCATGGGGACCGACACCTCCAGGACCGTCAGCTCCAGTGTCGTCAGCTCCAGCAGCTCCAGCACCTCCAGGAAGAGCACCCCCAGAGCCGGCAGCTCCAACTCCGCTAGGACCGTCAGCTCCAGAGGCCCCAGCTCCAGCAGCTCCAGCCTCAGTGCTCCCAGCCCCGGCAGCTCCAGTACCCCCAGGACGAGCACCTCCAGGACGAGCAGCTCCAGAACCTCCAACTCCAGCGGGACCACGAGGAAGGCGAAAGCGCTGGACGTACCAGTCACGAAGCTGCTGCTGTGTGAGAGGCTCCCGGAGAGACGGCTCAGCACCCCGAACCGGAGCACCCCCAGACGCAGCAACCCCAGGCTCCGTAGGCTCAGTCGCAGCACCCCCAGGCTCAGTACCCTCAGGCGCAGCACCCCCAGGCTCAGTACCCCCAGACTCCGCACCCCCAGGCTCAGTACCCCCAGACTCCGTACACGCAGGCTCAGCACCCCCAGTCGTAGCACCCCCAGGCTCAGCACCCCCAGGCTCCGTACTCTCAGGCACCGTACCCTCAGCTCCAGCACCCTCAGTCCCAGCACCCGCAGCCCGCTGCGACCACCCTTCCTTTCCCTCCCCTGCCCCTCCCCTCGTCGACCTTCGTGGGCTGACTCCGTCGTCGGCCTCCGGCGATGAGGGGAGCAGTGGGACGTCGCCTGTGGCGCCGACCAAGGGCATCGCCGGTGGCCGACAGGACGAGCAGCAAGTCGACGAGCAGCAGGTCGACAAGCAGCAGGTCGACCTGGGAGTGCAGTCGACCTGGATAAGGGGGGAGCCGGTCGAGGAGGTGCAGCCGACTAGGGTGACGCCGACAGGGGAGCAGGCAGCAACGAGGTCGACCCAGGAACAGTCGGCGACCTGGCGATCGACAGGGGAGCTGACCACAGGGGAGCAGTCGACCGGGAAGCCGACCGAGGTGCAGCAGGGCGACGAGGACGGCAGTGAAGATGAAGGGGAGCAGTTGGGCGACGAGGAGCTGGTCGACCAGGAGGTGGCCGACCAGTCCACCGACCATGACGCGGTGAGGGTTCCGCCTGAACCCCGGAAGTCTGGTCGACTTCGAAGGCCGCCCGACTTCTTCATCCCCGCTGCCTTCACCACGGTGTACGACGTGGAGGACGACGACGACATCCTGTACGACGACGCCGACGAGGACGAGGAGTTTCCGGAGCTCGACCCTGACATGCTGGCCGACCCCGACCACCGTTGGGACATCTCGACGATGACGGTGAAGGAGGCGTTGGCAAGCTGGAAGGGCCCGGCGGTGAAGGCCGCCATGGAGGAGGAGATCCGTAGTCTCCTCGCCATGGGCACGTGGGAGCTGGTCGAACGCCCGCCGGGAGTGAACGTCATGAAGAACAGGTGGGTGCTGACGACGAAGTACAACATCGACGACACCGTCGAGCGCGAAAAGGCGAGGCTGGTCGTGAAGGGCTTCACGCAGGTGTACGGCGCCGACTACGACGAGACGTTCGCGCCGGTGGGGAGCTACGTGACGCTGAGGATCTTCCTCAGCATCGTCGCCGTGCTCAACCTCAACTTGATGCAGCTCGACATGAAGAACGCCTTCCTACAGGTTAAGCTCGACCGGGTGCTGTACATGTCGCAGCCGGACTACTTCAACGACGGAACCGGCCAGGTGTGCAAGCTGCTGAAGAGCCTGTACGAGCTGAAGCAGTCGCCGCTGCTGTGGTACTTGGCGCTCAACGACGTGCTGGTCGGCGCTGGGTGGAAGAAGAGCCAGGTCGACGAGGCCCTCTACTTCAAGGTCGGCGACGACGGAGCGACTTGCTGGGTGCTGGTCTACGTCGACGACCTGCTTGCCGCCAGCAGCAGCCCCGAGATGCTGAAGCAGCTGAAGGAGCTACTGGAGGCCGCCTTCGAGCTGCGCGAGATCTCGCCGGTGCAGAAGTACCTCGGGCTGGAGATCGTGCGCGACAGGTCGGCGGGGAAGCTGTGGCTGCACCAGCAGGGCTACGCCGACAAGCTGCGTAGGCGCTTCATCGACGAGGAGCAGATCGGACGGACTCCGAAGACGCCGGTCTCGGTCAACGCCTACGCCGAACTCACCTTCGACGACGAGGAGGCGCAGGAGCGACAGGAGGAGGAGTACCGGCAGAAGGTCGGCTCGCTGCAGTTCGCGGCGACGACGACGAGGCCGGACATCGCCTTCGCCTGCAGCAAGCTGGGGAGCGGCCTCACGGTGAGGAGCGACCAGCACTGGCGCGAGGTCGACCGCTGCCTCGCCTACCTCGCCAACACGCGCGACACCGCCCTTGAGTTTGGCGGTGGACCTGAGTCGCTGGAGCTGGTCGGCTACGTGGACACCGTGGTCGGGTGTAGGGTGCAGCCGACCTGCAGCAGTGGGCGAGTTGGTCGACGAGGTTGGTCGACCTGCACGGGGAGCCACTGCATGGGCGCCGACGTCGGGAGGGCGCCAACTTCGGCTGGTCGACCTGGGACGTCGACCAGCCCTTCTGGTCGACCTGGGACGTCGACTTGCAGCTGGTCAACCAGGGGATAGTGGTCGACCTGGGGAGGTCGACTGGAGGTGGCCGTCGACTTGGGAGGTCGACCGGCACGTACCAGAGGGAGTGGTCGACTAGGGAGGTCGACCGGAAGTGGTCGTTGACCTGGGTGGTCGACGGGCACGCACTGGAGCCTCTGGTCGACCTGGTTGCCCGGTCGACCAGGTTACCTAGGTGACGAGGTGCTGCGAAGGCTTGCGATGGTCGCCCAGGTGGTTTTGGCGAGGACGACCTCGGTGATGGTATCCCGAGGTCGACGTGGTGCATCAGAAGCAGTCGTCAGCACGAAGTTGATGTGGTGTGTGCGTTGTGCAGGTGACGAGGCACTGCACGCCAATCGTCTGCGAGCACCTGCGAAGTAGGTGCGCTGCTGTCCTGCGGGAGCAACGTTGGCGCGCCGTCAACCTGCGACGTTGGCACGCCGTCGACCTGCAGTGTTGGCAAGCCGCGACTCTGCGCTGCTGGAGCGCGGTCGACCAAGTTGTGCTGGCGCGCGGTCGACTGTGCTGCGCTGGCAGTCGACCTGCTTGCATGCTAGCTCTGATGTAGTCTTGCCTTGCCAACTTCTTTGTATCATTGTTGTCAACTTTCTCTAGTGAAACTCTTGCCAAATTGCCTTGTGAACTAGCAAGCAGTGTGTGCACTAGGAAAACGACTAAGGACCAACGAACGTAGAGATCACACGAGCACCCGTGCCTAGCCCGCAGCCTAGCTCCCGTTGTAGTAGTTATCTCCGTAGTTAGGCCCTTGTTCTTGAATGTTTGCAGACGCTAGGCCCTTGTTCTTGATTTTTTGCAGACGATAGGCCCTTGTTCTTGAATTTTTGCAGACGTTAGGCCCTTGTTCTTGAATTTTTGCAGACGCTAGGCCCTTGTTCTTGAAATTTTGCAGACGCTAGGCCCTTGTTCTTGAATTTTTGCAGACACTAGGCCCTTGTTCTTGAATTTTTGCAGACGCTAGGCCCTTGTTCTTGAATTTTTGCAGACGCTAGGCCCTTGTTCTTGAATTTTTGCAGACGCTAGGCCCTTGTTCTTGAATTTTTGCAGACGCTAGGCCCTTGTTCTTGAATTTTTGCAGACGCTAGGCCCTTTTTCTTGAATTTTTGCAGACGCTAGGCCCTTGTTCTTGAATTTTTGCACTCGCTAGGTGTGCAATTTTGCAGACGCTAGGCCCTTGTTCTTGCAATTTTGCAGACGCTAGGCCCTTGTTCTTGAATTTTTGCACTCGCTAGGCCCTTGTTCTTTAATTTTTGCAGACGCTAGGCCCTTGTTCTTGAAATTTTGCAGACGCTAGGCCCTTGTTCTTGAATTTTTGCAGACGCTAGGCCCTTGTTCTTGAAATTTTGCAGATGCTAGGCCCTTGTTCTTGAATTTTTGCAGACGCTAGGCCCTTGTTCTTGCAATTTTGCAGACGCTAGGCCCTTGTTCTTGCAATTTTGCAGATGCTAGGCCCTTGTTCTTGAATTTTTGCACTCGCTAGGCCCTTGTTCTTGCAATTTTGCAGACGCTAGGCCCTTGTTCTTTCAATTTTGCAGACGCTAGGCCCTTGTTCTTGCCTTCGAGGGATTAACTTTGATGACAAATATGCGGCTTAAAACAAATGTATAGCACTATATAATGCGTTCACAAAGCTAGCTACCAATGTAGTCTATGGTAAAAACTTTATCATTTAACATCAATTTCATTCGCGGTTGCACATACCATGCTTGCAACATCAACCACAAATGCAACATAAACAAAAGCAACAACAACAGTGACGACGACAACACACCACAACAACAACATCGGCGACAACATCAGCGCCAACAACAACAGCGACAACAACAACAGCGACAACAAAAACAGCGACAGCAACAACAGCGACAGCAACAACAGCGACAACAACAACAACAGCGACAACAACAATAGCGACACCAACAACAGCGACAACAAGAGCAGCGACAACAACAGCAGCGACAACAAGAGCAGCGACAACAACCGCAGCGAAAACAGCAACAGCGACAACAACAACATCGTCAACAACAACAGCGACAACAGCAACAGCGACAACAACAACAGCGACAACAACAACAGCGACAACATGAGCAGCGACAACAAGAGCAGCGACAACAACCGCAGCGACAACAGCAACAGCGACAACAACAACAGCGTCAACAACAACAGCGACAACAGCAACAGCGACAACAACAACAGCGACAACAACAACAGCGACAACAACAACAGCGACAACAACAACAGCGACAACAACAACAGCAACAACAACAACAGCAACAACAACAACAGCAACAACAACAACAGCGACAACATGAGCAGCGACAACAAGAGCAGCGACAACAACCGCAGCGACAACAGCAACAGCGACAACAACAACAGCGTCAACAACAATAGCGACAACAACAACAGCGTCAACAACAACAGCGACGATGACAACACACCACAACAACAACAGCGGCGACAACATCAACAACAGCAACAACAGCGACAACAACAACAGCGACAACAAAGAACAGCGACAGCAACAACAGCAACAACAACAACAACAACAGCAACAACAACAACAGCGACAACAACAACATCGACAACAAGAGCAGCGACAACAGCAGCAGCGACAACAAGAGCAGCGACAACAACCGCAGCGACAACAGCAACAGCGACAACAACAACAGCGACAACAAGAACAGCGCCAACAACAACAGCGACAATGACAACACACCACAACAATAACAGCAGCGACAACAACAGCGCCAACGACAACAGCAACAACAGCAGCAGCAGCAACAACAACAACAACAACAACAACAACAACGACAACAACAACAGCGACAACACCAACAGCGACAACAACAACAACAGCGACAACGACAATAACAGTTGTGAGTTCTTTTTTCAGGGTACACGGTTTGTGATAATATTCAGCAGCACCTATTTTAAGTTCAACGTTTTCGTGCAAATAATTGTGGAATTAAACGAAAACATGCGTGTGTCCAATTTTCACAGCTCTTTAATTTTATGTTACACAGGTTTAGAAACAATCCGTGTAAAACTTAAAACGGAGCGAGTTCAACGGTTTGAACTCACGAAGTTGCCAAATTCACCCATGAGGCACAAGTTCCTACCGATGAGGCACGATCCAAGACGATTTGCCGCGAAGCGCACTAGCAGGGCTTCGACCGCCAAGACGCCAAGGGTCGTGCACCTGGAAGAACGATTGCTAGAGATTTAACACTTTGTCGATACGATTTGCTTCTCCTTCACAGCATGTCGATCGATCCACATAAGAGCCGCGTAGGCATAGAACGCCCTCATTTCCGCAGTACCTTTCACCGAATTTGCGGGATAGGAAGCCAGCGTCGGCTTCATATTTGCCTCTGTTATGGCAGCAACTACGAGAGCACGTTACCTAGTAATGTTATCACTTATACTGTGTGCATGGTGCGCAGCAATCTTCAAGACGCACCGTGCTCTGAAGTCTCATCAGACCAACAGCGTAGAGTGTAGGCTGCATCAAGCTCGCCTTCGTGACGAGGGCTACGAGAACGGCCCATTTAAGGCAACCGAAGATGGACAGATCCACAAGGATCCGCCACCCGCATGCCATCGTCACAAGCGTAGGCGGGTTGACGATCCGGCAGATCCTACAAGCCCCGCACAAGTGGCTCACACTACCGCGCCACACTTTGATGCGCCAACGAATGAGCAAGAGTAGATCGCCTTTCAGCCAGAGGCTCGCCGGAGCCGATTGACTTCGATTTCGGTCCAGGAATCTTCGACACGCGTAAAGAGCTGCTGTTACTGATGCAAAGCTTCCGTGAAGGGCAGGGCATGACTGTTGAAGAGAGCAAGCGGTTTTTGCGCGTCGTATGCCACCCCGATTTCAACTCTGAAGATCTCCTAGGCTGGCGGAGCATCAAAGATGCACAAAAGTGGGCTGCGGACAAGTGGGGCGCGAAAGCACCTGAGTGGAAGACGACAATGGTTGAGGTCCCAGGGGTGTTGGAGAATGGCCGTCCCGTCTATGTGCCCTTGAAATACACGGACACTCTCAAGGTACGCCACGGGGAGGGAGTGAAGCTCTCTAACTACAAAGAATCTTCTGTTTCGTGTTTCCAGGTGGTGCAGGCGATTTTCGAAGACCGATGCAACCAGAAAGGATTCGCACTATACCCGAGCAAGAAATTTCGCAATGGGAAGAGGATTTATACACGCCCTCAACATTGCAACTGGTGGCTCGAAGCCCAGGTGAGTGGATGGCGATCGTGAGGGTTGTATTCTGGCCTCGGATGTGTGGGTGTGGTGCTCTGGAACCTTGGATGTGAGGTGAGTGAGTGATGACCTCGGATGTGGGTGTGTAGGGAGGGTGGGAGTGAGTGTGGAGCTCGGATTTCAGCAACAACAGGGAAGGTGGGAGTGAGTGATGAGCTCGGATGTGGGTGGGTGAGTGATGACCTCGGATGTGGGTGTGTAGGGAGGGTGGGATTGAGTGAGGAGCTCGGATGTGGGTGTGTAGGGCGGGTCAGCTAGAGTTGCGAGCTTTGTGCCTCTGATGCCTTCCCTTGAACTCTTCCCATCCCATCGTTCCTTTCCGCAATGTAACATTGCAGAAGGCACAACGCATCAAAGAAGAAGTGATCGCTGCACTCATAATGTACTCGGATGTCACACAATTAAGCAAAAACGACACGCAGAAGGTCTGGCCTGTCGTTTTGTCACTCGGGAATATCGCAGTTGAACACCGTTGGAAGACGAGTGCAAAGCAGATGGTGGCAATGCTGCCATTGCCTCATTCGAAGTGGAAAAGCAACGTAAAGACGGAGCTATTCCTGAAGTGTATGCAAATTGTGCTTCAGCCATTGATTGATGCCAGCAACAGGTAAGTTTCTGAACAACACTCCCTGAATTATCATTATTCTCAAAGTAGCAACAATCTAACAACATATTTTGCCCCCATGCAGCGATATAAGTTGTGTGTGGTCTGACCCGTCAGGGGTCAAACGCCTTGTGAGGCCGTTATTCTATAGCTATCCTTGCGACTACCCGGAAAGCTGCAAGGTGACAAGCACATTCCAGCACGGTAGCAACCGGCCGTGCTCTATGTGTTATGCGTTGGGTGCCGAGTGCGACAACTTGACCAAAAAATTCAAGTCGAGGAACCCAAAGGAGCAACGATTTCTGATGGGTAAACACAAGATGTTATACCAAGCAGGGAAGACTTTGGCTAAGGATTATGCCGCGCTGTGGGCTTCATTCCCTTTTCACGTACGTCCACGGCCTTCCCTAATTTCTTTTTAGAGTTTGCCCTGTGACTATGTTTTTCAAGTTTCTACCTGACCAAGGAACCCAAACCCCACTTCAGACATTCATTTGGGACTTCAAATATGCCGACACACCATGGGGTAACCCATACCTGGCGCTCATGCCTGATGTCCTTCACCAGGCGGATGTTGGGGTGTGGACGCACATCCGTGACGCCATAGCAACACTCCCCAACGCAAAAAATGGCCAGCTTGATGAGTAAGTGTTGTAGGGTATTTTATTTTCCTTACTTTCATCACAGGCATGTCCGTGCTTCTACTCTGGTTGCTGCTCTTCATGAGATAGTCTGATTCATAGCAATCTGTCTCTTGTCTGGCTAGCGTTCACAACAATACAAATGCTTCATTCCGGGGTAGGATTGCCCTGATCCGACAGTGGCTTGATATCAAGCAGTGCCTCTTGTTTTTTGCAAAGGCATGGCCGGCTTGCATTGGATTCTTGTTTGTTCCGCAATGGTGGTTTGCTGCAGTCTTAGCCATACGCATTCCTTCTTTGTCCTATTTCCCCCCATTCTCCCCCTCCCCCCTTACCCCCAAGACGCATGAAATGGCTTTGGAAGCATGGCCGCATTGCTGGTCTAAATCTTCCCGTTCCAGGAACATACTTCCAGTCGGGTGCCCGTGTCTCTGCGGCTGAGCACCGAGCCGTGATGCAAGTTTCCATTTTCATACTAGAAGGCCTTGTTGATGATGCACACTTGAAAGCAGTGCAAGCGTTCCTCCGTTGGTACAAGGCAACCTTTCGTCCTCGTTACCACACGGATGAAAGCCTCGCCAATGTGGAGCGCCTCTCCCACATGTAACTGTCCCCAACCTCCTCATTTTTGAAACCGTGTTATGTTTTCTGGTCAATCTAGGATACTCCTGTCCATATCTTTATCCCACCCTCCCCTTTCTGCACCTCTTTATCCTACGCGTGTGTGTGTTTCCATTGTTTCAAAAGATCTACACTTGTGTGTAGAGCTCAATTTTGAGTGTGGAGGTAAGTCCAGAGGGGTATGCGAGCTCGGATCGGAGCGTGGAGGTAAGTCCAGAGGGGTATGCGAGCTCGGATCGTAGCGTGGAGGTAAGTCCAGAGGGGTATGCGAGCTCGGATCGGAGCGTGGAGGTAAGTCCAGAGGGGTATGCGAGCTCGGATCGGAGCGTGGAGGTAAGTCCAGAGGGGTATGCGAGCTCGGATCGGAGCGTGGAGGTAAGTCCAGAGGGGTATGCGAGCTCGGATCGGAGCGTGGAGGTAAGTCCAGAGGGGTATGCGAGCTCGGATCGGAGCGTGGAGGTAAGTCCAGAGGGGTATGCGAGCTCGGATCGGAGCGTGGAGGTAAGTCCAGAGGGGTATGCGAGCTCGGATCGGAGCGTGGAGGTAAGTCCAGAGGGGTATGCGAGCTCGGATCGGAGCGTGGAGGTAAGTCCAGAGGGGTATGCGAGCTCGGATCGGAGCGTGGAGGTAAGTCCAGAGGGGTATGCGAGCTCGGATCGGAGCGTGGAGGTAAGTCCAGAGGGGTATGCGAGCTCGGATCGGAGCGTGGAGGTAAGTCCAGAGGGGTATGCGAGCTCGGATCGGAGCGAGGGGTATGGGAGCTCGGATCGGAGCGTGGAGGTAAGTCCAGAGGGGTATGCGAGCTCGGATCGGAGCGTGGAGGTAAGTCCAGAGGGGTATGCGAGCTCGGATCGGAGCGTGGAGGTAAGTCCAGAGGGGTATGCGAGCTCGGATCGGAGCGAGGGGTATGGGAGCTCGGATCGGAGCGTCGAGGTAAGTCCAGAGGGGTATGCGAGCTCGGATCGGAGCGTGGAGGTAAGTCCAGAGGGGTATGCGAGCTCGGATCGGAGCGTCGAGGTAAGTCCAGAGGGGTATGCGAGCTCGGATCGGAGCGTGGAGGTAAGTCCAGAGGGGTATGCGAGCTCGGATCGGAGCGTGGAGGTAAGTCCAGAGGGGTATGCGAGCTCGGATCGGAGCGTGGAGGTAAGTCCAGAGGGGTATGCGAGCTCGGATCGGAGCGTGGAGGTAAGTCCAGAGGGGTATGCGAGCTCGGATCGGAGCGTGGAGGTAAGTCCAGAGGGGTATGCGAGCTCGGATCGGAGCGTGGAGGTAAGTCCAGAGGGGTATGCGAGCTCGGATCGGAGCGTGGAGGTAAGTCCAGAGGGGTATGCGAGCTCGGATCGGAGCGTGGAGGTAAGTCCAGAGGGGTATGCGAGCTCGGATCGGAGCGAGGGGTATGGGAGCTCGGATTTGAGTGTGGAGGTAAGTCCAGAGTGGTATGTGAGCTCGGATCGGAGTGTGGAGATAAGTCCAGCGTGGTATGTGACTCGGATCTGAGTGTGTAGGTAAGTCCAGAGTGGATTGAGTGTGTAGGGCAGATATTGTTTCTCTCAACGGCCATCATCATCCCTTCTCTCCCCCCAGGATGATCGACAAACTTAAGGGTGCATTCCCAACACAGGCATCTCTCTGGAAGGTTGTGAAAGTGCACATGGTAGTGCACTATGCCGATGCCATTCGAAGGGGTGGCTTGCCGGAGGAGTATTCCACCAACATGTACGAACACTTCCACAAAATCACCGTGAAACGGCCATACCGGGCATCAAATCGAAGGCAATGGACAGAGTCGATTATCAAGAGCAACCAATTCCTCCACATGCTAGCTCAGGTCGAAAGCGACATAAAGGAGGAGAGAGACTACAACTGCGCGTTCTACGAGGTATGTGTGTTGTGGCGGTTTTTGGTGGGAGCGGTGCTACGATATAGGTTGATGTTTGTGTCTCGCCGCCACCAGGCACATACTCATTTCCTACCCCACCATGCCACAGGCTGAAACCACTTCAAAACGTGTTTTTCTGAGGACACATGTGGTCATGCACATGGCTGCAAGCATGCATCGCCGAGGCAACACTGACCAATTCGCATTGTACAACGCTGCTGTTGGTGGCCGCCTCGACACTTTGGAGACGGACCTTGGTACAGCAGGCATCTCAGCCGCCACCCTCCATGTGAGTAATCCTGGATACTCATCCGTACACTCCCTCCCATCCACCCTTCCCGGGCCTCACTGGTCCTGAGGTGGGTGATGAGGTCAGCGACTGTGCTGAAGGAGGCCAGGTCGGGGAACAGGTAGGGGAGGGTGAGGCGGCCTAGTGCGGCAGAGGCAGGTGAGGAGTAACGAGCAACTACAGCAGTGTACAGGTCCTTAGCAGTCTTGTGCTGGCCAAAGTGCTCGCGCTCATCTAGTGGCAGGGAGTTGCGAATAGCGAAGCGAGCGTGGGCGTCACGAGTCTGCCACTGTGAGCGCTGAGTGCTGTCTGCAGTGGTAGGAGGGGCAGTAGCGTGACCGAGGGCATGATCGTACAGCGAAATATCCTCCTTGGCAGTGAGCTGGAGGAAGAGGTCATCTAGCCAGGTGTCAAACTTCACTGGGCGGCCCTCGGCATCGAAAGCAAGTACGGGAGGACTAGCCATAGTGGCAGCAGTAGTAGCAGTAGCAGCAGTAGCAGTAGCAGCAGGAGCAGTAGTATCGACGGGGCTGCTCAGTACGGGCGGCGCGGCTCGGTCGGGTAGGGCGGCGCGGCTCGGGTCGGGCTGCGCGGCTGCGCAGAGCCTCTAAGCGGGGCGGTACGGGGCCGCGGGGGGCCTCTAAGCGGGGCTCGACGGGGCCGCGGGGCCGCTAAGCGGGGCGCAACGGGGTCGCGGGGCCGTAAGGTGGGGCGCGACGGGGCCGCGGGGCCTCTAAGCGGGACGCGACGGGGCCGCGGGGCCTCTAGGCGGGACGCGACGGGGCCGCGGGGCCGCTAGGTGGGGTTCGACGGGGCCGCGGGGCCGCTAAACGGGGTGCGCGCGGGGTCGACGGGGCCGTAAGCGGGGCGCGCGCGGGTCGACGGGGCCAGCGGGGCCTCTAAGGGGGGACGCGCGCGGGTCGACGGGGCCAAACGGGGCCGAAATCGGGGCGCGCGCGGGTTCGACGGGGCCACTAAGGGGCGGCGCGCGAATCGCTAAGGGGCGGCGCGCGGGGTCGACGGGGCCTTAGGGGGGGCCGTAAACGAGGGCGCACGAGGGCGCTGAGGGGGAGGCGCTAACGCAGCACTCCGACAGTAGATAGGTAGGTAGGTATTCAGTGGTGGGCCCTAAGAACGGTCCTAGCGAAGGACCTGCTCTGAAACCATGTCAGAAAGAAGAGACTGGAATGATTGAACTATGAGTGAAAGCAGTACAAGTACCAAACCCTAGAATTGTGTACCCCCTATAGGCTAACCCACTGTAGCCTAAACAAACACAACATATATAATGTTTGACAAAGAAAAGTTCGGCGCCTACGATTTCGGCCGTTTTTGCCGCCAAGTGCCTAGAAAGCGCGTGAATCCTTATAGGCGTAGGGAAAAGCAATCAACAACCTGAACTATATTGCATATTCTAGTGTCTCATGTTCAAATACACATACTAGAGCCTTTTTGGCTTGGTTCTTGTGCGAAGAAAAGTTCGGCGCCTACGATTTCGGCCGTTTTTGCCGCCAAGTGCCTAGAAAGCGCGTGAATCCTTATAGGCGTAGGGAAAAGCATTCAACAACCTGGATTTTATTGCATATTCTAGTGGCCCAGGTTCAAATACACATAGTAGAGCCTTTTCGGCTTGGTTCTTGTGCGCAGAAAAGTTCGACGCCTACGATTTCGGCCGTTTTTTGCCGCCAAGTGCCTAGAAAGCGCGTGAATCCTTATAGGCGTAGGGAAAAGCATTCAACAACCTGAATTTTATTGAATATTTTAGTGTCCCAGGTTCAAATACACATACTAGAGCCTTTTCGGCTTGGTTCTTGTGCGAAGAAAAGTTCGGCGCCTACGATTTCGGCCGTTTTTTGCCGCCAAGTGCCTAGAAAGCGCGTAAATCCCTATAGGCGTAGGAAAAAGCATTCAACAACCTGAATTTTATTGCATATTTTAGTGGCTCAGGTTCAAATACACATACTAGAGCCTTTTTGGCTTGGTTCTTGTGCAAAGAAAAGTTCGGCGCCTACGATTTCGGCCGTTTTTGCTGCCAAGTGCCTAGAAAGCGCGTGAATCCTTATAGGCGTAGGGAAAAGCATTCAGCAACCTGAATTTTATTGCATATTCTAGTGGCCCAGGTTCAAATACACATACTAGAGCCTTTTTGGCTTGGTTCTTGTGCGAAGAAAAGGTCGGCGTCTACAATTTCTGACGTTTTTGCCGCCAAGTGCCTAGAAAGCGCGTGAATCCTTATAGGCGTAGGGAAATGCATTCAACAACCTGAATTTTATTGAATGTTATAGTGTCCCAGGTTCAAATACACATACTAGAGCCTTTTTGGCTTGGTTCTTGTGCGAAGAAAAGTTCGGCGCCTACGATTTCGGCCGTTTTTGCCGCCAAGTGCCTAGAAAGCGCGTGAATCCTTATAGGCGTAGGGAAAAGCATTCAACAACCTGAATTTTATTGCATATTCTAGTGGCCCAGGTTCAAATACACATACTAGAGTCTTTTTGGCTTTGTTCTTATGCGAAGAAAAGTTCGGCGCCTACGATTTCGACCGTTTTTGCCGCCAAGTGCCTAGAAAGCGTGTGAATCCCTATAGGCATAGGGAAAAGCATTCAACAACCTAATTTTTATTGCATATTTGAGTGGCTCAGGTTCAAATACACATACTAGAGCCTTTTCGGCTTGGTTCTTGTGCGAAGAAAAGTTCGGCGCTTACGATTTTTACCGTTTTTGCCGCCAAGTGCCTAGAAAGCGTGTGAATCCCTATAGGCGTAGGGAAAAGCATTCAACAACCTGATTTTTATTGCATATTCGAGTGGCTCAGGTTCAAATACACATACTAGAGCCTTTTCGGCTTGGTTCTTGTGCGAAGAAAAGTTCGGCGCTTACGATTTTGACCGTTTTTTGCCGCCAAGTGCATAGAAAGCGCATGAATCCTTATAGGCGTAGGGAAAAGCAATCAACAACCTGAATTTTATTGCATATTCTAGTGGCCCAGGTTCAAATACACATACTAGAGCCTTTTTGGCTTGGTTCTTGTGCGAAGAAAAGTTTGGCGCCTACGATTTCGGCCGTTTTTGCCGCCAAGTGCCTAGAAAGCGCGTGAATCCTTATAGGCGTAGGAAAAAGCATTCAACAACCTGAATTTTATTGCATATTCTAGTGGCTTAGGTATAAATACACAAACTAGAGCCTTTTCGGCTTTATTCTTGTGCGAAGAAAAGTTCGGCGCCTACGATTTCGACCGTTTTTGCCGCCAAGTGCCTAGAAAGCGTGTGAATCCCTATAGGCATAGGGAAAAGCATTCAACAACCTAATTTTTATTGCATATTTGAGTGGCTCAGGTTCAAATACACATACTAGAGCCTTTTCGGCTTGGTTCTTGTGCGAAGAAAAGTTCGGCGCTTACGATTTTTACCGTTTTTGCCGCCAAGTGCCTAGAAAGCGTGTGAATCCCTATAGGCGTAGGGAAAAGCATTCAACAACCTGATTTTTATTGCATATTCGAGTGGCTCAGGTTCAAATACACATACTAGAGCCTTTTCGGCTTGGTTCTTGTGCGAAGAAAAGTTCGGCGCTTACGATTTCGGCCGTTTTTGCCGCCAAGTGCATAGAAAGCGCATGAATCCTTATAGGCGTAGGGAAAAGCAATCAACAACCTGAATTTTATTGCATATTCTAGTGGCCCAGGTTCAAATACACATACTAGAGCCTTTTTGGCTTGGTTCTTGTGCGAAGAAAAGTTTGGCGCCTACGATTTCGGCCGTTTTTTGCCGCCAAGTGCCTAGAAAGCGCGTGAATCCTTATAGGCGTAGGAAAAAGCATTCAACAACCTGAATTTTATTGCATATTCTAGTGGCTTAGGTATAAATACACATACTAGAGCCTTTTCGGCTTGGTTCTTGTGCGAAGAAAAGTTCGGCGCCTACGATTTCGGCCGTTTTTGCCGCCAAGTGCCAAGAAAGCGCGTGAATCCCTATAGGTGTAGGGAAAAGCATTCAACAACCTGAATTTTATTGCATATTCTAGTGGCCCAGGTTCAAATACACATACTAGAGCCTTTTCTGCTTGGCTCTTGATCAAATAAAAGTTCGGCGCCTACGATTTCGGCCATTTTTGCCGCCAATTGCCTGAAAGCGCGTAAATCTCTATAGGTGTAGGGAAAAGCATTCAACAACCTGATTTTTATTGCATATTCTAGTGGCCCAGGTTCAAATACACATACTAGAGCCTTTTCGGCTTGGTTCTTGTGCGAAGAAAAGTTCGGCGCCTACGATTTCGGCCGTTTTTGCCGCGAATTGCCTAGAAAGCGCGTAAATCCCTATAGGTGTAGGGAAAAGCATTCAACAACCTAAATTTTATTGCATATTCTAGTGGCCCAGGTTCAAATACACATACTAGAGCCTTTTTGGCTTGGTTCTTGCGCGAAGAAAAGTTTGGCGCCTACGATTTCGGCCGTTTTTTGCCGCCAAGTGCCTAGAAAGCGCGTAAATCCCTATAGGTGTAGGGAAAAGCATTCAACAACCTGATTTTTATTGCATATTCTAGTGGTCCAGGTTGAAATATACATACTAGAGCCTTTTCGGCTTGGTTCTTGTACGAAGAAAAGTTCGGCGCTTACGATTTCGGCCGTTTTTTTGCCGCCAATTGCCTAGAAAGCGCGTAAATCACTATAGGTGTAGGGAAAAGTATTCAACAACCTGAATTTTATTGCATATTCTAGTGGCCCAGTTTAAAATACACATACTAGAGCCTTTTTGTCTTGTTTCTTGTGAGAAGAAAAGTTCTGCGCCTACGATTTCGGCCGTTGTTGCCGCCAAGTACCTAGAAAGCGCGTAAATCTCTTTAGGTGTAGGGAAAAGCATTCAACAACCTTTTTTTATTGCATATTCTAGTGGCCCAGGTTCAAATACACATACTAGAGCCTTTTCGGCTTGGTTCTTGCTCGAAGAAAAGTTCGGCGCCTACGATTTTGGCCTCTTTTTGCCGCCAAGTGCCTAGAAAGCGCGTAAATGCCTATAGGTGTAGTGAAAGGCATTCAACAACCTGATTTTTATTGCATATTCTAGTGCCCAGGTTCAAATATACATACTAGAGCCTTTTCGGCTTGGTTCTTGTGCGAAGAAAAGTTCGGCGCCTACGATTTCGGCCGTTTTTGCCGCCAAGTGCCTAGAAAGCGCTTGAATCACTATAGGTGTAGGGAAAAGCATTCAACAACCTGATTTTTATTGCATATTCGAGTATACAAGGTTCAAATACACATACTAGAGCCTTTTTGGCTTGGTTCTTGTGCGAAGAAAAGTTCGGCGCGAACGATTTCGGCCGTTTTTGCCGCCAAGTGCATAGAAAGCGCGTGAATCCCTATAGGTGTAGGGAAAAGCATTCAACAACCTGAATTTTATTGCATATTCTAGTGGCCCAGGTTCAAATACACATACTAGAGCCTTTTCGGCTTGGTTTTTGCGCGAAGAAAAGTTCGGCGCCTACGATTTCGGCCGTTTTTGCCGCCAAGTGCCTAGAAAGCGGGTAAATCACTATAGGTGTAGGGAAAAGTGTCAGAATGTTATTCTCTAGCCTGTAGTGGGGTGCTCTATAGCGAGTACAACCCATCTAGGGTTTGCTATATGTATCCTCATTGCTGCTAGTGAAACCCCCTCTCTTTTGCCTAAACTTTCTCTTGCCTAGCTAGGGTTCTCCTAGCTATGGCGCCTTATCCTATCGCCTATCTTCACATGGTGTCAGAGCGGTTACGCTCATGGCCTGTGGGCCCCACTCGATGCTTCCGCTGCTTTCCTCTCCGTCGCGCGCCATGGGGCGCGCGACGCCTTATTTTTCTTCCCGCCGCGCGCTCGGGGCGCGCGGCGGTTTCCTGCCCGCCGTGCGCCCCGGGGTGCGCGGCGGTTTCCCCCCGTCGGTTCCCTCCCGTCGCCTGCAGTAGACCCCCCCCGTCGCCCCCGCTGCCCCGTCGCGGTGCCCTGGGAAGCGCGCGCGACGCCTGCTGCCCCGTCGCGGCGCCCTGGGGAGCCGTGCGCGGCCCCCCCCGCTCGTCGCGGAGCCCTGGGGGGCCATGCGCGGCCCCGCTGCCTCGTCGCGGCGCCCTGGGGAGCCGCGCGCGACCTCGCATCCACGTCGCGGCGCCCTGGGGAGCCGCGCGCGGCCCCCCGCTGCCCCGTCGCGGCGCCCTGGGAAGCCGCGCGCGCCCCACCTGCTGCCCCGTCGCGTTGCCCTGGGGAGCCGCGCGCCCTCCCCCGAATCGCCCCCGAATCGCCCCTTCCCCCCTCCCATTCTGCCTCTTTTAGGGTTTGGGGGTGGCGAGTGTGGGGGTGGCGCCTATGGGGGTGCTGGCTGTTTGCTCCGTCCCCTGCTCCTCCTCCTCCTCCGTCTCCCGCTGCTGCAGCTGCCGCTGAGGGGGGTGGGTGTGTGGGAGCCGAAGGAGTGGTGCTAGGGGGGTGACGTGGGAGTGGAGCTAGGGTTCGAACAGGGGGTGTGTGAGAGGGGGGTGGGACGGTCGGGGGAGGTTGAGCGGAGGCTGCCGTCTTGTCGTCAGCAGCACCTGTAGTCCGGGGCGCTGTTCCGGTAGCCCAGTCGTAGCCAGCTGCGCCAGTCGCCCGTGGGTCCGTTGCTCGTCTGCCGCACTTAGCCGCGGAGCCAGTTACTCCTGTATTCCGGGGCGCTGTTCCGGTAGCCACTGTGCCAGTTTGACTCCTGTTGCCTGTGTGTCTGCAGCTTCAGTCGTCGCCTCTTATCTCCTCTCCTCCTACAGTCTCGCCTCCTCCTCCTCACTTGCCCTTTGTGAAAGCCTCTAGCTTTGCTTGCACTTGTGAACCTGCTCTATACCTGCTTGCTCATTGTACTGATTACACCCCACTTTGGCTATGGGGGTGTGTCAGAATGTTATTCTCTAGCCTGTAGTGGGGTGCTCTATAGCGAGTACAACCCATCTAGGGTTTGCTATATGTATCCTCATTGCTGCTAGTGAAACCCCCTCTCTTTTGCCTAAACTTTCTCTTGCCTAGCTAGGGTTCTCCTAGCTATGGCGCCTTATCCTATCGCCTATCTTCACAAAAAGCATTCAACAACCTGATTTTGATTGCATATTCGAGTGGACAAGGTTCAAATACACATACTAGAGCCTTCTCGGCTTGATTCTTGCGCGAAGAAAAGTTCGGCGCCTACGGTTTTGGCAGTTTTTGCCGCCAAGTGCCTAGAAAGCGCGTGAATCCCGGTAGGTGTAGGGAAAAGCATTCAACAACATGAATTTTTTTGCATATTCGAGTGGACAAGGTTCAAATACACATACTAAAGTAAACAACCTTAGGGTACATTGTCAGAGGTCCACTGGGGATCCCCGATGATCCTTGGCAGGCCTCTGGATAGGATTTGGGGTACTCTTCCTCGTAAGGCCAACACCCAGCTGTTACTCTTTCAGTAAGGGTGCTTCACAGGAACTGCTCTTAAAAATCAGGGTGCAAACAAATTAAAGAAACTGTCGAATAGTTTTGCTGAGCATACTATGTAGGGTGTTAGTGTTGCAGTGTGTTGAGTCATCGTTGTTATGTGGAGGACCCAAGTTCGATACCTGTCGGGGTCATCCGCCGTAGGAAATGTGTTTTACGCGACCAATCCTGGTATCCTCTCTTAGATCGAACTCGATTTCATCAGTGCTACTACACCACATAGCTCTGAAATATCAGTGTCATACAATCGATCACTTTTTTTGGTAAGGGTCGAAAACAAAACCAGTCTTGTAAAAAAGGGTGCATCGTAAAACCCGCCCTTATAGTAAGGGTCATAAGGGTGAATCACCCTGATATCGAGAGGCCAGATCCTAGGGAAGGGTTACAGGCACGTCGGCCTGGGGGGTTATGGGCGCACTCACCCGCTATATAAACAAGCCATTTTATCCCAGTGGTTAGTGACTGAGATTCTGACATGGTATCAGAGCAAAGGTCTCGGGTTCGATTCCCGGTGTGTGCACTTCGGGCATCCCAGTGCGGGGGGGTGTCAGAGGTCCACTGGGGATCCCCGATGATCCTAGGGAAGGGTTACAGGCACGTCGGCCTGGGGGGTTATGGGCGCACTCACCCGCTATATAAACAAGCCCTTTTATCCCAGTGGTTAGTGACTGGGATTCTGACATAAATTCCGCTTGGGACACTGTCCCAATCGATGTGTCCCAATCGAGTGTACCGCTCCGAACCGAACTAAACCAGAGGCGCGAAATTTTCGAAACTAGGGTGCAATTTGGTGTAATACGATGCAGTGCGGTAGAAACGATTGGGACACATCGATTGGGACAGTGTCCACAGCGGAATGTACCCTTAGGATATTATGTGTCCTTAAAACTTTAAGTTTGATTGTTCATCACTAAATTGATATACAACAGATGCATGAACTGTTTCACGTGTACATTAGTGGGAAGGTTTCTGCTGCTGAATTCGGCGCCATTCCCTGTGCGTGCCGTCCATTACAGGCAACGCTTTTTCCCGCCTTTCTCTTGTTGGAAATGGTTCAGGAATGTGCTCTGCGTTGCCATCCATACCCTTCTGTGGCTAGCTTCCTTGGCTGGTACCAGTGTACGAGCTTCATAACCCTCTGTCTAAGCTCATGGCGTCCTCGTCATGTCAAAGCAGGGGATGCGCGAGGTGCAAGCATAGAATCGCAAACATGAGTCACACAGCCACACGCAACCACCTGGTGATTTTCGATGGCTCGGCAGCTCGAAACAAACGCGTTAGAGAATGACGCGGTTGAATAAGCTCGTTAGCGCCCAGCGCCATTATCTTCCCGCGTTATCTCGGATACTTCAACCTAGACTACCGAGTATGATCAGCGTGACGTGCGTCTCGTCGTCGCTACCGCGTCAGCGCGTGGAAAAATGCCTTCGGGCGTTCTTCCCACGACTCGTCCCGTTGCTTATCGCCGTGCACGCCTGCTTAGTGATCGCTCCTCCCGCGACCGCCGGGTACCACGTCTCTCCGCGAAAGACGGACGAGGAATTGACAGGTGGCGTGCAAGCATCATCGTGGAGCCACGTCTCGGGTGTCGGTTCAATTGTCGGTTCCTCTACCAGCACAGCAGACATCCATCTGGCTCCCTCGCAGCGTCAGTGAGACGATTCAGCAACACGTGCTCGCTTGTAGCGTCTCTCATTCACCACAGAATCAATCGACGTCGTCTCTTACTGATCCGGATACATTTTTAAACGTCCTCGCTAACGCTCTGTCACCGTCTCTTCTCTCCTATCCCTTTCCGTTTGCGTTGATTTCCCCCGTTGATTCCCCCCGCCTCTCAATGGGCCTTGCGCGTGATGCGGCGTGCAGTGAGAGCGCTGGTAGCGCTGAACCGCTTGTGGAAGGCGTGGACTGGCAATGGCGCCATGACGCCTGCTTGCGCGCAGTGGACGGGCGTCACGTGCGACGCGCAAGGCCGAGTCACTGCTCTGTGAGTGACGTTCTTGGGAGTGGCATTCGTGAAAACGACCTTACCGAAGTGACATGAAAGTTACATGCGTGAAAACGACGTTTTAGAAGATTTTATTTCTGAAAAATGACATTCATGGTGACATTCGTGTACACTCGATTCATGTGAGTCGCATTCTTGAACTTGTATTCTTGTCATTCACGTTCTAGTCGCGTCCCTCGTAGGTGCTATGCCTGAAAGGTGTAAGTTGCTCAATTCGTCTCCCTATCAGCATCCCTTACAAGGATGAGCTACTGGCGTGTCTTGCGCGCCTCACATGCCCTCCTTCCGGTTCCCCTCCACACGTCCTCCCTCCCAGGTCTGTGGCCGGTGTGGGTGTATCAAGCGTCATTCCCGCTGACATTCGCATGCTCACTGCCCTGCAGCAATTGTGAGCATGGCGAGCATAGCACAGGCGCATTGCAGTTGATGTGACTGTAGCGCGCACCCTCATTACTTGCTGCAGTGAGCATGCCTTTAGCGAGTATGCACCTCGTAACAACTTCTTTCACAAGGTGCTCCATCCACTACCTTCCGCCCCCGCTCGTTCCGTTCCTTCCTCTGGCCCGCTTTTCCCTCTTTCACTCTTTTCCTCTGTCCCGCTTTCCCTCTTTCACTATTTCCCTCTGTCCCGCTTTCCCCCTTTCACTCTTTCCCTCTGTCCCGATTTTCCCCCTTCACTCTTTCCCTCTGTCCCGTTTTCCCTCTTCCACTCTTTCTCTCTGTCCCACGTTCCCTCTTTCCTGCTCGCCCCGTCGTGCATGGTCATGGATTGGTGTTGCACGGCATGGCATGCTATGGCATGGTGTCGCGTGCAGGGATTTGTCGTACAACTATTTCAGCAAAGCCCTGCCGCTGGATGCATTCGCTCAGCTCAAGCAGCTTAAAGCCCTGTGAGTCAAGCTCAAACCTTGGAAATGTCTTGTCGTATTGGATGCCGGCGGTTGTGCCACCTCGTCTTGTATCCCTTATCTCAATAGTGGCTCGCTCGCTTGCCATCTTGTAACCCGTTTATCCCACGCCTCATGTCTGTACACCCTCTGCTTCGCCCCCGTGCTCATTCCCTCATGCTCCATGCCTCATTCCGCATGCCGCACGCCTCATGCCCCTTTTTGCATTCCCCATGTCCCATGCCCGGCGTGCTCCATGCCCCCTGTGTGCATGCATGCATCATCTCACCATCATCTCACCATGTCTCCCCAGGAACCTCTCATACAACATGGATCTGACAGGGTCCATCAACATACTCACATCGCTACCACTGCTGCAACAAGTGTGAGTGAGCTCGCATGCACCCTGCTGCCTCATGCTTGCCCTGCCTTCCCACCCACCCGCACCATCCTATGCCCAACCATACCTTCCCCATGCCCATGCGTTTCTGGTTCTTTTTTACCGTCCCTATGGAAGCTTCTTGATATGTACTACGACTCCCCCCCTCTCTTCCAAGTACCAAACGTGCCTTCCCCTCGCACCAAGTCTCTCATCTGCCCCCCTTCTTTCTCTCATCCACTCTCTTCCATCTCTTCACCCCCTCTCTCGTATCAACCCACCACTCT
This sequence comes from Closterium sp. Yama58-4, assembly GCA_947470075.1. NCBI lineage: Eukaryota > Viridiplantae > Streptophyta > Zygnematophyceae > Desmidiales > Closteriaceae > Closterium > Closterium sp. Yama58-4. Next base: position 429,426 of record CANIUD010000327.1, on the reverse strand, counting down.
TATCACACCCCCTAACACATGCACACTGCCTCTCTCACCTCCCCTCTCACATCATCCCCCCTCCTCTCCGCTCCACTCCACAGCGACCTGTCCAACACCCAGATCAGTGGATCCATCCCTTCTGCCATCTCCTCCCTCTCGCACCTCCGCCACTTGTAAGCCTTCGGCCAGTTACTCACTCGCCCACTCCGCCACACAGTCTGCTCTTCCTGTGTCGTATCTTACCATGCTTGTGCGACCTTCCACAGCACAGCACAGGGAACCTGATGGGGAACCTGATGGGGAACCTGATGGGGAACCTGATGGGGAACCTGATGGGGAACCTGATGGGGAACCTGATGGGGAACCTGATGGGGAACCTGATGCCGCCTAGCGTCTTCCGCAACTAAGCGCCTGACCTTCCCCTCCCCACTGTGCTGTGCTGTGCTGTGCTGTGCTGTGCTGTGCTGTGCTGTGCTACAGGGACCTGACTCTCACGCAGGTGTCAGGGAGCCTCCCAGCCACCATGAGTCAACTCTCCGCTCTTTCCTACCTGTACGCCTCTCCTCTTTCCCACTGCCATCCTTCTCTGCACATCATCTTCTTCCTTCACCATCACGCCGCCCTTCAACTCCAACGTGCTCTAAGCTTGCATTCGTCCATCTTTAAACGCAATCTTCCATCACCCAACGCAATCCTTCGCCTTACAATCGTCCACTACTCTTCATGCCAACGTCCCCGCTCATGCTCTCGCAACAAACCCCCCCTTCTGTCCTACCTTTCCCCATTCCCACCCTTCCAGGTCGCTACGGCAGGTGTACAACCTGAAAGGAGCCATGTCGCAGTGCACGTGGCTTTAAGTTGACTCTACCAACCCCCTCCCCCTCCACCGCCTCCCCCCTTCCCTCCCCTCCTTCAGGTCGCTACGGCAGGTGTACAACCTGAAAGTATCCATGTCGCAATACACGTGGCTTTAAGTTGACTCTACCAACCCCCTCCCCCTCCACCGCCTCCCCCCTTCCCTCTCCTCCTTCAGGTCGCTACGGCAGGTGTACAACCTCAAGGGAGCCATGTCGCAGTACACGTGGCTCTCCCTCCTCACCAACCTGCACTCGCTGTGAGCCGCCCCACCTCTCTCTGCTCTCACGCACTGTATCCATCCATTCACCCCGTAATGCCATGCCATCCATTCACCATGACGCCATGCTGTCCGCTCTCCATATTATGTGTCACCCACTCCACTCCACATCCCATGTCGCCCATGCGGAACTGTGTCTCACAGGGACATCACCGGTGCGCACAAAATCTCTGGGGAACTCTCCTCCATCTCCCTCTTCTCCTCCCTCCGCTCTCTGCGCCGCCTGTGAGTCTCCCTCCATCTTCCTCCCTCCCTCCCTCCCTCCCTCCCTCCCTCCCTCCCTCCCTCCCTCCCTCCCTCCCTCCCATCCTCCCTCCCTCCCTCCCTCCCTCCCTCCCTCCCTCCCTCCCTCCCTCCCTCCCTCCCTCCCTCCCTCCCTCCCTCCCTCCCTCCCTCCCTCCCTCCCTCCCTCCACCACCCCTTCCACTCTCCCCTCTTCTCATACCCCCTCTCCCTCCTCCCACTCACAGTACCTTCAGTTCAGCCACATGCACATGTGAAGCTTTCTAGCCAGCTCAAAACCCTCTCCCCTCGTTCCCTCTTCCCACTCACAGCACATTCAGCGACATGCACATGTGGGGCGAGCTGCCTGTCTCCCTCGCACTCCTTCAGAACCTCACCTACCTGTAAGCTCCACCTCACCTACCTGTAAGCTCCACCTCACCTACCTGTAAGCTCCACCTCACCTACCTGTAAGCTCCACCTCACCTACTTCACCACTGCACCCACCTGTCGCCCTTGTTGGCTCTTGCCTCTGCTTTTAATCCTGAACGCAAACACGTAAGCTGCTGCTACCTAAGGCCATATCTTCCCTCTCGCACTCTCTTCCCTTCCCTGCAGGGACTTGTCTTATCTTCGTTTTAAGCAGCTCCCTTTCTGGCTCACAGCGCTCTCCGAGTTGCGATACCTGTACGCCCTCATATTGCCTGTACACATGCTGGCAGCTGTCTGCGTTCGTCAGTCACTTTCTAATTTAAATCAGTGTGGCAAATCATCTCCTCCGCATTGCCCCCTTGTCCTTAGCACGTGCTCCGCTCTTCACCATTCGCCTAGCCCTCCCTCTTCCCTTCCATCAACCCACTCCTCTCTTTCAAGTTCCTATTCCCTCCCTCCCCTCCTCCATCCCGAAACAGGGATGCTAACCTGCGCACAGGGGCTGTGACCTGTCGCTGTTCTCACCTTGTGTCGATCCCTCGCCCCCTCGTGCCTCTCCCTTGTGTGTGCGTGTCCCTCCCCCGTCCCTCACACCGCCCCACCACAGGGACGTGACGCACGAGGCCAACCTGCGCACAGGGGCTGTTCCACAGGACCTGTCACTGCTCTCCCATCTGGAATTCTTGTAAGTCCCCTCATGTGCTTCTCTCCATGCACTAGGGCAGCATGCATGTGAGCTCAGGGCAGCACCGATGTGTGAACATCAGTGTCCCCATGCCTGCCTTACATGGACAAATGTTCCTTTTGAGACACACTTTTTGAGCTCAGCAGTAAAGATAGCAAATTCTCCTCGTGCCCGTTGCCCTGTCCCCCGACCATCCCATCTCACCACTCACCCTTCACCACCCACGCATCCCCCACTCACCCATCCTCCACCCGCCCATGGTCCACGGCAGCAAGGCCAACGGCAACGGGCTGGTGGGCTTCCTGCCTGAGTCATGGGGCTCCCTCACCAACCTCACCACGCTGTGAGCCACTTTTTCTGCGCTATAACCTGCACTGCTAGCTGCAGACTCAAATAAAGAGGGATCTGTTGGTTCTTATCAACTGCGTCCCTACATTCCGTGATTTCTTTGGAGAAGTATCAGAACACACCACTGTTCCCTCGTGAACCGCCCGAACCCACAACCTGGCCTGGCCCCCCCTGCCCTGCTGACCCTACCGGCCTCCCTCCCCCTGTCTCCGGTCGCCCATCGGCCCTTGCCCGCATGTCTTCTTCCCCACCCCTCGTCCTCTCCCCTGTGCAGGTCGCTCGAGTACAACCATCTGGTGGGCTCCATCCCGCGCCACTTCTCCTCCCTCCGCTCACTCAAGACACTGTCAGTCCCCACTCTGTGCCTGTGCCTGTGCCCGTGCCTGTGCTGCTCCCACCATACATGCTGTATGTGTGCATGCATGTGCGCCTCCGCTTAATGTCCTTCTGCATGTGCATGCGCATATGAGTATATGCATGTGCGTCTGGATGTGCAAGTGTGTGCTCATGCGTCTCATCCCCTACCCTACCTACCCTCATGCCCGTCCATGCACCACCAGCAACCTCGGCCTGAATCAGCTTTCAGGATCGCTGCCCAATGTCTTCAGCCCTACCCTCGAGTCACTGTGAGTGCCCACTGCGCCGCCCATCCCATGCTCACCCCCCCCGTGCGGGTGCCGCTGCAGTCACTGTGAGTGCTACAGGCTGTGTCAGCGCCTTGCTCACTCTCTTTTGTGACAGTACGACGCCCCGTTGCTTACAACGCACAGGCCTGTTCCCGAAACTTCTCCCATGCATGCACACCACACGCCATGATTGTGTTCTCTGAACACTTCCTAATGCGCTGCACTGCACCACTGGCAGGCGGCTGGGGGACAACAGGTTCCAGGGCATCATTCCCTCCTTCCTTGTTTTTGAGGCGCCTCAAAAACAGCCTCCCCCCCCTTGCACGCACGCACCACTGGCAGGCAGCTGGGCGGCAACAGGTTCCAGGGCAGCATTCCGTCCTTCCTGGGATCCCTCACCCTGCTCACCAACCTGTCAGTCCGCCCCCATGCTCCCACTCCTCCCGCTCCTCCTTCTCCCACTTCTCCTCGTGTTCTGCGTGTTCCTTGAGTCGACTAAAAAAGCATCCCTCTGTCCCTGCTGGTTTTGCCACTAGCATATGCAATCCCACTGGTCTTCCACCCCTCGCTCTTCTGCTGTCACCATCTCCCACCCTCCCCCGTTCATCTCCTTTCCTCCTCTCTCCCTCACCTTTAACCAATCACCATCTTTCTTCCATCCTCTTTGACCGTTCACCCTATCCCCCTCACCCTCTCTCTTCCCTCTCACTCTCACTCTTCCCCCTCACCCTCTCTCTTTCCCCTCACCCTCTCTCTCCCCCTCACTCTCTCTCTCCCCCTCACCCTCTCTCTCCCCCTCACTCTCTCTCTCCCCCTCACCCTCTCTCTCCCCCTCACCCTCTCTCTCCCCCTCACCCTCTCTCTCCCCCTCACCCTCTCTCTCCCCCCTCACCCTCTCTCTCCCCCCTCACCCTCTCTCCCTTCCCTCAACACGCCACACAGTGAGCTGAGGACCAACGGCTTCACGGGAGCCATTCCCGCTCAATTCACAGCACTCACTGGCCTCACCGAACTGTGCGCACCCTCTACCCTTTCCCTCTGCTCTCTGCTCCTCCTCCTTTTCCCCACACAACCTTCTTCTCTCTGAATCTCCTTCTCTACCCTCCTCTCCCACCTTCCTCTCCTCCCTCAGCTCACTCCGTCCATCTGTAGTCTCTGTACCAACACTTCTTCCGTTTGCTTCACCCATCTGCATCGCCCATCATCGTGCTGGTCTTCCTCTATTCACCTCCCACTTTCGCCCCCCTCTCCGCACCTCTCCACTCGCAGCTTTCTCATGGGCAACTTCCTCTCCTCCGGTGTGGAGGTGATCAGCCACATGGACTGGCTCTACATGCTGTGAGTGAACCATCCTGGTCCTGGCTTCACCACCATGAGAGTCGTGGGGCGATGTTTGGGGCGTCTCAGAAATTGATTCAACTTCCTCTCATCCGGCCTGGGGGTGCTCAGTCAAATGGACTGGCGCTACATGCTGTGAGTGACCTTTCCCCACTTCAAGGCCCAACATGGAGTGCCTGCACCTGCACCTGCACCTGCACCTGCACCTGCACCTGCACCTGCACCTGCACCTGCACCTGCACCTGCACCTGCACCTGCGCCTGCGCCTGCACCTGCACCTGCACCTGCACCTGCACCTGCACCTGCACCTGCACCTGCACCTGCACCTGCACTGCACACACTTGGGTAGAAGAAGGGTCGCACACAGTTTAATAGAGTGGGTGTTGTTGAATGGAGTGGGTTCACAGTGGATTCAGATTTTTGTCCAAGAAAGCACCTTCATATCACTCCAATCTCTCCAATAGCTCCTTCCCGTATTTCCCTTGAATGATCTTTCTAGTTCGGCCTTCCATTTCTCCTCCCCGCCATCCCTCCAACCATTCACTCGCCCCTGCAGGGACCTGACCAACAACAGCTTCTCGGGTTCTCTCCCTGCCTCCTTCTCCCGTCTCACCAGTCTCGATGCCCTGTGCGTTGCACAAGTGGTCATTGCAAGTGCATGATCAGAGCGAATATGTAACGAGATAATTATGGCATTCGATTTTCGCAGTCAAAGAAAGCATGAGTACAACCTCCTAAGAATGAGCTGTATTGTATCACCATGGAGTGCGATTTTCCCCCTCAATTGCCCCCACCCCATGACGCGCCTGTGCAGCAACCTTGCGTATAACAACTTCGGAGGAACCTTCCCGTCTGTTCTTTTGACCCTCACCCAGCTTGGTCTCATGTGAGCGCTCTCAATCACTCACTCATGCCCACACATGTGACTTTTGAGATTTCCCAAAAGTGACTCCCGTCCGTTCTTTTGACCCTCACCCAGCTTGGACTCATGTACGCTCTCCATCACTCACTCACGCCTTCCCATATCACTCACTTGTGCCAACCCCAGTCTGCTGCTCTCTTGCCAAGGGATCCGAGTTATCGCGTCACACCACTTTGCACTCCACCTGTGCCACATCTCACCGTCCCAAACCACACCCCATCATTCCCTTCCCTCTCTGCCCATCCCTTTTGTGAGTGATGCATCTCCTCAGCCCCCTCCACCCCTCCACCCCTCCCACTCCTTGCCCTCCTCCCACTCCGTGCACGGCCAAGCAGGGACCTCTCTTACAACAACTTTGAAGGATCCCTCCCAACCGAGCTCACCTCCTTCAAAAACCTCATATACCTGTGCGTCCTTGCTTTCCTCTGCCCCGTCACCCATGCATAACGTCTTGTGTGTATGAATCACCATGCACCATATGCACTATGTCTTGTGTAGCACTACCATACCACGGACCCTCATGTTCCATGCTTCTTAGGCCATGTCCCATGCCCTGTACCCCTGCACCATGTCGTCATCATTGCTTATCAGCCATGTACCTCACCGTGCCCTATGTCCCAGCTTTCCATGCCATCCCATGCCATGCCATCCCATGCCATGCCATGCCATGCCAACCACCCCCCATGCCACATCATCCCCATGCCACATCATCCCCATGCCACATCATCCCCATGCCACATCATCCCCATGCCACATCATCCCCATGCCACATCATCCCCATGCCACATCATCCCCATGCCACATCATCCCCATGCCACATCATCCCCATGCCACATCATCCCCATGCCACATCATCCCCATGGCACCAGGTACATGGATGGCAACCACATGGTGGGGGAGATCCCTCCCGGCCTCTTCCTCTCACCCAACATCAACGACCTGTGAGCATGCTGCTTGCCATGTGGCGTGCCTGAGATGAGATGACGTGGCATGTCTGGCATGACGTGGCATGCTTGACATGACGTCAGTTGGTTGGCGTGGCAATGTGACATAGCATGTGGAGAACTTTGGCTGTTGCCTTTGCCATTCCATTTGGGAGTGCTGTCTGCTGCCATGAAAGGCTGTGCCCGTGGTGCCATTGGAATGCTGCATTGTGCTACTGCCATCAGAGATACCAAATTCTGCTTCTGTGCACTCTGTATGTGTGCGTGCTCCTTCTCTCTCCCTCTCCCTCCCACTCTCTCTCTCTCCACATCGTCCTGCCTGCAGATCCTTCGCACACAACAATCTTCAGGGCTCGCTTCCTCCCCACCTCAGCACGAGCACCTCTCTTTCCATGCTGTAACCACGTTACCCGGTTACCACAGTGCCACGTTACCACATTACCATGCAGATTCATTCCATACCACACAGCACACAGTTTCCTGTTTCGTCTCAAGCAGACTCCTGTTACTATGTTGCGTAACAGTTACAAATCTGACAACCTCGCCAACCCCCCCCAAGCCACCGCCTCTCTTTGCTCGCCTCACCTCGCTTTCCCACATCACAACAACGCGCTGATAGCAGACCGTAACACAAGGCTGCAGCACGCCTCACCCCTTGCCTCTCCCCCGCCCGCCGCCACTGCAGCAAGCTGGAGGGCAATAGCCTGTCGGGGCCGCTTCCAGACTTCAACGCCTGGCGCAACACCACGCTCAATGCCCTGTACGCTCGCACTGCCCTCTATGCCCTCAATGCCCCAAGCCACTCCCTCAAGGCCCAGGGAGTTGCCCCTGAATCTGAAAAGTGGCCTGGGGAGACAGGGCCACTCCCTCAATGCCTTGTATCACCTTCAATCAGAGGCAGCTCCCTTTGCTCCTCACCTTTGGTCTTGCTCCCATTCCCCTCCCTTCTCTATGTTGCCCGTTCTTTGTTGGAGAATACCTCTTTGCTCCCCCTCTCTCCTACCTCTTTCCTCGCTCTCGTTTTCACCTGGTTCCCCCCCGCACCTCTCGCACGTGCAGCTACCTTGGTTTCAACAACCTCACGGGTCCCATACCCGATTCCATCAGTGTCCTCACCTCCCTCTACACCCTGTACGCACTCCTTACACCCTGTACGCACTCTCTACTCCCGTCTCTGCAAACCCCCTTCCTTCTCCACTCTCTGCCACCGTACTCGCTCCGTTCTCATCCTAGCTTTAAGTTCTCTCTCTCTCTCTGCACTCACCCTGAACCCTCCACCACACTCCTTCTCCCCTGTCCTTCCTCTCTCCATGCAGCACTCTGCAGGGCAATCAGCTATCGGGCTCCCTCCCCTCAGGCCTTGGAGCTGTCAACAAGCTCAACGTGCTGTGAGTGAGGGTGATAGGGACCCGTTCACAGAGTGTGTGTTGGTTACGGAATGGGTGACCGTGATACGTTACTCAAAGCTCTCTCTCGCCTTAGTATGAGTCGCGGCGTTGCGAATCTCGTAGACTCAACCAGTTGGCTACGCACAACTCAGTAACACCTACGAGATGTTGAGGTAAGCTTGCTTCATCATGGCCCCTGTTGGTCAGTCACCCACACATGTTCATCCATGCTTTCTCAAGGGGCCTGTACATGGTTGTCCTTTTCCGTCTTGTCCCCTGCTTCTGTTACCCCCCTTCTCCCATAATCTCCTTTTCCTCTCGCCCTCTCACCTCCCCTCACCTGCCCTCGGCCCGTTGTCGTCTGCCTTACAGGTGGATGGCAGACAACGCTCTCTCGGGCCCACTCCCCGAGTTCCTGGGGCAACTCAATGCCACCGTTCAGCTGTGAGCCTTCCCAACCTCCACCCTTCCCAACCTTCCACCACCCCTACTTCCCATCCCTGCTCCCTCCTGGTTCACGGAATGTGTACTGTCACTGCTGCGCCTTCCCCGTTTGGGCCAGGGCATGCTGTCTGTCGTCTACCATGTGTCTCGTGTCAACTCATTCTCCCCATGCGTCCCCATCGTCACAATCCACCCCATACCGGGCCCATGCTTCCCCCATACTGGACCCATGCTTCCCCCATGCCTATGGCATGTCTGCCACAGCCTGCTGGACGGCAATGCATTCGAGGGGCAGTTGCCTGCAGGCATCTGCAACCTCACGGCGTTAGAAGCCATGCTTACCCCATGCTCGCCCCATGCTCGCCCCATGCTCGCCCCATGCTCGCCCCATGCTCGCCCCATGCTCGCCCCATGCTCGCCCCATGCTCGCCCCATGCTCGCCCCATGCTCGCCCCATGCTCGCCCCATGCTCGCCCCATGCTCGCCCCATGCTCGCCCCATGCTCGCCCCATGCGCACTCCATTCGTGCTTCCCCCATGCCCGCCCATGCGTGCCACAGCCTGTTGGACGGCAATGCGTTCGAGGGGCAGCTGCCCGCAGCCATCTGCAACCTCACGGCGCTAGAGGCCATGTGAGTTGCAGAGAGTTGGTGTGAGTGTGAGTATCAATGCGAGAGTGAGTGCTGGAGGGTGTGATAGAGTGGCTCCACGCATTACTCTTTGAGTGGCTTGGGTTTATGCGCTTGTAACTTCACATGTGTCACGCGTCTGCATGGGTATGTGTTCACATGTGTCTGTTCACGTGCGCCTGTGCACATGCATGTGCTCACCTGTATCTTTGTGTGTGCTCTACATGCCACAGTGGGTTGAGCAACAATCGTCTCTACGGCAGCTTCCCCACCTGCCTCTTCAACTTCCCTGCTCTCAACTATGTGTAAGCCCTCGTCCCTCCATTCAGACCCCTACCCAGGTCATGGGACCCTTACCCAGGTCATGGGACCCTTACCCAGGTCATGGACTTTGGACTTTGTCCATGACCTGGGTAAGGCTTTGGACTTCGACCTGATTCACTGCACGCCATGATCTGCGTAACATGTGGTCCCCAAGCCTCATTGACCTGATTTCCCCATCGATGCCTTCCTCTCCTCTCCTTTATCCCTCCTGTCACGCCTCTCCCCTTTCCTTCCATTCCCTCCCTCTCCCCGCAGCGACATGAGCAACAATTCCTTCTACGGTCCGATCAACGTGGACTTTATTGGCATGGTCCCCAAGGTTGAGCAACCCTATTCCCTCATTCCACTGTTCCTCCCTCCTCCCTTCCCCAACCCCCTTTTCCTCCCAGCGACATGAGCAACAACTCGTTCTACGGCCCGATCAACATGGACTTCATCGGCATGGTCCCCAAGCTTGACGGACCCTATTCTTCCATCAATGCCACTCCCCCCCCCCCTCCTCCCTCCACCACAGCGACATGAGCAACAACTCGTTCTACGGCCCAATCAACATGGACTTTGTCGGCATGGTCGCCAAGCCCACCAGCGGCTTCACCAAGCCGGCAGTCATCAACCTCGCCCACAACTACTTCTACGGCGACCCTGTCGTGTACGCCGGGGGCTTCAAGGCCTGCCCCACCCCGCACATCACCCGAATCAACATGTCGGATCTTAATAGTCTAGGGGATAGCGCCGGGGGGAGCAAGCGCAGCGACTCCCAGTCAATGAAAGAGGCTGTGCAGTGTTTTCAGGCGTACGCGACTGTGCAGGCGAGCTATAAGGGGAACTGCCTGTCGGTGAACAGGCAGGTTAAGTGCTCTGTGACGGAGGTGCAGAGGGATGCAGAGGAGTGCGCGGCGTTCTGCAGTGTGACGGACCTGGGCCCGTGCAATGGGAGGGGGGCGTGTGTGCCGCCTGCTCAGGGGGACACTGGCGGCGCGTTCAGGTGCTCGTGTGAGGCGCCCTACGTCACTGTCACCGTTGACAACGGCTCCACATGCGCGTTCCCCACTGAGAGTGAGTGAAAAGTCACAACGCAATCCATGGTCCGGCGGGCTGCGTAGCTGGGTTGAGGTGCTCGTGTGAGGCGCCCTATGTCAATGTCACTGTTGACAACGGCTCCGCCTGCACTTTTGCCACCGAGGGTGAATAATCAGCTCAAGTGTTTAAAGGCACATCAGTTCAGCTCTGCTCGCCTTCATGCTCCCCAACTCACGCCCTGCAAACTCCCTCGCCCTCGCACCCATGCCCTCGTGCCCTCGCCCCCATGTCCTTGCCCTCCCCTGCCTCACAGCAACCAAGTCCTCCATCCCTACGATAGGCATCGTGGGTCTCAGCTGCCTTTTGGGAATCGCTCTGCTGGCGTCCGTGCTCTGCCTGCTGCTGCGCCCCAAAAAGAAGAGTAAGTTCCTCCGCTCCATCCACACTACACCACCCTTTCGTTCCCTTGTTTGAGGGTCTTGAGAATCTCAAATGTCTCTCACAACGGCTGCAACCCAGCGGAAGAGTACGTTTCTATGCATCGCCTGTCTGTTAACTTGGCAAGGTACAAAGCGACTGAGAGCAATGAATATATTCCGTCTGTTCCCCCCCTTTATCCCTGCCCACTCCCTCTTCTCCCTGTCCCCAGGGCGGTGGATGTGGGATGAATGCCCACAACTCTTCCATCAAAGTGCATGAATGCCCTTCCCTCCTCCCACTACCCCTGCCCGCCTCCCACTCTCTTCCACCTCTCTCCCTCTCCACTCTCCCTCCCACTCGCCCTCCCTCAGGGCAGTGCAGAGACCTGCACGTGTGTCAGGAGTTCTCCATCACCATACATTATCATTACCATTACCATTACCATTACCACTACCATTACCATTACCATTACCACTACCATTACCATTACCATTACCATTACCATTACCACTACCATTACCATTACCACTACCATTACCATTACCATTACCATTACCATTACCATTACCATTAACATTACCATTACCATTACCATTACCACTACCATTACCATTACCACTACCATTACCATTATTATTATCATTACCATTACTCTCCCTCCCCTTAGAGCGATGGAGCGACCTGGACGTGTGTCAGCAGTTCTCCATAGCAACGATGCGCAAGGCCACCAACGACTGGGCCGAGGAGAACGTGCTGGGCGAGGGGGGCTTTGCTGTCTCTTGCTTCCGCTCCAGGAGTTCTGCATTGCCACACCTCAACCCTCATACCCATGTCTCAACCCCCTCTTCCACCCCCTCGTGTGCACTTGTCACTTCCCCTCCCTACACTCCCACCCTCTCCCTCCCCCCAGAGCGGTGGAGCGATCTGGACGTGTGTCAGCAGTTCTCCATCGCCACGATGCGCAAGGCCACCAACGACTGGGCTGAGGAGAACGTGCTGGGCGAGGGGGGCTTTGCTGTCGTGTACAAGGGAGTTAACCCCACCACGGGCCAGCTCTGGGCCGTCAAGAGAATCACTCTCATGTCCAATGACTTTGAAACGGAGGTGAGGAGGCCTGTAACGAGTACAGAACGGAACCCTGGGCTGGCTGGGAGGCTGGCACCTGTTCTTCTCGCGAGTCGGGTTCTCTTCTTGCCTTGGCTCCTCATTGGTGGCAAGTCTGCATCACACCAACCCAGGACCAGTCCTGCATGTTGTCTTTTCTTTGCGTCTTTGGACCCTCCATGCTTGTGCCCTTCACCTCCTCCCCAGGTGCGCGCGATGGCGAGTCTGCATCACGCCAACCTGGTGCGGCTGCTGGGGTTCTGTCACGACATGGACATGGAGAGTGGCAAGCAGGAGCAGATCCTCGTGTACGAGTTCGTGGAGCATGGCGACCTCTCCTTTCATCTCTTCAAGACACAGAGTGAGCGTGTGCTGAGATGCGCCACAGAGGGTGTGTTGAGACGTCACACAGCAGAGTGTGTTGATAGTCGAGTTTGTGGTGCACTCGACCACGAATTCCACTATCAACACCTCTCTAAGACGCACAGTGAGTGTGTTTGGTCGCAGCATGGGCGTGCCACAACAGGGACTGGATTCGTGCCACGCAAAGACCTCTCTCGCAGTCCCTGTCGCTGCTGCAGCTGCAGCGACTGAACCAGGCTCTGCTACTTTCCACCCACCCCGTCCCCTTCTCCCTCCACCCCTCCGCCCACCCTCTCTCCTCAGAGCCGCTGACGCTGAGGCAGCGGTTGAAGCTGGCGGTGGGGGCAGCGGAGGGGTTGGCGTATCTGCACGGCTTTGAGAATCCCATCATTCACCGCGACATCAAGCCCGCCAACATCCTCGTCGGGGACAACCTCACTGTGAGCCTCTAGCCTCTAGCTTTTTGGTTCCCGCACCTCACTGTGTCCCCAGCATTGCCTTGCCCACACCTCACTGTGAAACAGGCCTGCTGTGCCTTGTCTTTCCCGCACCTCACTGCTAGCTACTCCCCACCTCTGTTTCCCCCCCTCTCCCACCCGTTTAGGCCAAGGTAGCAGACTTTGGGCTGCTGAGGAAGCTCAAGTATGGGGATGGCGAGGGCGCCTTTCTTGGAACCACTTCAAAATAGCCTCATGCTTGCGACCCAACCCCCCCCTCTCCCTCTCCCTCCTCTTCCCCTCTCTCCCACTCTCTCAGGCCAAGGTAGCGGACTTCGGGCTGCTGAGGAAGCTCAAGTTTGGGGAGGGCGAGGGCGAATTGAAATAACCTCATGGTAGCTACCCCCCACCCTCGTCCCTGCTCCTCACCCTTGTTGCACCCGTTCAGGCCAAGGTAGCGGACTTTGGGCTGCTGAGAAAGCTCAAGTTCGGGGAGGGCGAGGGGCGGGCGACCAAGGTGGCGGGCACGCCGGGGTACGTGGACCCGGACTACAATCGCACGGAGCTGGTTACCACCAAGAGCGACGTCTACAGCTTCGGCGTCGTGCTGCTGGAAATGCTCAGCGGGCGAAGGGTCACTGTGGAGGGCAACACGCACATCGGCAAATGGGTGCGTACTGCTGCGCGCACCGCATTGTGCACCGCGTTGCGCAGCACACCCGCAGCGTTGGTACTTGTTTCTGTTTCCGTGATTTGCGCTGATGACTTTGATCGTGTCTTGAGCTTCAGTGTGCGGTGATTTCCGTTTCGCGATATGTGTGTTTCGCGCAGGCGACCGCGCTGGTGCAGAGCTACTCGCTCGACGAGCTCAAGGACCGTCGGATGGAGGCGTCAGAGGACGCCGTCGTCGAACTCGCAGATCTGGCCCTTGATTGCATCAAGATGCCCGGGATCCGACGGCCGGAAATGAAGGACGTGCTGAGACGGCTAGACGCGATGCTGACAGCTCACACGGTGGAGGAGGAAGACGAGAACGTGGTTGGCGATCTCTTCTCAGCGTTCTCCGTCGGTTCGGTTGGGGAGGCTGGTTCGGTAGGCATTGGCGGTTCGGCAGGCACGTTTGGTTCCACGACCACGGGAGCTTCGGCGACCACGATTGGTTCGGCAGGCGTGCCTGTGTCTGGGACTAATGCTGCAGGCGCGCCGAGCCAACGGGATGAGCGGTACAGTGAAATCGTCGCGGAGAGGGAGGATGGGTTTCAACGGCATTCCGTGGAGAGCGAATCGCAGAGCTACATCAGCGTGAGACAGCCCGTCGGCAGATGAGCAATCGACGCTGCAGATCATGGAAGGCAAAATGGATGCCAGGCAAACTCCTGCTTAGGCGACAGGAGCAAAGGAGAAAGATCTGGAAACTAGGTCTGCAAGTCAAAGTCGCGAATCGCGATTGCTTAGAATTTATGACCACAACTCTCGTACTCACGAGAAATCCTGTTCTCGAGTGAAATCAGGCTGGAATCAGGCTGAATCAGGCTGGGGGAGGAGGAGATGAGAGGATGGGGTGGGGGAATGACGAAGTTCGTCAGCTAGGCGCCCTGAAGCTCGCATGAAATTCGGCAGTGGCGAAACGAAATGTAACAGGATTTCGCAAGCAGGAGATTCGAAGCCAAGGATTCGCGAAGATGCGACCAGATTGAACCCCTGCTCATATGTTTTACACCGCTTTCAACCCCGAGGCGCTGCGATGCTCTGAATCACACCCATCCTAGTAATCTCCATTCACAGATATCTACCTGCGCGGACACCGCCAGTGCGACTTGTTTAGGACACGAGGCGTAGACTATATATGTACTGGAGAATTTGTACTAACACGTTCGACAGCACTTGTGCAACAGCTTCCGGTTGCGTTTCCATTTCCGCACGACAAGGTAGCATGGATTTCTGCACTGTACGCCATGAGCTCACGAGAGCAGGTTGGACGCATTAGCGCTGACGAGACACCTTTCTAGAAATGCTAGGGTCGGTGTTACCATGAGCCTTTGAGTATTATCGAGCTTCTGTTAATCGCTGCAGTCTCCTACTCGAGCACTTTCCTCCACATGAAGCGATCTCAGCATTCCTTACTTGCAGTTCCCATTTCGCCTATGTCTCTGGTAACCAGGTTTTACACCTGGTTCGACGGACTCTTGCCATGAACTGGCCGTCATTTCCGTTGCTCTTTTTGGTCTTCGTGGCGTGCATTCAGCAACGCACCCAATCAGCTTACATCACGTACGTCAAGCGTGCATTCTCCTCCCTCCTCTCTCTCCCAATCAATCCTCCCAATCAGCAATCTCCCCTGGGCCCTTTCTCGCCGCAACCAATTCTCACGTTCTGCTTCCCCCATTCCCATTCCCCTCCCCCCTCCCGGGCCCTCCCCCCGCTCCCTTTCCGCATCTTTTCCCGCTCCCCTCTACGCCCTCCCCGCAGCCATCCGTTGCTGCAGGATTGTACGGAAGGGTCAGGCGCGCTCTTCAATGCCACGTGGGAGCAGGGCGCGCTGACACGTGGCACAGTGCGGTGGACGCCTGCAAGCAACCGGTTCCTGCTGGCTCACTGCGTGCGGGGGCAGGTCAGAAATGCGCGATCTTTTACCATTTTGAGAGGCATGCGAGGCGTGAGAGAGAGGGGTAAGGCCTGTTGCTCGGTTTGCACATCTATGTGTGCCACACTCATCCCGATTCCCGTCCCTATCTTTGTTTATCTCTCCCTCCCTCCCATCCTCACGCACGTAGATCACCAACCGTCTGCTCTGTGTGCTCAACCACGTGCTCTGCCAGCAATGAGGCTCACATCACATGTATGCGTGTCACTCCCATCCCAAATAATCACATATTTTTGTTTTACACCCTTCCCTGCCGTCCCCCACACGCGCAGGTCACCAATCGTCTCCTCTGCCTGCGCAACCACATGCTCCTCGCAGGCCTGCTCAACCGCACCCTCATTATCCCTTTCCACCGCTCTGAAACCATCCTCAACTACGACCTGCACTTGGTGCTCGACCTCGCGTATCTCAGGTCCTGCATCGGCCCCACTGTCTTCACCACTGCTGAGTTCAGGAGAAAATTCAGGCAGCCCGTTCAGGTGTCTCAGGTGGTGTGCTGGCACGGCCCCCCTGGGGCGTGTGTGGATCAGATTGATAACATTCTGCTGCACTGCCCTGGCCTTGACGATATGAGGCGCAGTGACGGGAGTGGGAGCGGTGGGAATAATGACATGGCTGCTGGTGATGCTGCTGGTGCTGCTTCTGGTGGTGATGGTGGTGGGTTGGCAGGGGATGGTGGGAGCGGCATGGTGGCAGGCACACCCGGGGTTGTGTTTGACACACGGGTGCCAGTCTCCCACTCGCTCTTCCGCAGCCCCCTCGTGCACCTGCCCCCCAACACCACCACCCACGCTGCCTGCCTGCCCATGCTCGCGTCTCAAGAACAGGTTAGTGCTTTCCTGCACTCGCCCGCATCCCCATACGTGCCTGGTTCACATGCTCGCCTGCCCTTCCCTTCCACATGCATATCATGCTCCTCCCTCACTCCTCCCAACTCACTGCTCCTTCTCACGCCTCCTGCTCACCCCTCCCTCCCACTGCTCCCTGTCGTCCTGCACTGACCCATCAGGTACTGCTCGCTTGGGGCAGCAACCCCTCTCCCGTGCTCGTGGTGGGGGATCTGCTCAACCTGCACGTCTCCCACACACATGGAGACACTGTGATGGGGGGCACCACACATGAGCCTCCTGCACAAGTGGATGAAAGCATGGATGGAGAAACGCCTCAGCAGTCCCCTGATGATGGAACCACCACCACCACCACCACCACCATATTTGCACAGCAGCAGCCCTTTCTCGACCTGCCTTTCCACCGCTCCGCCTCCTGCCCCTCGCCGCTCCTCCTGCGCCCTCGCCCCGCACTGCTGGAGAGCGCGGAGCTGCTGGTGGGGCGGCTGTTTGGAAGGCGGCCATTCCTGGCGCTGCACTGGCGGCAGGGGGACTTCAAGCCCTGGTGCTTCTGGCGTGGACCCAAGAATGCGTGCTTCTACCCCGTGCACCAGGTGAGAATTGTGGGATGAGGTGCGCTCACCTGCCGGTGAAGCAGGTGTTCTTTTGGGGGGCGGCCGTTCCTGGCGCTGCACTGGCGGCGAGGGGACTTCAAGCCCTGGTGCTTCTGGCGCGGACCCAGCATGCGTGCTTTTATCCTGTGCATCAGGTGAGAGTTGTGAGATGAGGTGCGCTCACCTGCTGGTGGGGCGGCTGTTTGAGGGGCGGCCGTTCCTGGCGCTGCACTGGCGGCAGGGTGACTTCATGCCCTGGTGCTTCTGGCGCGGACCCAAACACGCGTGCTTCTACCCCGTTCACCAGGTGAGGTGCTGAGAGATGAGGTTGGTTCCATTGCCTTCAGGGAAGGGTCTCTCTGTTTTTCATGAGAGTAAAAGTGCAGTCTGAAGCACGCATGCTTCTAGTCTTAACATCCATGCAGGAGATTTATGGTTCCACGTTGTTAGATGGCTCCTGTTGAAGCTGCTTTGCAATGTCAGGTGGTAACATGGTTACTGGCACTGGCACTGGGCAGGTGGCGCATTGGGTGGTGGAGAGGGTGAAGCAGAGCGGCATAGATGAGCTCTTTCTTGCCACCAACGCCAAGCTAAAGGAGGTGAGAGAGAGGCAATGTCGTGCTCTCTGTACAGTGATCCGTGTAGGATGGAGGATGAGAGAGTGTGACGCATGCCAAGGTCAAGAATGTGAGCCGTGAGCGTAGCTAGAATTAAGCCTGTACAAACGAATACGAATACGAATACGAATAGTTTTCATGGATATTCTCCGAATACTGGGTGTTTTCTTATTTGACCGAATACTGACCCGAAACCGAATACGAATACGATTCGAATACCACCGAATCCGAATCGAATACGAAGAAGTGTCCAGTAATAAGATGTTTTGTATAGCCAGTGTCGAACGGCTAATGCATGTTCGACAAAGGGTGATTCAATGCACCTTATAATATCAGCACCACGACTCAAACCCGCACCATGAACCTTCGCTAACCCTGCTCAGCAAAGATCTTGCTAGACTTTTGGGCACGGCTCTCATGAGGCCTCTTGTAGACAGATTGCCAAAGATGATAGCCGCATGTGGGAAAGGGGGTGGGGTGGGGGGCGGGTAATGGT
Organism: Closterium sp. Yama58-4; assembly: GCA_947470075.1. Classification (NCBI taxonomy): domain Eukaryota; kingdom Viridiplantae; phylum Streptophyta; class Zygnematophyceae; order Desmidiales; family Closteriaceae; genus Closterium; species Closterium sp. Yama58-4. Next base: position 411,466 of record CANIUD010000327.1, on the reverse strand, counting down.
AGAATACCGAATAGTAACGAATATCCCGAATATCCGTTAGCCGGATATTCTACATTCACGAATACTCATGATACGAATATTTTCGAATACACGGCTGTTTCTTATTCTCTCGAATTCAGGTATTCGAACGAATATCGAATAATTCTCGAATACCGATTATTCTTGTACAGGCATAACTAGAATGGCATGAGCAAGCAGGTGAGTTTGTGAGCACTATCTTGCTGTCGAGTCGTTTCTGCTTTTCTCCCTGGGCTGGTTTCCCTTGCAGTGCCAATTCTTGCAGATCAGAGCTTTGTAAGCGTGCATGGCTCTCCTATACAGCCATCTGAAGCCACTTCTCTCCCCACTCCCCAACCCATCACCCTCTACCAGCTGCAGGAGCTAACCCGCAAGATAGCTCGCATCACACCCCTCAGCATCACCTTCCACCGCCTTCCACCCCTCACTGGCACTTTGGATAAAGCCCCCGTTATAATCACATACACTAATGCCACTAACGGTGCTACAGTCACCATCACCAGCAGCACCAGCACCACCGGCAGCAGCGTTACCAATAACCCAGAGTTTGAAGGTCAAAACCAGTCTGTTGATTGGGTTTCGCCTATAGCTTCCATCGTAAGCGACAGCAGGAACATAGGCATAGCAGCGTCAGTGCTAGAGGAGCTGGTGTGTGCGCAGGCTACCGTGTTCTTTGGCTCTGTTGCATCCACCTTCTCACTGGATATACAGAGGTTGCGGCATGGCTTGCGCACTGCACATTGTAACGATACAAACATCTGTGCTGGCGAGACAGAATGGGTAAAGAACAAAGGGAGAAGATGACAGCATCGGTGCTAGAGAAGCTGGTGTGTGCGCAGGCTACCGTGTTCTTTGGCTCGGTTGCCTCCACGTTCTCTCAGGATATACAGAGGTTGAGGCACGGCCTGCGCACTGCGCATTGTAACGATACAAATATTTGTGCTGGCGAGACAGAATGGGTAAAGAACAAGGGAAGAAGATAGCTCATTCCTGTGTGTGCGCAGGCTACCGTGTTCTTTGGCTCTGTTGCCTTGCCTCCACCTTATCCCAGGATATACAGCGCTTGAGGCATGGCCTGTGCACTGCATACTGTAACGATACGAATTTTTGTGATGGCGAGACGGAATGGGTAAAGAATAAAAGGAGATAGCCAGCCAAGATGGCTGCCTCGGTTGTACAATGCTTCCATAATCACAGTGTACAGTGTACAACACACTCACTTCGCATTGACACCAAGCACAGCTTGGAGAATACCCTGAACTCTCCCAAATTGCAGCCAAGTGTTTGCTTTTGCAGCGCCTCAGTAACCGCTACGACGAAGGGTTGTCCCGTCAGGCAGCAATACTGAAGGCGCTTTTGCAACTCTCACATGTGCCGTCATGTCACCCAGAACATGCACAGCAGGGAATACGACTGTAATGGAAGCAAGGTGGGTAGGCTACGAGGGCGAGAGCTTGGCAATGTCCTCTGGTTTGGCGTATGACTCTGGCAGCAGGCGCGAGGCGAAGGGCAGCAGGTCCTTGTACGTGTTGCGTATCGTGCCCTCCGCCACACCTGTTGCCCTCGATATGTCTGCAGCACACAGGGGGAGTGGAACGGCGGAGAGGAGGGAAGAGATGCATTGGAGAGGGAGAGGGAGAAAGAAAGACAAGGGGAGGCAAACTGAGGCACGGTGCACGGAGCAGTGTATAATCTTGTGCCGCCAACTACATGGTGCAAGCCCGTGGTGCATGGCGGCAGCAGCCTTGGAGAAAAGGCATCTTTCATGCTCACACCACGACCTACAAGCAGCAGCTGGCGCCATCCACTACAGGCTTGTGCCGCCAAACCTGACGGTGACCAGCTGCATCACACCTTGCATTGTAGACTACCTTTGGTGGGAACGGGGTTGCTGCAGAGCTCTGCTCTACCTGCTGTATGTGACCATACCATGCACCACACATGCACCATACATGCAATGCACCATGCACTACCTTTGGTGGGAACGGGGTTGCTGCAGAGCTGGGTGACCATGTAGATGGCGGCAGCAGCCTTGGAGATGGGCGCTCGGCTGGTGCGGATGTCGATCTGCTCTGTGTTCTGCACCACCTCTATCGCCGCCTGCACTGGCGCTCCTTTCATTCCCAGATGCGAGCAAAAACGGCGCTGCAGGAAGTGAGGGGAGGGGAGGGGATGCATGGACGAAAGGGGGTGGTGAGGTGTGGGTGAGTGAGTGGTGGTTGAGACAGCGGGGGGGGGGGTTGACGAGCAGAAGCAGCGCTGTGGGGGAAGCAGGGGGGATGGGAAAGCGGCAAGGGGGAAATGAGCCTTGGAGATGGGCGCTCTGCTGGTGCGGATGTCGATCTGCTCTGTGTTCTGCACCACCTCTATTGCTGCTTGCACTGGCGCGCCCTTCATGCCCAAATGCGAGCAGAAGCGACGCTGCAGGGGAAGCAGGGGTGGAGGAGAAGAAGGAAAGGGGAGTGCGGGTGAGTGGCGGTGACACAGGGGGGCTAGCGGATGTTAATCTGCTCTGCTTTCCACGAAAACTTCATTGCCATCCGCCCCTTTCATGCCCAGATGCGAGCAGAAGCAAAACTGGGAGCGGCATAAGACAGGGAGCGGAAAAGATGTGAAAGAGATTCTGAGTCGACGCACCTGCTTATACTGAAACCGCACCTGCTTCTGAAACCGCACCTGCTTCGCAACTGCTTGTTCTAATTCAGCACCTGCTTGTACTGAAACAGCACCTGCTTATACTGAAACCACCTACTACTCACCATGAAGTCGCCTGCATTGACTGCCCCCATGTCCACGGCCCCCATATCCGCTTCTAGCTGCTTCACTATAAACTTGGTCGCTCGCCCTATCTCCTTTTTCGATATATTGTTGCCTGCTGACCCTATCTCTGCACGCGTGGTGGAGAGAGAGACACGTGGGAGTGAATGTGAGGGTGGGCGGGCATGTGAGGGGAGGAGGGCATGCGAGGTTGTCGGCGCCAGCAACTTTAATCTCCAGATCGTTAACCCCCATCTATCCACCGACCTTTGAAGGTGCGTGGCTTGTCCTCCTGCCGGCATGCGATGTACAGGCAAGCAGCGTATGTGGCCTCGTTGCTGCGCCCACGAATACTCTTCAGGTCATGCACCTTCTTGAATATCTCGTTCGCACGGTCCTGGGTGGGGACAAACAAACAAAATGCAAGGGCAAACACAATGCGAGGGCAAACACAGTTTATAAATATGGGGGTTAAAGGGGGACACATGGTCCTAGGACGTTCAAAAATATGAAGGGGGAAAAGGGGGGGTGGGGGAAGAAGTGCGAAGAGGGACGAGAGGCGAGCAGCGAGGGGGGAACGTACCCTGATGGTGGCTACAAGGCCCAGTCTGCACGGTGGGCAGACGCCCCTCGTTGCATTGCCAACCACACACGCGTGCACGGTATTGCAGTGGTTGCGTGGCATCCACAAGCGAGTTGAGTGCGCAGAAGCCGGTTACCAGGTTACCATGGTCGGTTGCCCGCAGCCAAGGGGGTCATGAGGGAGCGGGGGCGCAGGGGATGGGCGAAGAGGGAGAAGAAGTCAGTTGAGTGGCACGGATTGGTGCCATGCTGGTTGATGGCTGGGGGTGGTTGTGTGCTGGCAGCATACTGCCGCGTGCTACGACCCCCAGCTTCCGTCTCAGCATCGAATCTCCCCCATTACACGCCTCCAGTGTATCCAATGGCTGATTGCTCATCCTTGATCACTCACTGCTTTCGGTTCTTTCTGCGGAGCTACTTCGCTTAACCCACACGTCAAGTCTACCCCCCCCTCCCCCCCCACTTCTCGTGATCTTTCCCAGCTTCAGTCGCCACCCTTGCATGTCCGCCACCTAACGACCCTCACCTGCCCGCCATCCCGCCATGCCCGCCGTGCCGATCGCCTGTTTGTGGTAATCAGGACACCCTCAAGATTCGAACCCGTGACCTCGCGCAACCACCCCACTTTCACTAAAGCCCCTCTCTCTCCCTAGCGGCGTCTCACCTGTCCGCCATGTCGCCTATCGACTGAAACGCGTTTATCAAGTCCCGATCAGGGTTCGACCCCTGGCTGGCCCACCCTTTCCTCCCAGGCAGATCCGCCCCTCCCTGCCCGTTCTTTCCGGCGCTGATCATCGTCGTGAGCCCGCCATCTGTCAGCAGCTGATTCGTCGGCCCGCCGACACGCACGGGATCGGTATTAGCGGCCTCGTTAGAGAAAGTACGCCATTCGGAAGTTTCGTCGACGCTGTGCGCCTCGACGACCAGCCCGCACTCGGCGCAGATGAGGTCCCCTGCCGCGTGGTCGTGTACGAGCTCCGTGTTGCGCTTGCACTCGCCGCACATCTGCCGACTCATCCTCGCGCGCGGACTGCTCCACACGCTTCTGGACTGGCCGCGGTTGTTTAGACTCTTTGGGACTGTTTGAAAATTTTAAGAAAGTTCTCGCTTACGCGCGGAAGGCAACGTTCTCTCGTGGCGTTCTAAAATGCTCAAGCGAACCTGCTAGTTTGCGGATATGCGGAAATGCGAGTCTGCAAGTGAGCGAATTTGAGGTTATGGGAATCCGGACCTGTATTACTTGATATTCAGTTAGACGTCTGGATTCAAGACGAAGCTGCTAAGGATACTGGGCACTGCAGCAGCAGAAGCGGAACGGGCGGATGCCACAACGGGAGGAGGATTTCCAGCAAGAGAATGGTGGAAGAGCGGTTCAGGGAAATATATCGTATACACGGTATATATACGGGCTGCTGGATGGGTGCGTGCTGTGTGTGTGTCTGCGAGTAGAGAGGACACACACACCCACCCCCTGCCGTGTCTGACAAGGCTCGGGCTGCCCAACGGAAGGAGATCATGTCGAGGTATGTTCATGTGGCATGGCAGCCCATTCAGCAATCCCCAAGTGCCAGGGGCAGTGATGTTAGTCCTTTTCCGCACTAAACTTATTTGTGGTGTATGTCACTTTCTCAATCACTGAAACGAGTTTGCACGATAACGGAGAGGCCACTCGGGGCTTCTGCGGTCCCAGAGTCCACATCAGAGCGCGCTGACGTGACAACACTTTTCAGCACCTGCCTGAACAAGTCCAGGATCACGTCAGCATAGCCCTTCTGGAAAGACTCGGCTGGGACCACACACACACATCAGTCAGGTGGCCCGCCAGCTAGATTGGTCCCCTTTTCCCCCAAGTCAGCATCCATCCATGCTGAGGCTGGGAAACAAATCCCAGTGCACGCATGATGCATCTGCATGAACCAACCAGCAGTCTCGAATTTCGATTTCAGTTTCCTGTGCTAGGAGGAAGGCTGGCAGCCTGAAGCCATTCTCAAGAACACAAGCCTATTTCCGTCCACCGTAGTCATATTGCGAACGTAAGGTAGCCCTAGAACGCCCAGCAATAGCAGTAGCGTTTGTCAGAGTCCGCAGTAGCCATTCCTGCTTAATCCGCAGGGTCCTGGTATCTCAGAGTACAACGCGAGGCTAGACGAAGGCCGCTATTAGCTCTACGCGCCAGTCGTCCTCGTCAGTCGTCTTTCGTCAGCCGCGCATCGCACCATGAGTCCGTTGAACCGCATCAACCGCATCGCGTCGCACATCTGCCCGCCCGCTTCGCCCAGCGTGAGTTCCACTGCCTCGCGACGCGCATCGCGCGCTCCATCAGCTCGCCTCGCGTTCGCTCGTCTCGCTCTGCTACTCACGTCCCCCACGTTCCGCAAGACTTTTGCGATTTCGATAATCACCTATTGCACAATAACGAGTCTGAATGAAGGAAGCATATCTGGAGAAAAAAAAAAAAACCAACCTGTCGTACCCGCACGTTACACAGTAACAAATATGACGGAATGAAGCGTTGTCTGAACTAATGAAATCTCCACGTCTTGCCCGTTGGTCGTGTGCGCAGGATGGTGGGCTCAGCATGTACGTCACGCGCGCCAAGTGTTTGAGCCAGCGTAATAATTGATAATCTCCACGTCTTGCCCGTTGGTCGTGCGCGCAGGATGGCGGCCTCAGTATGAACGCCACGCGCGCCAAGGGCGGCAGCGGCGGCTTCAAGGTCGCCGTGCTGGGCGCGGCGGGAGGCATCGGGCAGCCGCTGTCGCTGCTGCTTAAAATGAATCCGCTTGTATCGGTGCTGCACCTGTACGACGTGTTCAACACGCCCGGCGTCACAGCGGACCTCAGCCACACCAGCACCTCCGCCGTCGTACGTTCCCGACACTCTCTCTTCTCTCTCAATCTACACGCTCCCTGCTCCGTGCAATCAGTATGATGCGCACCAGTTGCAGCCGAATTCCTGGCTTATTGGTCAATTGAATTACATGTGATGCATTTGTCCTCCATGCGTTTGCTCCCCTCCGCAGGTGCGCAGGTTCCTGGGGAAGGACCAGCTAGGGGCAGCTCTCGACGGCATGGACCTGGTCATCATCCCCGCGGGCGTGCGTCTGGTTTGAGATGTCTTAATGAAAACTTTTTTTTCCGTGTGCTACACTCTTCCAGGTGCGCGGGTTCCTGGGCAAGGACCAGCTGGGCGCAGCGCTAGACGGCATGGACCTGGTGATCATTCCCGCGGGCGTGCCGCGCAAGCCGGGCATGACGCGCGACGACCTGTTCAAGATCAACGCGGGCATCGTCAAGACGCTCTGCGAAGGCATCGCGAAGCACTGCCCGCGCGCCGTCGTGAACATCATCAGCAACCCGGTGAACTCGACGGTCGCGATCGCCGCGGAGGTGTTCCGGCGCGCGGGGACGTACGATCCGCGCAAGCTGATGGGCGTCACGACACTCGACGTGGTCCGCGCCAACACCTTCGTGGTACGTCTAACTCTCGTAACTGCGTGAAATGGATGCACGGGCTACGTTTGAGAATTCCTAGCATACGCCAACAACACGGGAGTGCATCAGAAGTTTGAGAGAATCAGAACGAACAATTCTCTCTTCCACCCTCTCGCTCTGCCAATGTGCCTTTTCTCTCTCCCCATCTTCCATTGTGTAGCTGCTCGAATTCTAAACTTTTATGTATCCCGTGCTATTATCTGCGCCTATGGCAGGCGGAGGTGTTGGGGCTGAATCCCGAGGAAGTGAACGTGCCAGTGGTGGGCGGCCACGCAGGCATCACCATCCTGCCACTGCTCTCGCAGGTATGCCTGATCCCGCACCATTCCCACACTTATACCTACTCCCGCACGCACGGTGCTGCTCCCATACCTACTCGCACCCCCATGATTGCAGCTGCTGCCGCAGGCCCGTCCTGCTCCCTGTCTTCACACTCGCTCCTATAGCTGCTGCTGCCCTCACAGGGAGGGCGCTCTTTTGGGAATTCCGTGCCCTTGCTGCCACCGGTGGTCCCTGCGCGCATTGCTTCGCTCCTTCACTCTTCCACCAGAGAAGCCGCTTTCACTGGCTCACTCACACAGGGATGTCGATGCTGCCTGTGTGTCGTGTGCTGTGTGTGTGGTGTGTGCTGTCTGTGTGCGGTGTGTGCGGTGTGGTGGGAGTGCAGGTGACACCCGCGGTGAGCTTCAGCCAGGAGGAGTTGGACTATCTGACCAACAGAATCCAGAACGGAGGCACGGAGGTCGTCGAGGTGAGTGTGGGGGCACAAGCAGCTCTGTAGTCGGAGAACCAGGGGGTGGGGTGGTGGCCGTGAGGTGTTCGCCACTCGCAGAAATAGTGTTTGTGGTAAAAGAATTTGCCAACGGGATCGCGAATTACCGACATGGACACAAACCAAAAAAGGGGGGGGGGGGGAATTTTGCACAGCGCGAATCAATAATGATTGTGCAACGAGCATTTGTCGCTGTGTCGTGTGTACTTGCTGATCCTGTCTCCCTGCCCACCTGCGCCCTCCCTCCGTGCGCTGATGCAGGCCAAAGCCGGCGCTGGTTCCGCCACCCTGTCCATGGTGAGTCTCTCCCATCCCCTCGTGAGCACTTGGCTACTGGGAAATAGTTGCTTCCTGATTGGTTGAATCGTAATGCCCATGTAAGTCCCATTGTGTTGTGCCAAAATCAACTCTGTCTGATCAGACCCAACTCAACTCAGTCAGTGCATGACATTTCAGTGCATGACATGAGGCAAACGTAATTGCTTCCCAATTCCTCCTCCACCACCGCATGAGCTGTTATGCCCCCCTCACCAGAACCACCGTGAACAGTAATGACCTCTCTCAACTAGTACTTGCCTTGCCCACCTGCTCACCAACCCATCTATCCCTACTCTCCCCCTACTTCTCCAACCCCCTCTTTCCCACCTAACCCCTCCCCTGTGCACAGGCATATGCGGCGGCCCAGTTCACAGAGGCGTGTCTACGGGCCATGCGGGGGTGTGCTGGCGTTGTGGAGTGCTCACCCAATCCATTCACCCCTACTCTGCTGCTCTATTCCCATCTCCGGTTCTCACCTATCCTTCCTTACAGGCATACGCAGCAGCCAAGTTCGCAGAGGCGTGTCTACGGGCCATGCGGGGGGAGGCGGGCATAGTGGAGTGCGCCTTCGTGCAATCCACGGTCAGTCATTGCTGCCTCCTGCTCATTCTCATGCACCTGCCTCTGCCCGTGCCCTTGCTTCCGCCTGTGCTGCTGCCTGCCTATGCCTCTGCCTGTGCGCACTTGCATATGTCTGCTAGTGCATGCAACGCCTTCACACCTGTACCTGTGCTGTGTGTCCGCACCTAGGCGAGCCTCTGGCATATGATCTGACTTCATCTCTGTCACTCCCTCTGGCTGCCATTGTAACAAGGTGCTTTTTGAGTCGACCTTAAACCTCTCCGCTCTCTCCCACCCTCTCCCATGCTTGAGCAGGTGACAGAGCTGCCATTCTTTGCCTCGCGGGTGGTGCTGGGGAGACAAGGAGTGGAGGAGGTGCTAGGGCTAGGGCCCATGACGCAGTATGAGCGGTGAGTCCCCCGTCAATTCCACCGGAAAGTGTATGCCTTTCCATTGTTGCGGCCCACCCAGTACAATGGTGCTGGGGAGACAAGGAGTGGAGGAGGTGCTAGGGCTAGGGCCCATGACTCAGTATGAGGTGTGAGTTTCCCCCTGTGTGTGCTAATGTGTGATTATGACGTTCCCTTGTATCCAAGTGATCATGACTCACTGCTTCGATGGTCAGAGGAAAGATGCCTTCTAAGGAGATGCTCCGAGCCCATGTCTTATGCTTGCACAATCCGTTACTTGCTTGGAACCAACCTGTATACTTTCACAGTGCCATGTCTGACATTTTCCTGTTTCACTTGTCCCTCGCTTTGCAGGGTGTGGTTGGAAAAGCTGAAGCCAGAGCTCAAGGCAAGCATCGACAAGGGTGTTGAGTTTGTCGCAAAGTCGTGAAGTGTAGTTTGGAACGGTCAAGGATTGGAATTTAGAGGTGTACAAGCAAAGCCATGTCAATCTGTGAAAGGGATGTTCTTGAAGTGTGAATGTGTAAAATCTTGTTGACACATAGCACCATGATTTGTTATATTCGCGATTTTAAGTTATACAATATGGCCCCGCTGTTGTGTAATAGTAAACGAGTGTGGTCACAAACGAGTATGGCGACAAACCCGAAACCCGTTACGTACGATCAAATCATCGAGCACAGTGATCATCACCCATTGCACAACCACGTTAACGCTAGCCCTACGCTCACGTGCCGGCAGTGTCCTTCCGTCATCCTCAATTCGCGCGGCGCGTCCTCCTCTTAACCGTTCTATATTTCCCCGTGCCGTTTCCACCTCGCCCGCGCTCAATGACCGGCGCCGATCCCGCCGCCGCAGCCCCCGCGCCCGCGGAGCCGAGCGCAGCCAGCGCAGGCGGGGAGAATGCGGAGCAGCAGAGCGCGGGGGAGGCGGGGGCGGAGCAGGTGGTGACGCCGTGGGAGGTGTCATCTGGGGGCGGTATCGACTACAACAAGCTTATCGAGCAGTTCGGTTGCCAGCGCCTCGAGCCCGCGCTTGTATCGCGTATGGAGAGGCTCACCGGCGTGCGCGCGCACCCGTTCCTCCGCCGCGGCATCTTCTTCGCGCACCGGTGCGCCTACCGCAGGGGCTAGCGCCAATCTCTCTTCGCGACGACCCTCGTCCCGCCCGCGCGCTGTGCGCCAAGCGCAGGGCCTAGCGCAAGGCTATCGGCGCGGTGTGATTGGAGCGACAACTAGAGGCTAGGATCTAGGAGCTTGGGGCTAGGAGCGAGGGGCGGGAGCGAGGGGCGGGGGGCGAGGGGCGGGAGCGAGAGGGGGTGGGGGGAGGGGCGGGGGGCGAGGGGCCGAATGCGGTGGAGATGGGTGATCCGCTCCACGTGTACATCAGGCGAGGACCCTAGTCATCGCGCGCCCCCTTCCCTTGATCTTCCATACTCCTCTTTCTTCCCTTTCACCCCCTCCCTTCCCTCTCTTCTTCCCCTGTCCACTCCCCGTACCCCCCTCAACCCCTCTCTAACCCTCTCTACCCCCCTTCCACCTCCCTCTACCGCCCTCTAACCCTCCAGCGACTTCGACAAGATCCTAGACGCGGTGGAGAAGGGCGAGCGGTTCTACCTGTACACGGGGCGAGGCCCGTCATCCGAGGCGCTGCACCTGGGGCATCTCATCCCCTTCATGTTCACCAAGTGAGCCGCGCGTTGGGATTCGTGGGTTGTGCGTCGTGCATCTTGAGTCTTGACATGCTGCAGAGTCATGGCACCAGTAGCTGCTGAAAGTTCATAGCGCCTCTTGTTGTCCGGTCAGCCAACGCCGAGAAGTATCCGTGGAAGAGCAGAGCGTGAGTGTGGAGGAGGGGATGATCTGCCACAGCTACTTGTCATCTTCCTCACCCTCTCAACACTCCCAGGTGACTACAAGAAGCATTCAAAGACCCTCTGGTGATTCAACTGACAGACGACGAGAAGTATCCGTGGAAGAGCATGCGAGTGGAGGAGGAAGGGTTGATCGCCTCGCCACAGTTGATTTCTTTGGCCGATCTCCTTCACACCAACAGGTGGCTACAAGATGCGTTCTAGGTCCCTCTCGTCATCCAACTGACACTCGATGAGAAGTATCTGTGGAAGAGCATGAGCGTGGAGGAGGCATTGATTAGCACTGTTCTTCCCGTCTCTCTGTCTCCTTCACACCAACAGGTGGCTACAAGATGCGTTCTAGGTCCCTCTCGTCATCCAGCTGACACTCGATGAGAAGTATCTGTGGAAGAGCATGAGTGTGGAGGAGGGGTTGACCAACATAGCCTGTCTTTCTCTCTCACCCCTTCAGATGGCTACAAGAAGCATTCAAAGTCCCTCTGGTGATCCAGCTTACAGACGACGAGAAGTACCTGTGGAAGAGCATGAGTGTGGAGGAGGGGGATGGGGCACCCAATTTACCTTTCATCCATCTCACCCCCGCCAACACAACACACCCAGGTGGCTACAAGAAGCATTTAAGGTCCCCTTGGTCATCCAACTCACAGACGATGAGAAGTATCTGTGGAAGAGCATGAGTGTGGAGGAGGCACGGCGGCTTGCGAGGGAGAACGCCAAGGATATCATTGCGTGCGGCTTTGACGTTTCACGGACATTCATCTTCTGTGACTTTGACTACGTGGGCAGGTGAGTGGTGATTGGTTTGGGGTACGAGGGGATGGCGAGGCAGGGTGAGTGTGTGTGTGAGGCGGCGAGGGAGAATGCCAAGGACATCATTGCGTGCGGGTTTGATGTCTCATGGACATTCATCTTCTGTGACTTTGACTACATCGGCGGGTGCGTTTCGTGGGAGGGCGGGGTGGGTTGGATGGTTGGCAATGGCATAGCGTGAGTGAGTGCGAGGGAGAACACCAAGGAAGGGCATCATCGCATGTGGCTTTGATGTCGCAAGAACCTTCATGATTCATCTTCTGTGACTTTGACTATGTGAGCGGGTGCGTTTCTTTGGGAGGGCAGTTGGAGGGGAGGAGTGGGAAGAGAGTGGGTGTATGGCTGGTTGAAAGTGAGTGTGGAGAGCGTAAGGGGGCATCATTGCATGACGGCTGGACGTTGAAAGAACGTTCAACTGGTGCGACCTGTCTTGGATCGTGCATGCGTGTGTGCGTGCGTGCATGGTTGTGTGGTGGCAGGGACTTCTATCAAAACATTGTGAAGATCGCGCGATGTGTGACTCTCAACCAGGCAAGGCGCCAATCTGATTCAGATGTGTCACTCTAACTTCCTGACTGTTGGGAGGGGATTTGATTTAGAAGTTGGCCGAGGATTCGGTTTATCTGCTCTCACGTTATCCACTTTGTTTCTCCAAATTTTGCTGATTCAAATGCATCATATGACATCATATCACATCACATCATATCACATCACATCATATCACATCACATCACATCATATCACATCATATCATATCACATCACATCACTGTTATCGTGCGTCACATTCACATGTCACCGTATCAGGCAAGGGGCATCTTTGGATTCGACGGTGAGGATTGCATCGGCAAAGTGGGCTTCCCACCCGTTCAGGTGCCACCCTCTCCCCAACCCCTACCCTCTTCCACTCTCCCCCACCCTCCTCCATCCTTCCCTCCACCCCCACCTCACCCCCACCATCGCGCCCTCCCTCTCCCACACCTTCCAATTCCTCGACCACCCTCGCTCCCACTGTCGTCCTCTCCCTCCCTGCCGCTCCGCTGCCTCACCGTTTAATTTCTACTCCCCGCAGTGCCCGCACACCAACCCTCTCCTCCCGTGCTCCCTGCTCCCGCTGTCTGCCTGAGCCTCCCAGGCTGCTCCAGCGTGCCCCTCGTCCTTCCCCCACCTGTTTGGCCGCAAGAACGAAGTGCGATGCCTCATTCCACATGCCATCGACCAGGTGTGTGCACTGTGCACCGCGCCATGCCATGTCATGCCACCAATGCCGAAACCCAATTCTTCCTGTCATTTCCTCTCCCCCTCCCCAACTTCTCCAACCAGGATCCTTATGTCCTGTAACTGTGCCCCATGCTTGGGCTCGCAATGCCCCATGCTTGGGCTCGCAATGCCCCATGCTTGGGCTCGCAATGCCCCATGCTTGGGCTCGCAATGCCCCATGCTTGGGCTCGCAATGCCCCATGCTTGGGCTCGCAATGCCCCATGCTTGGGCTCGCAATGCCCCCCATCTCCCCCCCCAATCGCACTCCCTCTGGTCGCATCCCCTCTCTCTCCCCCCCACACGTGTCCCCCCACCAGGACCCCTATTTCCGCATGACGCGTGACTGTGCTCCGCGCCTGGGCTTCCACAAGCCAGCGCTCATCGAGTCGCGCTTCTTCCCCGCCCTGCAGGTCAGAGGGTGGGGGCAAACTGGGGGTGGTGAGAGGTGGTGTGGGGTGATGGGGACTGGTGGAAATAGTGGGAATGCAGAGCGCCCCGCATGCTCTCTCAACAGAACCATGGCTTCCGCCCCTATGTGCCACCTCGCCTCTCTCTATTTTTCTCTTTCGCTTCTCTGTGCATTGATGATGCTGCTGCTGGGTATGTGCGCAGGGCGAGAGCGGCAAGATGAGCGCCAGTGACCCCAACTCAGCAGTCTTTGTCACGGACTCGCCCAAGGAGATCAAAAACAAGGTGAGCGGGGAGCATTGGCATGGTGTGTGTGCTTGAGTGTACTCAAAAGTAATCTCAGTGACCCCATGCGCCCACCACCCCAAAACCATTACATTTTACTTCTCCCTCTCCCCACTGTCCGCCCTGCGCTCTCATTCTCCCATCAGATCAACCGGTATGCCTTTTCGGGTGGTGGAGCAACCATCGAGGAGCACCGAGCCAAGGGAGCGAACCTCGAGGTGAGAGTGCTGGACGGCTGGGATTTCACGTTTCTTGGTTTCTGAGGCGCCTCAAAAGTTGGCTTGTCTCGTGCCATCCCCAGCCACGGCCACAGTGGTCATGCTTTTTCTACTTATCGTCTCAACTTGTCTCATGCCAGCAGGTGGACGTGCCAGTGAAGTACCTCTCCTTCTTCCAGGCACCCATGCCGTCTCATGCCATGCCCAAACATCCCCACCCATCCCCACCCATCCCCACCCACGCCTGCAGGTCGATGTGCCAGTGAAGTACCTCTCCTTCTTCCTTGATGATGACAATGAGCTGGAGCACATCAAAACGGTGAGAGCCGTGGCGCTGTGCTGTGCAGTTGTGGTGTGTGGGAACAGAGTAAAACGTTGAGAGCAGCATGGGGTGCAGCATGGGGTGCAGCATGGGGTGAGAGCATGATGCTGGGCAGTTTGGCACATGTCACTTGGCATCATGCGGGTGGCATCATGTGCTTGATGCCTTGTCATCACTCCCGTTCCTTGCTCCTCTTCTCCAATGCTCCCATCCCATGTTCGCCTTCTTCATTGCTCCCCATCCCTCCAGGAGTACGGGGCAGGGCGCATGCTGACAGGGGAGGTGAAGGGGCGGCTGGTGGAGGTGTTAACTGCCATGGTGGAGCGACATCAGAAGGCGCGCGCTCTTGTCACCGATGAGGTTAGTCCCTCCCACTGACGAGGTCAGTCAGTCACACTGCTCACGTCACTCCCATTCTCATGCTCATCTGTTTCCATGGGTGGAGGTGTTGACTGCGATGGTGAAGCGTCATCAGAAGGCGCGCGCTTGTGTCACAGACGAGGTGAGTGAGTGCCTCATGCTGACGAGGTCAATCAGTCACACACACTGTTCTTTGCAAACACTCACCTGTCTCGCACTCACCTGTCTGGCCCTCACCCCACTCATGTGTCCCTCTTTATCTGTTCCCCATCTTACTGCATCTGCAATGTCTTACGGTATCTCCCTCCCCCCCCCCCCCCCCCCCAATGCGCGCAGATGGTGGATGCATTTATGGCAGTCCGGCCCATGCCACACATGTTTAGCTAGGGACTACCATACCGTATTCACACTTCCATAGCATACAGTACCAGTAGCTTATTGACCTATGGTATAGTGTACTTTAGTGTACTTTCCTTTCCTGTCTTCATGCTTAAATTGGGGTGTAGCCAAACAATAGATGGCGTTTGCCCTCATGTAACATTCACAATTGCACTTTCAATGATTCATCAAGCCAGCAGAACCAACACCCAAGCGGCCAAAGGGCAACTATGCAGTGGCCAGCTCTACTCATCCACAACCCTAGTCCACCCTAAAGATTTTGGCTCTTGGAGAAGGCGATCCGGATAACCTGCCCACCAATGGGCGTGGCACGCTTCGCCGTAAGCACATCGGTCGCAGCCTCCACCGTCTCAAACAGCACGAGCACCTGCTTCTTGCCGTCCTTGTCAATCACCTTGGACCCCAGCACGGGCCCATGCGGGGTCATGTGCGCCACCACCAGGTCAGCGCTGCACCTGCACCAGTCTCCTAACCCCCCCCCAACAACCCCCTACAGATTTTGGCTCTTGGAGAAGGCAAGCCGGATAACCTGCCCACCAATCGGAGTCGCATGCTTCGCCGTAAGCGCATCAGTCGCAGCCTCAACAGTCTCGAACAGCACGAGAACCTGCTTCTTCCCGTCCTTGTCAATCACCTTACTACCCAGCACAGGCCCGTGCGGTGCCATGTGCTCCACCACCATGTCTGGAGTGGCATCAGCAGGCAGGTTGCTGCAGTGCAGCATGCGCGTGGGCGCGCAGCAGTGGCGGTAGTTCTTGGGCGCGTTGCGGCCGAAGCGGTTCAGGTTGGATGTGGAGTAGTCCTTGGTGTCGGCTGACGGGTTGATGGACGGGTACTTGGAATAGTTCACCTCCAGCCGCTTACCGAAGACAGCGGCGCCCTGGCAAGGGGACGGAGGAAAGGAGTCGGGACGAGGAGGTTAAGGGGAGGGGGTGCGGAGGGAGCCCATAGGAGGGCAGATTTGAGCTAAGGGGTGTGAGAGGAATGGATAACAGAGTGAGGGTGTATCTGGCCATGGTTCACCTAAACACGTGGCAGCACACTAAGCAAACGGCATACCTTGAGGTAAGTGACAGCGAGCTGTGCCTGCAGCCCGTCAGCGAGCTCACAAAGGCATGGTCGGGCTTGAAGCACACCGCACGCAGCAAGGCAGGCAGACAGGGCTCACCCACCACATGGGAGCGCAGCGCATGGCGGCACATGCCAGTAGATGGCAACACACCTTGAGGTAAGTGAGAGCGAGCTCCGCCTGCAGACCATCGGCGAGCTGTACGAGTGCGTGGTCGGGCTTGTTGTGCAGGAACTTGATGCGCACCACATTGCCGTAGTTTGACACCAGGTTGAACAGCTTGTCCGCGCCCACCACCTGGGATGTTAGGGAGGGGACGGGGGGCATGGAGGGATGGACTGGGTGGTTGTGACACCACGTTGCCATAGTTTGACACGAGGTTGAACAGCTTGTCCGCGTCCACCACCTGTGATGGGTTCAAGGAGAAGATACAAGAGGAGAGGTTGTGTGTGAAACGGGAAACGCTCAGGAATGGAAAGCATACGGGTAGGGTAAGGGGATTATTTGGAACAGGGCAACAGCATACGGTGAGCACGTTTGCAGCAGCAACTCTCTACATGCAACCTCGCGGGATGCATCAGGTCAGCAACCTCAGCGTACCTCGTGGTTGATGTTGGAGATGAGCAGTGTGCAGCGGTCGTTGGTGCCCGTCACACCAGGGGGCAGGTTGCCCCCAAACATCTGCGCCGCCGCTGCTGCTGCCATGCCAGGGTTCTGCACACATAGAACATACAGAGCAGAACCCCATCAATGACAAAAACCACACAAAGGAAGCTCCAACTTGCGTTGTAAGCCGCAGCAGCAGCAGTGGCAAAGGCAGCAGTGGCGGCGGCGGCAGCAGCAGCGGGAAAGACACAAGTAAACAGCAGCAGAACGACCAAGACACGCAGAAGGCAAAAGGGCTCACCCCGTAAGCGTTGAGGCCGCCCATGCCAGGCTGCGGCATGCCTGGTTGCCCCATCTGTCCCATCTGCCCCATCTGCCCCATTTGCCCCATCTGTCCCGGGAACACACCCGGCCGTTGCCCAGGCATGGCGCCATACACGTTCCCCCCCTCGCCAAAAAGGGACGTTTGCTGAGAACGCGGGAGAAGGCATAGTACAGAGAAAAACGAACAGAAAACGTGTCAGTAACACAACGGGCGAGGGGTGTAACTTGAGAGGACAGGGATTGCGGCGGGCAGTGAGCAGTGGTATGCGTGCGTGCGTGCGTGCGTACCATCATGGGCGCCTTGCCAGGCTGATCGGGAAGCTGGTTGACATAGTCCCTGGTGCGCTCGTTGTTGTAATGCACCTGTAGCTCGCTCAAACTGCACACCGCGCATGCACGCACACCATCACCACCGCCGCCACCACCATGACCACCACAACCACCATCACCACCGTCCCCTCCCCCCCCCCTCCCCCCTCCCCCCTCCCCGCCGCCCTTCCCCACTTTCCCCACCACCCATTCCCACGCGCGCACACACACACACGTGAGCAGAAAGGCACAGGCACACACACATTGTGAGGACTACTGTTACCGCCAACGTAACTATCTGTTCGGACCAGCACCGTTGGAACTTGTAACGACCATCAGTATGGACACGCGTGCAACGCAACGAAGCTAGTTCGTCGAGCTTAAAACGGCCGCCCAGTGGGACAGACCCTACTCGGTGGATTTCTCGAGAAACAAGTCCTTCAGGCAAAAATCAGAGTTGGATTTTGAAAAGGGAAAGGGGGGAAGGGGGGAGGGGGGGGAGGGAGGGGGGACGGGGGGTGGACGGAGGGTGGGTGGGGTGCGCGGGGCCGTAGAGAACATGTATACATAACAAGGCGAACCGTACTTGGAGAACTGGATGTCGAGCGTGCAGCAGCCGTCGTAGATGTTGCGGCCCTGCAGGTTGGTCTTGGCGGCCGCCGCGCTCGCCTGGTTGTTGTACTGCACCAGCGCCTGCAGCCCTGCTCCGCGCAGCGCCGGGGGGGAACGGGTGAAAGG
Source organism: Closterium sp. Yama58-4 (assembly GCA_947470075.1). Lineage (NCBI taxonomy): Eukaryota > Viridiplantae > Streptophyta > Zygnematophyceae > Desmidiales > Closteriaceae > Closterium > Closterium sp. Yama58-4. The sequence continues at coordinate 393,572 of CANIUD010000327.1, read as the reverse complement.
GCAGGGCGCGCACGAGGCAGCACGAGAGGCAGCAGCACGGGAGGCAAGAGCACAGGCCGCGGATGAGAAAACAGAGCTCGGCGATCGAGTTTCCCGCGATTGAGGGGAGAGGCTGAGCCCTCCCTCCGGCGGAGGACGACCAACGTACCGATACCCCCCCGGGGGTACTTTGGTCGCGGTTAGAGCAGACGAGAGGGAGCAGAAGGAAAGGAAGGCGCGGAAAGAGAAGAAGGAAAGGAAGGACGGAAGGAACAGAAGGCAGGAAAGGGTGCAAGAGCGAGAGAGAGAGAGGGAGGGAGGAAGGGAAGAGGGAAGGGAGAGGGAGGTCGGACCAGCAGCTTTCTGGAAAGTGACGATCTTCTCAACAAAGCCATGGGGAGAAAAGACTTGGTGAAGCACATCCACGTTGATTGGATAGAGCGGGTTGTGGATTGTGACTAGAATAATGCGGTTAGGGGCACCCTGGCGAGACGAGAGAGGAACGGGAAGGAGATGGGGGAGAGAGAGGGAGGAGAGGGGGGAGAGAGTGGGAGGAGAGAGGAGGGGAGAGAGAGGGAGAGGGTAAGATCTGAAGTACGGATGAGAGAGAACGACGGAGAAGGTATGGAAAGGTGGAGAAAGGTACGGAAAGGCAGAGAAAGATGCAGAAAGGCGGAAAGGTACAGGGAAGGTACGGAAAGGAACGAGGGCAGTGGAGGGGAAGAGGAATAGGGACGGCCGATCCGCGACTCCTTGTCGTCGGACGGCTAGCATGCTCTCCGTGAGATAATTCCCGCTATTGCCTGATCCGTCGCACCTCCAGAATTCCTCCGTTGACATGAATTCACGTACCTCCTGGTGCGTCCTGCCCTGATTCTCGTTAGGCGTGAGGACCTGATGCGAGGAGAACTGGCAGTACACGTTCCTCCCCCTGCACATGGTTACACGGTTACATCGTTACATGGCTACGCGAGGTTAAGTAGATTTATCGGCAAAGAACGGATGAACTGAATCTATAGTGCCATGAAGCATGACAGACGGATCAAAATATCTGGAATGATAACTAGTACTTACTTGATGGAGGCCTGCACGCCAGTATAAAATTGGATCATATTGATCGCAGCGGCAATGTCCTGCATCTCAATGAGGGCCTGCAAGAAACCACGAAAATACATCAATGAACAAAAAAGAGAGAAACTGAAGAATTGACCGAGCAGGAGGAAAGACACAATAAAAGAAGACAAAGTGGGAGAAGAATCGAACCTGGTTCTTGGCCCTCATGACGACGACCCTTTGCACGGGTCCGAAGTTCTGCGCCAACTGCTGCACATCGAGCTGCAGAAGAGAATAACACCGAGATTGATATATTAGCGACAAGAACGAAAAAAATACTGTGAATTACGAAAATGCTCGAAATCCTCACCTCCGTGGCCTCAGATGGCACATTGCGCACGTGAATGACCTTCGACGCGGATTCGGCCATGGCTATATGATTTTTAAGGGAAGAGAAAGTCGAAGAAACTAAATCTACTATTCTAATACGAGCGCGATAAGCGGAGATGCAAGGGTTTGAAAGAACGGAAGCTAAGATGAGGGTTTGAAAGATCTGTGATTGCGAGATCTGCGGAACATTGGCATGGAGGAAGATGGGAGCTGACCAGGTTGGGCTTGCTGCGATGAAAGTTCCGCACCTTTAAACGACCTGTTACCACGTTTCGCACGGCCTATTGCAAGAACCTGACTTAGTGGTTGTACTTGCAGAATTCTTGTACGGTTTTTCCAAGGCCTGCAGGCATAAGTGTCATAGTTATTGTTGCGATGCGCTTCTAATCGAGGACACCTTCACCCCCCGCCAGCAAGTGGCCAGCAGCTTATCACAATTCACGGCTCTCCTTATCCAACCAACCCACTCTCCTCCCCACAGCCTCCACACCGCGCGTCACACGCAACTCCACTCCCCCTTTTCCACCCTATTGTCCCTGATGCTCCCTCCTGCTTGTCAGATGGCCTACCGCTGAACTTCAACGATGTTATCTTATGGCGTGCTCAGTTCAGATGGCCTGAATTCTTCAGGCATTAGTTTCCTGGATTATAGACGACCGTATATCCAGACCTGGGTTGGTCAGCTTTTGCCTCAATGACCGTATTCCCAAGTCGTTTAGAACCTTAACTAACCATTAAAATCTATGGCCTGATCAGCATTTCGATTACTAACCTTATTGCGCTTAGAGTCTGAAAGCAGGGATGCTCTTTCACCTTTTACGCTTCTCAGACAATTACTAGGTTGTTTCGTCAAATCAGACGTCAGAATGGCGAAACTTTTGAGTGTTACCGTGTCGTTGCTTCAACTTATCGTTCTCGCCACGTCATTACCGTCAGCTACGAGTAACACCGCGACGCACAGACGACGACTCGCCGTGTTCACCGCCTCGCTGGTAACGCCTTCGCTCCTTCTGCCTTCGCGCCTTCCACTTTCACATTTGTGCATCTGTCTTTCCGAATGCGTGCATGCGATAGTGCGAACGCGTTTCAGTCAAAAAAAATACACACAAGTTCCGCGTGATGTGCGGTGGCCCGTAACGGCTGATGCGGGATCGCCGGTGTGCGCAGATGGACGAGAGTCCAGGCAGTCGCCTGCAGCGAGGGAATGAACGGTTTTGTCTCAGAGAAATTTCATTAATACGTGACAATTTATTATTACGTGACAATTTATTATTACGTGACGCTGATGGTGTGCGCAGATGGACGAGAGTCCAGGCAGTCGACTGCAGCGAGAGAGCGCGGCCGCGTGGACTTCCTCTACCGACGGCCCCAGCTTCCTGCGCCAGACCGTGCCTGCTGACTCATCCAACGACGCTGCTGACTCAGCCAACAGTGCAGCTGACACCTCGTCCGCAAGTCCCGCATCCTTATCTCGATCGCCTGAAGCCAAGCAGTCCTCTGCTACTGCTGACCCCAGCGACACAGCCACTTCGCCTGGAAAGAGCACCGCTACCGAGAACAAGCAGTCAGAACCAAAGCCGCCACAGCAGCAGCAGCAGCCACCGCAACAGCCGCCGCAGCAGCCGCCACCACAGCAGGCGGTGCCATTCGGGCAGGTGCTACCCACGCAGGGCGACCTGGCATCGCTGCCAGACTGCACACGGCAGCTCGCGGCGTTCCCCAAGCTCAACCGCTCCGATGAGGCCGTCAGGCGCTTTGCCTGCATCGCGGACACCTACCTTCGGCCCTGGATGGGCTCGAGCTTGCTGGGGAAGAAGGGGAAGAGAGGAAAGGAGGAGGTGGAGGAGGAGCCACGTGGCATCATTTCACAGGCCATGCTTCAATACGTGGCGTCTGAACCCGGGGTGAGTGTTTCTACGTCTCAAAGCTCTTGAATCTGTCCGGTCCGTTCCCCGTGCCACTCTCCCCAAGCTCAACCGCTCCGACGAGGCCGTCAGGCGCTTTGCATGCATCGCTGACATGTACCTTCACCCCTGGATGGGCTCGAGGCTGGGGAAGAAGGGTGGGAAGAAGGGCGGTGGAGGAGGAGGAGCCACGTGGCATAATTTCACAGGCCATGCTGCAATACGTGGCGTCTGAACCCGGGGTGAGTTGTGCTTGTTGGCAGCTGTCAGAAACGTTCTTTTTTGTCCCTCTGTGGCGGTTTGGTTTGAGGCGTCTCAGATGAGAACGCAACGCATGAACCTGTCCGCCACGCCACACCCCCTGCGGCTCTCTCCGCCTACCCTCATCTACCTTCTCTCTAACTGCTCTCACCAATCCCTCTCACGTCCCGTCATGTTCACGATTCTACTCCTTCCCCCTTCTCTCCCTTGTTATCGTCCTTTCCTCTTGACCCCTTCTTCACCACCCGCCAGTTCATGTCATGCTCTGGTCACATCCGCATCATGGACGGACGGGCAGGTGTATTTCCGCTATGGCGGCTTCCACTACCAGTTGGACCGCCTTTAGCCCGCACTGCACCTCAACAGCCCTTCCTTTCTCCCATCCCTCCCCACACTTATCCCCCTCATCAGTTCATGTCCTGTTCAGGGCATATCCGCATCATTGATGGGCAGGTGTTCTTCCGCTACGGGGGCTTCCACTACCAGTGGGACCGCCTGCACCGCTTTGTGCAGTCCGTCAAGCTCATTCAGGCCGCCATCCGCCACTACTCCCTGCTCGCCCTGCGCGCCGAGCTCTTCCTCTCCACCTGCGACCTCCCCAAGAGCTTCGACAGCTCGCTGAGTGGGATCTTCGGGGGACGGCCGATTTTCAGCACGGAGTGGCTACCTGGCACGCTGGATATTATTGTTCCTGACCCGCTTGATCTATCTGAGAGCTACCAGGCGGGGAAGGACGCCAAGGTGAGGGGTGGTTGGTGAGGGGCGGTCGTTGAGGGGTGGTGGTGAGGGATGGTCTGGGGGGGTGGCAGTTTGATCTTCCGCAGGCGGCCCATCCTCAGCACGGAGTGGCTGCCTGGCACGCTGGATATCATCGTGCCTGACCCGCTTGACCTGTCTGAGAGCTACCAGGCAGGGAAAGACGCCAAGGTGAGGGATGGTTGGTGAGGGGTGGTTGGTGGGATGGCTGTTTGGTTTTCAGCACTGAGTGGCTGCCGGGCACGCTGGATATCATTGTGCCTGACCCGCTGGATTTATCTGAGAGCTACCAGGCTGGCAAGGATGCCAAGGTGAGGGGTGCTGCGGGGCTGGCAGGTTGCATGAGGCAAGCACGCCAAGGTGAGGAATGTTAGGTTGCTCGCCCTGCGCGCCGAGCTCTTCCTCTCCACCTGCGACCTCCCCAAGAGCTTTGATAGCTCTCTGAGTGGGATTTTCGGGGGACGGCCCATTTTCAGCACGGAGTGGCTGCCTGGCACGCTGGATATCATCGTGCCTGACCCGCTTGACCTGTCTGAGAGCTACCAGGCAGGGAAAGACGCCAAGGCGAGGGATGGTTGGTGAGGGGTGGTTGGTGGGATGGCTGTTTGGTTTTCAGCACTGAGTGGCTGCCGGGCACGCTGGATATCATTGTGCCTGACCCGCTGGATTTATCTGAGAGCTACCAGGCTGGCAAGGATGCCAAGGTGAGGGGTGCTGCGGGGCTGGCAGGTTGCATGAGGCAAGCACGCCAAGGTGAGGAATGTTAGGTTGCTCGCCCTGCGCGCCGAGCTCTTCCTCTCCACCTGCGACCTCCCCAAGAGCTTTGATAGCTCTCTGAGTGGGATTTTCGGGGGACGGCCCATTTTCAGCACGGAGTGGCTGCCTGGCACGCTGGATATCATCGTGCCTGACCCGCTTGACCTGTCTGAGAGCTACCAGGCAGGGAAAGACGCCAAGGTGAGGGATGGTTGGTGAGGGGTGGTTGGTGGGATGGCTGTTTGGTTTTCAGCACTGAGTGGCTGCCGGGCACGCTGGATATCATTGTGCCTGACCCGCTGGATTTATCTGAGAGCTACCAGGCTGGCAAGGATGCCAAGGTGAGGGGTGCTGCGGGGCTGGCAGGTTGCATGAGGCAAGCACGCCAAGGTGAGGAATGTTAGGTTGCTCGCCCTGCGCGCCGAGCTCTTCCTCTCCACCTGCGACCTCCCCAAGAGCTTTGATAGCTCTCTGAGTGGGATTTTCGGGGGACGGCCCATTTTCAGCACGGAGTGGCTGCCTGGCACGCTGGATATCATCGTGCCTGACCCGCTTGACCTGTCTGAGAGCTACCAGGCAGGGAAAGACGCCAAGGTGAGGGATGGTTGGTGAGGGGTGGTTGGTGGGATGGCTGTTTGGTTTTCAGCACTGAGTGGCTGCCGGGCACGCTGGATATCATTGTGCCTGACCCGCTGGATTTATCTGAGAGCTACCAGGCTGGCAAGGATGCCAAGGTGAGGGGTGCTGCGGGGCTGGCAGGTTGCATGAGGCAAGCACGCCAAGGTGAGGAATGTTAGGTTGCTCGCCCTGCGCGCCGAGCTCTTCCTCTCCACCTGCGACCTCCCCAAGAGCTTTGATAGCTCTCTGAGTGGGATTTTCGGGGGACGGCCCATTTTCAGCACGGAGTGGCTGCCTGGCACGCTGGATATCATCGTGCCTGACCCGCTTGACCTGTCTGAGAGCTACCAGGCAGGGAAAGACGCCAAGGTGAGGGATGGTTGGTGAGGGGTGGTTGGTGGGATGGCTGTTTGGTTTTCAGCACTGAGTGGCTGCCGGGCACGCTGGATATCATTGTGCCTGACCCGCTGGATTTATCTGAGAGCTACCAGGCTGGCAAGGATGCCAAGGTGAGGGGTGCTGCGGGGCTGGCAGGTTGCATGAGGCAAGCACGCCAAGGTGAGGAATGTTAGGTTGCTCGCCCTGCGCGCCGAGCTCTTCCTCTCCACCTGCGACCTCCCCAAGAGCTTTGATAGCTCTCTGAGTGGGATTTTCGGGGGACGGCCCATTTTCAGCACGGAGTGGCTGCCTGGCACGCTGGATATCATCGTGCCTGACCCGCTTGACCTGTCTGAGAGCTACCAGGCAGGGAAAGACGCCAAGGTGAGGGATGGTTGGTGAGGGGTGGTTGGTGGGATGGCTGTTTGGTTTTCAGCACTGAGTGGCTGCCGGGCACGCTGGATATCATTGTGCCTGACCCGCTGGATTTATCTGAGAGCTACCAGGCTGGCAAGGATGCCAAGGTGAGGGGTGCTGCGGGGCTGGCAGGTTGCATGAGGCAAGCACGCCAAGGTGAGGAATGTTAGGTTGCTCGCCCTGCGCGCCGAGCTCTTCCTCTCCACCTGCGACCTCCCCAAGAGCTTTGATAGCTCTCTGAGTGGGATTTTCGGGGGACGGCCCATTTTCAGCACGGAGTGGCTGCCTGGCACGCTGGATATCATCGTGCCTGACCCGCTTGACCTGTCTGAGAGCTACCAGGCAGGGAAAGACGCCAAGGTGAGGGATGGTTGGTGAGGGGTGGTTGGTGGGATGGCTGTTTGGTTTTCAGCACTGAGTGGCTGCCGGGCACGCTGGATATCATTGTGCCTGACCCGCTGGATTTATCTGAGAGCTACCAGGCTGGCAAGGATGCCAAGGTGAGGGGTGCTGCGGGGCTGGCAGGTTGCATGAGGCAAGCACGCCAAGGTGAGGAATGTTAGGTTGCTCGCCCTGCGCGCCGAGCTCTTCCTCTCCACCTGCGACCTCCCCAAGAGCTTTGATAGCTCTCTGAGTGGGATTTTCGGGGGACGGCCCATTTTCAGCACGGAGTGGCTGCCTGGCACGCTGGATATCATCGTGCCTGACCCGCTTGACCTGTCTGAGAGCTACCAGGCAGGGAAAGACGCCAAGGTGAGGGATGGTTGGTGAGGGGTGGTTGGTGGGATGGCTGTTTGGTTTTCAGCACTGAGTGGCTGCCGGGCACGCTGGATATCATTGTGCCTGACCCGCTGGATTTATCTGAGAGCTACCAGGCTGGCAAGGATGCCAAGGTGAGGGGTGCTGCGGGGCTGGCAGGTTGCATGAGGCAAGCACGCCAAGGTGAGGAATGTTAGGTTGCTCGCCCTGCGCGCCGAGCTCTTCCTCTCCACCTGCGACCTCCCCAAGAGCTTTGATAGCTCTCTGAGTGGGATTTTCGGGGGACGGCCCATTTTCAGCACGGAGTGGCTGCCTGGCACGCTGGATATCATCGTGCCTGACCCGCTTGACCTGTCTGAGAGCTACCAGGCAGGGAAAGACGCCAAGGTGAGGGATGGTTGGTGAGGGGTGGTTGGTGGGATGGCTGTTTGGTTTTCAGCACTGAGTGGCTGCCGGGCACGCTGGATATCATTGTGCCTGACCCGCTGGATTTATCTGAGAGCTACCAGGCTGGCAAGGATGCCAAGGTGAGGGGTGCTGCGGGGCTGGCAGGTTGCATGAGGCAAGCACGCCAAGGTGAGGAATGTTAGGTTGCTCGCCCTGCGCGCCGAGCTCTTCCTCTCCACCTGCGACCTCCCCAAGAGCTTTGATAGCTCTCTGAGTGGGATTTTCGGGGGACGGCCCATTTTCAGCACGGAGTGGCTGCCTGGCACGCTGGATATCATCGTGCCTGACCCGCTTGACCTGTCTGAGAGCTACCAGGCAGGGAAAGACGCCAAGGTGAGGGATGGTTGGTGAGGGGTGGTTGGTGGGATGGCTGTTTGGTTTTCAGCACTGAGTGGCTGCCGGGCACGCTGGATATCATTGTGCCTGACCCGCTGGATTTATCTGAGAGCTACCAGGCTGGCAAGGATGCCAAGGTGAGGGGTGCTGCGGGGCTGGCAGGTTGCATGAGGCAAGCACGCCAAGGTGAGGAATGTTAGGTTGCTCGCCCTGCGCGCCGAGCTCTTCCTCTCCACCTGCGACCTCCCCAAGAGCTTTGATAGCTCTCTGAGTGGGATTTTCGGGGGACGGCCCATTTTCAGCACGGAGTGGCTGCCTGGCACGCTGGATATCATCGTGCCTGACCCGCTTGACCTGTCTGAGAGCTACCAGGCAGGGAAAGACGCCAAGGTGAGGGATGGTTGGTGAGGGGTGGTTGGTGGGATGGCTGTTTGGTTTTCAGCACTGAGTGGCTGCCGGGCACGCTGGATATCATTGTGCCTGACCCGCTGGATTTATCTGAGAGCTACCAGGCTGGCAAGGATGCCAAGGTGAGGGGTGCTGCGGGGCTGGCAGGTTGCATGAGGCAAGCACGCCAAGGTGAGGAATGTTAGGTTGCTCGCCCTGCGCGCCGAGCTCTTCCTCTCCACCTGCGACCTCCCCAAGAGCTTTGATAGCTCTCTGAGTGGGATTTTCGGGGGACGGCCCATTTTCAGCACGGAGTGGCTGCCTGGCACGCTGGATATCATCGTGCCTGACCCGCTTGACCTGTCTGAGAGCTACCAGGCAGGGAAAGACGCCAAGGTGAGGGATGGTTGGTGAGGGGTGGTTGGTGGGATGGCTGTTTGGTTTTCAGCACTGAGTGGCTGCCGGGCACGCTGGATATCATTGTGCCTGACCCGCTGGATTTATCTGAGAGCTACCAGGCTGGCAAGGATGCCAAGGTGAGGGGTGCTGCGGGGCTGGCAGGTTGCATGAGGCAAGCACGCCAAGGTGAGGAATGTTAGGTTGCTCGCCCTGCGCGCCGAGCTCTTCCTCTCCACCTGCGACCTCCCCAAGAGCTTTGATAGCTCTCTGAGTGGGATTTTCGGGGGACGGCCCATTTTCAGCACGGAGTGGCTGCCTGGCACGCTGGATATCATCGTGCCTGACCCGCTTGACCTGTCTGAGAGCTACCAGGCAGGGAAAGACGCCAAGGTGAGGGATGGTTGGTGAGGGGTGGTTGGTGGGATGGCTGTTTGGTTTTCAGCACTGAGTGGCTGCCGGGCACGCTGGATATCATTGTGCCTGACCCGCTGGATTTATCTGAGAGCTACCAGGCTGGCAAGGATGCCAAGGTGAGGGGTGCTGCGGGGCTGGCAGGTTGCATGAGGCAAGCACGCCAAGGTGAGGAATGTTAGGTTGCTCGCCCTGCGCGCCGAGCTCTTCCTCTCCACCTGCGACCTCCCCAAGAGCTTTGATAGCTCTCTGAGTGGGATTTTCGGGGGACGGCCCATTTTCAGCACGGAGTGGCTGCCTGGCACGCTGGATATCATCGTGCCTGACCCGCTTGACCTGTCTGAGAGCTACCAGGCAGGGAAAGACGCCAAGGTGAGGGATGGTTGGTGAGGGGTGGTTGGTGGGATGGCTGTTTGGTTTTCAGCACTGAGTGGCTGCCGGGCACGCTGGATATCATTGTGCCTGACCCGCTGGATTTATCTGAGAGCTACCAGGCTGGCAAGGATGCCAAGGTGAGGGGTGCTGCGGGGCTGGCAGGTTGCATGAGGCAAGCACGCCAAGGTGAGGAATGTTAGGTTGCTCGCCCTGCGCGCCGAGCTCTTCCTCTCCACCTGCGACCTCCCCAAGAGCTTTGATAGCTCTCTGAGTGGGATTTTCGGGGGACGGCCCATTTTCAGCACGGAGTGGCTGCCTGGCACGCTGGATATCATCGTGCCTGACCCGCTTGACCTGTCTGAGAGCTACCAGGCAGGGAAAGACGCCAAGGTGAGGGATGGTTGGTGAGGGGTGGTTGGTGGGATGGCTGTTTGGTTTTCAGCACTGAGTGGCTGCCGGGCACGCTGGATATCATTGTGCCTGACCCGCTGGATTTATCTGAGAGCTACCAGGCTGGCAAGGATGCCAAGGTGAGGGGTGCTGCGGGGCTGGCAGGTTGCATGAGGCAAGCACGCCAAGGTGAGGAATGTTAGGTTGCTCGCCCTGCGCGCCGAGCTCTTCCTCTCCACCTGCGACCTCCCCAAGAGCTTTGATAGCTCTCTGAGTGGGATTTTCGGGGGACGGCCCATTTTCAGCACGGAGTGGCTGCCTGGCACGCTGGATATCATCGTGCCTGACCCGCTTGACCTGTCTGAGAGCTACCAGGCAGGGAAAGACGCCAAGGTGAGGGATGGTTGGTGAGGGGTGGTTGGTGGGATGGCTGTTTGGTTTTCAGCACTGAGTGGCTGCCGGGCACGCTGGATATCATTGTGCCTGACCCGCTGGATTTATCTGAGAGCTACCAGGCTGGCAAGGATGCCAAGGTGAGGGGTGCTGCGGGGCTGGCAGGTTGCATGAGGCAAGCACGCCAAGGTGAGGAATGTTAGGTTGCTCGCCCTGCGCGCCGAGCTCTTCCTCTCCACCTGCGACCTCCCCAAGAGCTTTGATAGCTCTCTGAGTGGGATTTTCGGGGGACGGCCCATTTTCAGCACGGAGTGGCTGCCTGGCACGCTGGATATCATCGTGCCTGACCCGCTTGACCTGTCTGAGAGCTACCAGGCAGGGAAAGACGCCAAGGTGAGGGATGGTTGGTGAGGGGTGGTTGGTGGGATGGCTGTTTGGTTTTCAGCACTGAGTGGCTGCCGGGCACGCTGGATATCATTGTGCCTGACCCGCTGGATTTATCTGAGAGCTACCAGGCTGGCAAGGATGCCAAGGTGAGGGGTGCTGCGGGGCTGGCAGGTTGCATGAGGCAAGCACGCCAAGGTGAGGAATGTTAGGTTGCTCGCCCTGCGCGCCGAGCTCTTCCTCTCCACCTGCGACCTCCCCAAGAGCTTTGATAGCTCTCTGAGTGGGATTTTCGGGGGACGGCCCATTTTCAGCACGGAGTGGCTGCCTGGCACGCTGGATATCATCGTGCCTGACCCGCTTGACCTGTCTGAGAGCTACCAGGCAGGGAAAGACGCCAAGGTGAGGGATGGTTGGTGAGGGGTGGTTGGTGGGATGGCTGTTTGGTTTTCAGCACTGAGTGGCTGCCGGGCACGCTGGATATCATTGTGCCTGACCCGCTGGATTTATCTGAGAGCTACCAGGCTGGCAAGGATGCCAAGGTGAGGGGTGCTGCGGGGCTGGCAGGTTGCATGAGGCAAGCACGCCAAGGTGAGGAATGTTAGGTTGCTCGCCCTGCGCGCCGAGCTCTTCCTCTCCACCTGCGACCTCCCCAAGAGCTTTGATAGCTCTCTGAGTGGGATTTTCGGGGGACGGCCCATTTTCAGCACGGAGTGGCTGCCTGGCACGCTGGATATCATCGTGCCTGACCCGCTTGACCTGTCTGAGAGCTACCAGGCAGGGAAAGACGCCAAGGTGAGGGCTAGTGGCGAGGTAAGGGGTGGTGAGGCCTGTTCACGTGGTCCTCTCCTGCTACCCACTGCTGCCCTCCGTCCACCTCCTTCACATAGTCCCCTCCTCCTTGCCGCCCCCCTCCCCTCTCTCAGACCCCCTGGGAGCAGAAGGCGAGCAGAGCAGTGTTCAGGGGCGGGTTCACCAACTTTAAGCTCGGCCCTGACCACCGCTGGCGCTGCTGCTCCCTGTCCGCCTCGCTTCATACACTCCTTCTCCTTCCGTGTCCCCTCTCCCCCCCCATCTCAGACCCCCTGGGAGCAGAAGGCGAGCAAGGCAGTGTTCAGGGGCGGGTTCACCAATTTCAAGCTCGGTCCCGACCACCGCTGGCGAGTCAGCCCGCGCTACCGCCTCCACCGGTCAGACCCACGCCCATGCTCGCCCATGCCTTGCCCGCCGCCTTCCCATACCCTCCCACGCCCGCCCATGCCCGCCTATGTCCTCTTATCCCACGCCCTCCCACACTCTCACGCGCCCTTGTACGCGCATGCCTTGCACGTCCTGAAATCTCTTGTCCCCCTTCCCGCCCAAGCTTGCTTACTCATGTTCTTTCCTGCCCGGAATTTTTCAGCCCCCCTGTGCTGTGTCGTCTCGTCCAGCGCACACTGCCTGCCTCGTTCCTCCCGTTCTCTTGGTTCCCATTCCTTGTGTGCCTGCTGCACTTGGTATTGGCTTCTTCTGTTAAACCTTTGGATGAATGGGTGGGTGGTGCTGTGGGTGACTGGGTGTCGCTGGGATGGGGTGCCACTGCGGTGGGGTGCGGTTGGCGTGGGTGCAGGGGCGGACTGCACGCGTGGCAGAATGACGGATGCGCGCCCAGATTTGCTGGATGCTCGAGTCATGCGCCTACTCGTTGATGACAAGACCAGGAACATGTGAGATGGGAAGGAGTGTGTCATGAGAGCAATTGTTTCGACCTAGAACCTGTGAAATGAGGACCATGTAGATGCGCTTCATATGTGCTACCGACATACCAATTTCCCAATTTTGTGTGTGGGTTCTATGGTCTGCTTTCCTGATGCATTCGCCATGCTCTGTGTGTCGTGCGTGCATGCATCACGTGCTGTGCACGGATTCACTACCTGCCGTGCGTGCATTGTGGCATGCAGGGCGATGGGAGACGGGTTGAGCGAGGCGGCCAAGATGGAGAAGGCGGAGTCACAGCACTTCAAGTACGAGGTTGTCGTGGATGGTGGGGCCGGTTCCTGCCGCACCTGTGGCGTACTAGGCAGCGACCAGGTGAGCCTGTTGTGTGTGCTGGAAAGTCGTGTGTGCTTGAGAGTCGCAGCGCTTCAAGTACGAGGTTGTCGTAGATGGCGGCGCTGGCTCCTGCCGCACCTGTGGCGTGCTCGGCAGTGACCAGGTGAGCTTGCTGTCATGTGTTCTATCTCCTTTGTTTCACCACAATGTTCTGTTGCTGCCAAGACACACCCTTGGCTCACTTCTTCCAGTCGCTATCGCACCCGTGGATAGAGTGGGTGATTCACAGGCCAGCTTAGATGTCTCCGCCTCCTTCTGCTAACTTCTACCACCCCCTGCTGCACCCATGACTACCAACTTAACCGAGCATCTCTCGCACCTCACCTCTCCCACCTCACCCCTCCCTGTTCATGTCTAAGATGGCATCAGTTTTTATGGCGACCTCCTGCTGCCCCCCACCCTCACGTGCAGGCCATGATCAGGCAGGACACGCCCTTCGCGCAGTTCTACCAGCCGCTGCTGCACACATAGCTTCCAAGTCAACTGAGCGTCTTTCCTACCTCATCTCATCCGTCCACCCTTCTCCCCATCCTCACTTACAGGCCATGATTCGGCAGGACACGCCCTTTGCACAGTTTTACCAGCCGCTGCTGCAGCCGTGGCGGCACTTCATCCCCACGGACCACTTCTTTGGGGACCTCTTTGACCGTGTGGAGTGGGCGAGACAGCACGATGCTCAAGTGCGGCAGATGATTTCCAACGCGCACCGGGTTGCAAAGTGAGTGCCGTTGCTCCTGTAAACTTCTTCATCCCCACAGGCAGCAGCGGATCACTTCTTTGGGGACCTCTTTGAGCGCGTGGAGTGGGCGAGACAGCACGACTCCCAAGTGCGCCACATGATCGCCAACGCGCACCGCGTTGCCAAGTAAGTGTTGCTGCCTGCTTGCAGCCGTGGCGGCACTTCATCCCCACAGGCCACTTCTTTGGGGACCTCTTTGAGCGCGTGGTGTGGGCACGGCAGCACGACCAGCAAGTACGGCAAATGATAAACAACGCCCACCGCGTTGCAAAGTGAGTGCCGTTGCTTCAGGAGTCGTCGTTGCTCACAGAGACTTCATCCCCACGGACCACTTCTTTGGGGACCTCTTTGACCGCGTGGAGTGGGCCAGGCAACACGACCAGCAGGTCCAGCACATGATCGCCAACGCCCACCGTGTCGCCAAGTGAGTGTGCTTGCCTGCTTCCCACAGTGTGCTGCAAGGCATTGCTTGCTCCCCCTTCCAATCACAATCACCCTTGGTCCAGAAGCCCTTGTAAGCCCTCTTCTTGAATAGCAACCCCCAATCCCCCTTCTTGAAAGCACTAGGTGCGGGTGCTCGCTAGAGGGCTGCCGCACCTCACACCCCCCCATTACCAAATCCCCTCTCCCCACTTCCCAACCAGGTGGGGGTGCTCCCTGGAGGGCCGCACGCTCTACTGGGCCGTCCTCCTCGTCAAGTACGCCGCCCAGGCCCTGGAAGACCCCTTCTCATGCACCCTTCTCTCCCCACACCTCCCAATTCCTTGAACCTTGCCCATCCAGGTGGGGGTGCTCCCTGGAGGGCCGCACGCTCTACTGGGCCGTCCTCCTCGTCAAGTACGCCGCCCAGGCCCTGGAAGACCCCTTCTCATGCACCCTTCTCTCCCCACACCTCCCAATTCCTTGAACCTTGCCCATCCAGGTGGGGTTGCTCCCTGGAGGGCCGCACGCTCTACTGGGCCGTCCTCCTCGTCAAGTACGCCGCCCAGGCCCTGGAAGACCCCTTCTCATGCACCCTTCTCTCCCCACACCTCCCAATTCCTTGAACCTTGCCCATCCAGGTGGGGGTGCTCCCTGGAGGGCCGCACGCTCTACTGGGCCGTCCTCCTCGTCAAGTACGCCGCCCAGGCCCTGGAAGACCCCTTCTCATGCACCCTTCTCTCCCCACACCTCCCAATTCCTTGAACCTTGCCCATCCAGGTGGGGGTGCTCCCTGGAGGGCCGCACGCTCTACTGGGCCGTCCTCCTCGTCAAGTACGCCGCCCAGGCCCTGGAAGACCCCTTCTCATGCACCCTTCTCTCCCCACACCTCCCAATTCCTTGAACCTTGCCCATCCAGGTGGGGGTGCTCCCTGGAGGGCCGCACGCTCTACTGGGCCGTCCTCCTCGTCAAGTACGCCGCCCAGGCCCTGGAAGACCCCTTCTCATGCACCCTTCTCTCCCCACACCTCCCAATTCCTTGAACCTTGCCCATCCAGGTGGGGGTGCTCCCTGGAGGGCCGCACGCTCTACTGGGCCGTCCTCCTCGTCAAGTACGCCGCCCAGGCCCTGGAAGACCCCTTCTCATGCACCCTTTTCTCCCCACACCTCCCAATTCCTTGAACCTGGCCCATCCAGGTGGGGGTGCTCCCTGGAGGGCCGCACGCTCTACTGGGCCGTCCTCCTCGTCAAGTACGCCGCCCAGGCCCTGGAAGACCCCTTCTCATGCACCCTTCTCTCCCCACACCTCCCAATTCCTTGAACCTTGCCCATCCAGGTGGGGTTGCTCCCTGGAGGGCCGCACGCTCTACTGGGCCGTCCTCCTCGTCAAGTACGCCGCCCAGGCCCTGGAAGACCCTGCCGCAGTCACCCGCCCGGACCGCGTCTCCACATGCCCTGCGCCGCCTGCTAAGGACCGCATGCGGCCGGCAGTGGAGGAGAGTGATATTGTGAGGCCGGAGGCGGGGTGGCCGCCGGTGTGTGCGGATAAGGAGGTGGCGAGGGTGAAACAGCCCCCCTGCACCTTCTTCTGTGTGAAGGGGCCCATGCCGCGTAACAGGCAGGTCTGGCTCGCTGCGGACCTCTTTGACTCGGTTGACTTTGTGGGCCCACATGTGGCTGACATGGACGAGTAGGTGTGTGCCTGAGCATGGATGTACAGTACACCACACAGGGATTCCTTGAATCGTGTAACATCTAGAGTTGGTTTAACAAAGTTTCCAGACTGCGTTGTGATGTGCCCATTCATTCCTAGAGATAGAGTAACATTTCACACGAAGAATCAGCTTTGCCACATCATTGCTCTTGCATTTCAGGTTGCAGAAAAAAAGTCACAGCGCCCAAGCTTGATGGTACTAGACAAGGCAAGTGCACTTCACAAGTTGACAGGAGCACAGGGGACGTCATCCCTCTCTACCCTTGCATGAGTTCCATAATCATGTCTTGCGTGCCGGGGCGACCAACCGTAATCGTATCAAGGGATTTTACAAGACTGCCTTCTCGGAACACCAGCAGATTGAGCGTACCGCTGACGCGGTTCTGCGAGGCCACCCAGGGGTATTTATCGATGTCCAGCTCGTAGAATGTTACTAATCCTTCCTGAATCTCCGCATTGAAGCTGCTCGCGATATCGCGAAAACGGGACCAAATGTTTCGCATTTCCATGTATGAGTGCTGTCGAAAAGGGCGACCACGATCAGACCGGAACCAGAAAGAACGCGCGTCTGCCATTCATCCTCGCTCAGCGCATTCACGAGTTCAGAGCTTGAGAACGCCATCAAAATCAGGTTACGAAGACGAGGACAGAGGCTATTGGGAATACTGACGGACTTCGGAGTGAATGGCTATGAAGAATTGTCTTGCGCAGGGTGGTTACGCTCGAGATGCTCTGAGCATCTGACTGAGAGCGGAGGAAACCTTCGTTTGCTGGCAGTGAGAGGCCTTCATTTTCCGCCAATCGGGACATCGCGGTCGGCGTGGCCAACTGTACGATAGTATGTGTACGCCTGGCCCTACAATATCTAGATTGACACGCTGCCCCACCACGATTTGAGATCGCCTTCCTGGAGTGTCCGGACACAGACAGCCCCAAAAGTGCATCTCTCTAGGTCCAACCTGGCAGCTCACCGACTCTTGTATGTGCGACTGTTGAGAAATTGCGAAACTTCTTGCCCAATCATTTCTGACTGCTCGACTCCATCTACAATCTGCGATCAAATCAGCAGGTTTGACGGCGGAGATGTACTGTACTAGTTTGATCGTGTGGGGCCTTCGCACGTATGTAGCCTCTGAACAATTGCGACGTCCAGATTCGTCTAGCCTCCACCTCATCACAAGGCCTATCCTCTTGCACGTGCCAAATGCACTTTTCGCTGTTCCCACTTCAATGTCCGGACACCCCAGGAAGGCGATCTCAGATCGGGTCATCCACAGACGAGCCCGACCCAACGTTATCGCTTCCAAAGGAAACTCCCCCAGCCCATCTTGACTTGACAGCAATCTGCTACACCCTCATTCTCAGTCTACGCACAATCGGGAGCAGCGACAACAGTGTTGTCAGGTAGCGTCTCTGTGCTTGTGGCCGAACCCCCTAATGTTGCCAGGCACACCATGCACCAAGCGCCAAAACAGTAACATTCGAAACGACTTGTTCACTTTGTCCTACACTGTGGCCAAAGATTCCACATCAAAACACACAAGAAACAGACAATTCCTAACACAGGTTCAAAACACATACAGAATATCTACGTTCGGTAGAAAGGGGTAACGTATGGTAGAGCGAAAAGCAACGGCAGCCAACCACACATGTGAGCGCACTGTACACTTCCTGCCAGTCAAAGTCAACAGCTGCATTACCAACGTGGCAGTCGTGATTGTGCTTGTAGAGTATGTGCATGCACCATTCTAGGCACGTTGCAGTCACTACAAGCGTTCGGTGCATGTGGCGATTGTGCACAGACTGAGAATGAGGGTGTATACAGAGGTGAGATGGGCCACGGAATCATGGCTCTCACGTTCTCAGCCGCTCTTCCATTTCCGGTGAATGTAAGGTAAAGTGAGCTGTCAAACCAGAAGAAGGTACACCTATCCTGCGATAATTCCACACCCCCTATCTTCACGCCCTGGGGTACCTACCCTCGAAAAAGTCTCATTTCGAAGGTAGTTAGAAACGATCGCGGGAGTTTCGAGGGTAATAAGACACGACCTCACTGAGAGTTTAACACTCTATCTTTAAGGCACTGAGAATTTTGCCCGCTCACTCTGATTACAAATTTGAGTTTCGAATAGCCAGAACGCTGACGGTTCTTTACTGATAGACCCGTAGTGAGGTGTCCGTCTCACTACGGGTCTATCAGTAAAGAACCGTCAGCGTTCTGGCTATTCGAAACTCAAATTTGTAATCAGAGTGAGCGGGCAAAATTCTCAGTGCCTTAAAGATAGAGTGTTAAACTCTCATTGAGGTCGTGTCTTATTACCCTCAAAACTCCCGCGATCGTTTCTAACTACCTTCGAAATGAGACTTTTTCGAGGGTAGGTACCCCAGGGCGTGAAGATAGGGGGTGTGGAATTATCGCAGGATAGGTGTACAACCGTCATTCGCGATTTTAGACGTCAATAATCTGTTGGAAGGTGGGTTCTGTGTGCTTGTTGCGCAGCAAAGCTCGTTTCACCTGTGTGTGTCTCACAGATCTGCAGCTTCACAGGTATAGAAAATGACAGTTGTAGTATGCCCATTCATCCCTTGGCATACTAAATTCTCTTACCACAGCCTTCCACTTCCATGAATACGTACAGGACACTCATAATTCGTGTTTTGCTTGCGGGCAGAGATGTTGCAAAATTCCGAACTTCTGGAAGGCCCAGGTGCACCAAGGGTATTTCTCCTGTTTGTAACACCACAGCCTCAATAACTACCAGTACTCTAGACTGGCGATACGCAGTATCTCACGAAGCGAGTTCACATCCAGTCCGCAACTGCAGATTCGACGACACGCTGGGGGGGTGGTGGAAAGCCTTTGAAATTGTGGACAACAGATCCGTTCTTGAAAAGCAGAACAGACGGCGTATGTTCTGCACCATACTTTGGGCCCAAGTCGGGATAGTCCTCGGCGTTTAACGCGTAGAATGTGACGGCTTGGCCCCTCTCCTTGTTGTCTTTCGCGACATTCTCAATTATCTCAGCAAGTTTTTCAGATTCGTAGCCGCGCTTCTTCAGAAAAGTCACCACGACTAAGTGCAGAGCAAGCAGAACGAGCTCAACAAACTCGTGATCCCGCAACAGAGCCACAGAGTCAGATACGGCGAACGCCATGGATATAATATCTTGAGGAAGACTGTCAATGTGGAATAAAAAATCCAAAACTTCGATCGGTCTGGATAGCTATGCACGGGACGGGACCAGAGCAGAGCCTCTGTTGGGGCTGGTGGGAGGGAAGGCCTTCACCAGCTCGCACAAAAGGCTCGCTTGCATCTGAAAATGTGATGGTCAGGTCCACGGTCAAGAAAATGTGGCTGCGATTGTGACATAATGCGTTGGTGTCGGATCGGATCGAAACTGCAGCGCAGCGCCAGTTCCCCCCCACCGTGACCTCGAGTTCTGTCGATGCATCGCCCTCCGTTCTACCTTTCGTCTCAGAGAGAACTTGGCGAAAAATACATCTCACGAGTTACGACCTAGGGCGGGTGGCGAAACTGGTCAAGTGCATTGCAACCACACTGGGAAGTGTTTCTGGAATTCTCCATTCACATCTTGTCCGCCCGCCCACAGATGTCAAGAAGACGGACGTCAAGAGGACGTTTGCGATGCGGTGATGGAACTCTCGCTAAGAAGCAATGGGTGTTCAATTCATATAATAAGCTCTAAAGAAAACATCTAAGGGATATTTCACCATATAACGCCCTTTGTTATCTGTATTATACTAGAATTGTACGTAGTGAGGGTTTACTTCAAATGTATGTACGGCAACGAGTGGTGTACTTCAAAGTCGAAAAATATGAGATGGTAGGGTAGGGAGCATATTCAACACAAATGCTTCTCGCCATTGAGCATATCTGTCAGCACTGCACATAGAAATGCCTCTTCCTAAAGGTAGAATATCCGGGTACAGGCTATATCCGTCCATGCCCATCCCATGCACATGATTTGGTTGCTCATGGCCTCCAGCCCAAACAACACATCCGTGCTCATCCGATCCGACCCATGCCACAGCCTGCATGACTCTCTTCTCTCCCTGACCCAACTCCCCCCTCTCCCTGACTCGACTCCCCCCTCTCCTTGACTCAACTCCCTCTCTCTGACTTAACTCCCCCCTCTCTCAGACTCAACTCCCCCCTCTCTCTGACTCAACTCCTCCCTCTCTCTGACTCAACTCCCCCCTCTCCTTGACTCAACTCCCTCTCTCTGAATTTACTCCCCCCCCTCTCTGACTCCTTGACTGAACCCTCCCACGTCTCTAACTCCTTCCCTTCCTGCCTCCGCTCTTCCTTATTACCCCAGAACATGACAGCACTAATGTGCCCAGACGAGGAACGTTTCACATAAATACGGTAGTACCGCTACTCTTGCGTTTTAGGTGGCAGCAGGCAGATACAAATCAATTGCCAGCATCCTACATTTGTCAAAGATAAAGGGTGGTAAGAAGAGGAGAGACGACGGTACAAGAAACGCGTGCATTGGACAGACTGACATTCGTGAGGAAGTCACAGGAGCACGGCGGACGTCATTCGTACACTGGCATTTGCATGATCTTCACCAGCTCATCATGCAGACCATTCGTGCATGATGTCTCAAGGTTTTTCACAAGCTCGCCTTGTCGGAACGCCAGCAGATTGAGGGTACCAGTGAGGTCGTTGACCGAGAGCATGCGGGGGAATTGGTGGACGTCCAGCTCCTAGAACGTTATTGATCCCGGCGGGAAACGGTACAGCATTTCCTCCTGAAAGGTATTTGCGACCTCGGCAAAAACGGGACCAAATGTTCGGCACTTCCTGTTAGAAACTAGCAGCAGGAATGAATGAACTAGTAGCATGCAGGAGTACAAGTAGTAAACCCTAATTTGGTTGTACCCCATATGGGCTACCCCACTACAGCCTAGACAATATGCAGCATATATGTTTGACACACCCCCATAGGCAAAGTGGGGGAGAACAAAGGGTCACACGACCAGTCAAGAGAAGCAAAGCAAGCTCAGGGTGGATCACAACGTCACCACACACTCTGAGCACAAGCAAGGGCCACAAGGCCAGTTCACATGCAGAGATATATATGCAACAATAACAGTACAGTGATGACTACCTAGCAAGAGCCAGCATGCAGGTATATATATAAATCACAGTACAAGCAGAGACTATAGCAAGTGTGGAAACGTAGGCACAAGGCCCAACAAAGTACAAAAACGCTGATGATCACCAGACGGAAGTGCCTTGGTGAATATATCAGCAGTGTTGGCCCGAGTGGCCACGTGGCGAAGACGAAGCTGGCCTCACTGCTGCAACTCTCGAGCCAGGAAGTAACGCAGAGCGATGTGCTTCGTTCTGTGCTCCAATCTGTGCTCCTCACACAAGGCAATGGCCGCCTTGTTGTCAACGTACAGAACTGGAGGAGAACGAGGCCACTCACCCAAGTCAGTCAGCAGGTAGGTGAGCCAGCGTAGCTCCTGTGCAGCCATGGCGGTGGCGTAGATCTCAGCCTCACAACTGGAGCTGAGAACAGAAGACGAGCGTGTAGACCGCCAAGAAACAGAGCCAGAGCCAAGGCTGAAGGTGTAACCCTGTGACGACCGCTGTGTAGTCTGGTCGTCAACCCAAGACGCGTCTGAGTGCCCAGTGAGGACCACCTCACTCCGTCCTCCAAGCACGAGCCCCATGCCTGATGTACTGCACAGGTAGCGCAACACCCTCTTGGCAGCATCCATGTGCACCTTTCGGTGCCTGCCAGGAGCCACGTAACGAGCCAAAAGACCAAGAGGGTATGCGAGGTCAGGTCGAGTGCAGGTCATCAGGTACATGAGGCAGCCAACTAGCTCTGGGTAAGGACCACTCGGCTCTACGGACTCGTCCGAAGGTGGAGCTGAGAGCGAGTGACCTGTAGCCAGAGGAGTGGGCTGTGGGGAGGACCAGGAGAAGCCGAAGCGCTGAAGGACCTGCTGCACCATGTGTGACTGAGTCAAGGTGATGGTGCGGCGTGCTCTGTCCCGGGTGATCTGCAAGCCAAGGTAGCTGCGCAGCTCACCTAGGTCTGTGCACGTGTGTCTCTTCTGCAGCTCCGACTTCACCTGAGCGAGAGCCTCAGTGTCAGCAGTGGCAAAGACCAAGTCGTCGACGTACACGAGGATGTAGAACGGCGGCAGGGAAGTGTCGGTGCGCAGAAACAGCGACGGGTCAGCAGTCGAAGGAGCGAACCCAAGAGCCGCAAGTGTGGTCCTCAGTGTGTCGTGCCACTCACGAGGCGCCTGGCGGAGACCGTAGACTGGCCGCCGGAGGCTCCACTGGGTACCAGGAGGGAACGACCCAGTGAAGCCAGGTGGGCGGCGCAGCCAGATCTCCTCGTGCAGGCTGCCCTGTAAGAAGGCTGTGCTGAAGTCAAGAGAGTGAAGCTCGTAGTCACGCTGAGCGGCAACGTGCAGCAGCACCCGAAGAGTGGTCATCTTCGGGGTAGGGGAGAAGGTCTGGAAGAAGTCAACTCCCTCTCGCTGACTGAAGCCTCTAGCAACGTAACGAGCCTTGAAGACAGGCGGAGAACCCGGCGGCCGCTTCACCCTGAAAATTCACATGCCATCGACGATGTTCGCCCCAGGAGGGGGAACCTCATCGACGTAAGTGCCTGTGGACTTCCAGGATGCCATCTCTGCGTCCATGACTGTCTGCCACTGAGAGGAGTACTCACCCGCGATCGCCTCAGCGTAAGAGCGCGGGGTTGGGATGTCTGGTGCATCCGGGTCTCCCTCAGGGGCAAGCAGCATGGCCACGAGATGAGGCGCAGCAGCCGCAAGACACTCAAGGTCCTCGTGTCTGTCCTCAAGGACGTCCGTGCTAAGAGCACACTCACTCCCGACGGACGGAGGACAGACAGACTCAGACTCAGCAACAAGACTGGCAGCGAAGTCTAGACGATAGGCAGCAGCAAAGTCAACAAGCTCAGCGACCAGGGCAGACGCAGCAGTAGACTCAAACGACGGGTCAGTGACAGCAGTGGCTAGCAGACGCGTGATAGTAGGGTGCTCAGCACGAAACCGGTCAGACTCAGGATCCGCGACGTCAGGCAAAGAGGACGCAGGAGGAGACGGAAGAGGAGTACGCTCCGGAGGAGAGGACCGACGCAGGGCTACAAGGCGTGTGCCGGGGACAGCCGGCTGACGCTGACGAGGAACACGACGAACGGTACGAAAAGGACGAACAGGCAAGACAGGACGCGACGCAGGCTCACGACGCTCAGTAAGACCTCCTGTCTGCTCAGTGTAAGGGGAAGGAGCAGGCAGCGGAGAGCCAGGCAGTAACTGTAGACCAGTAGAAGACGGGAGGTCAAGAACCTGGCGAAGGGCAGAGCCAGACGGTGGCTGAGACGACGGAGACGGCGGAGCGAAGAAAAGTCGAGTCGGTGCAGTGCTACCAGCACCAGCAGCTCCAGCACCTCCAGTAGCTCCAGCACCTCCAGCAGCACCAGAACCCTCAGCGCCAGCTCCTCCAGGGCCAGCTCCACCAGCAGCAGCACCCCCAGAACCGACACCTCCAGTCCCAGGGTCTCCAGCCCCAGTAGCTCCAGTACCCCCAGTACGAGCACCTCCGAGACCAGCACCACTCCCAGCTCCAGTGACGTCAGCAGAAGTACCTCCAGTGGCAGAACCCCTAGCTCCAGCAGTGCGACCCTGACGGCGACCGTACCAGTCGTGCAGCTGCTGTGAGGTGAGAGGCACACGTGGACGAAGGCGGCCACTCCAAGGAGACCGCGCAACAGCAGACTCAGAACCCTCAGCGTCAGCACCTCTAACAGCTCCAGAACCTCCAGTGCCAGCACCCTCAGCGCCAGCACCTCCAGCAGCTCCAGAACCTCCAGTGCCAGCACCCTCAGCAGCTCCAGAACCTCCAGCGCCAGCACCCTCAGCAGCTCCAGAACCTCCAGCTCCAGCGCCACCAGCACCAGGACCTCCAGTAGAAACAGCTCCAGGAGCAGAGTCACCAGCTCCAGCAGCGCGGCCCTGACGGTCAAGGTACCACTCAACCAGCTGCAGGGAGGAGAGGGGGAGTCGACGACGAGAGGGCAGCGGCGAGGCACCAGCGGAGCGACTACGGAGACGGCCGCTCCAGGGAGACTGCTCACCAGACGCCTCAGCACCCCCAGGCGCAGCACCCCCAGACTCAGTACTGCCAAGCTCAGCACCCCCAGACCCCTCACACTCAGGCTCAGCACCTCCAGGCTCCACACCCTCAAGCTCCGCACCCCCAGGCTCAGCACCCCCAGGCTCCGCACCCCCAGGCTCAGCACCCCCAGAAGTAGCACCCCGAGCAGGACCACCCTCAGCAGGACCTGAGTCACCAGTGACCTCAACCGGCGCAGTCAAGGGAGGAGGGTCTACCTGAGACACACCTGAAGGAGCAGGACCGGGAGCGGGGAGGGGGTCTACCTGGGGAGCACCTGGAGCGAGGAAAAGCGACGGGGGGGGAGCGGGGCAGTGCGGTAGGGGAAGAGACGGTAAAAGGGAACCGACTCGTCGAACGTGACGTCCTGAGACGCAAAGATACGGCGCGAGGTGGGGTGGTAAAACTGCCAACCAGGCGCGTCAGGGACAAAGCCAAGGAAGACACAGGGGACAGCGCGGGCGGAGAGCTTGTCCGCGGTGGTATCACGGACAAAGGCACGAGCACCCCAGACCCGGAAACGCGACGCATCGCCCACCTTCCCCGTCCACAGCAGTGTGGGCGAGGTCTCCGGCAAGGAGACACGGGGTCAGAGGTTGAGCTGATGCGCGGTGTACCGGACCGCAAACGGCCACAGAAAATGGGGGGCAGCCGCATGGATCATGGAGGTACAAGCGACCTCCATGACTAAGCCAATGCGGCGCTTGTCAAACATATATGCTGCATATTGTCTAGGCTGTAGTGGGGTAGCCCATATGGGGTACAGCCCAATTAGGGTTTACTACTTGTACTCCTGCATGTTGCTAGTTCATCCATTCCTGCTGCTAGATTCTGACATGGTTTCAGAGCACTAAGGTCCGTAGGACCGTTTTTTTTTTTCGGGCCCACCTACCGCTGCGGTTACCGCGCTACCCCACGTACCTGCCTGCCTTGCCTTGCCTTGTGACGTGCTGCACTATGTGCGCCGTCCAGCAGCCCTAGCGCTGCCTCCTGCTGCCCTAGGCCAGCGCGCTGCCCCTAGAGGCCCGTAAGGCCCACGCGCCGCCCCTAGAGGCCCGTAAGGCCCGCGCAGCCCGCTGCAGCCGCGCGCAGCCCGCACAGAGCCCGCGCAGCCCGCGCCGAGCCGCGCGCAGCCCGCACAGAGCCCACGCAGCCCGCGCCGAGCCGCGCACAGCCCGCTGCAGCCGCGCGCAGCCCGCACCGAGCCGCGCGCAGCCCGCTGCAGCCGCGCGCAGCCCGCAGCTGCCGCGCGCAGCCCGCGCCGAGCCCACGCAGCCCGCGTCGAGCCGCGCGCGGCCTGCTTTGGCCTCGCGAGGCCCGCGCGCGGCCCGCAGCAGCCCGCGCCGAGCCGCGCGCGGCCTGCTACTGCCTCGCGCGGCCCGCGCGCGGCCCGCAACAGCCCGCGCCGAGCCGCGCGCGGCCCGCTACTGCCTAGCGCGGCCGCGCGCGGCCTTCAGCAGCTCAACGCGCTGTCAGCGCAGCCCGCGCCGAGCCGCGCGCGGCCCTCTGCCTCGGCCACGACCTGCCGCTGATGCGGACCCGCCCTGCAGCTACCACGGCCCCGACCTGCCGCTGATGCGGCCCCGCCCTGCAGCTGCCACGGCCCCGACCTGCCGCTGACGCGGCCCCACCCTGCTACTGCCGCTGAAGCGGCCCCGCCCTGCAGCTGCTTCGGCCCTGCTCTGCAGCCGGTTTTGCGGCCCCGACGCCGCCGCTGTCGTGCGCCTACTCGGCCGCCGCCCGTCGAGCGCCGGCCCTGCTCGCCCGGTGAGCGCCTGCTCTTCCAGCCTTTGGTGATCGCCTGCCTGCCTGCCTGCGCGCCTGCCTGCCTGCCTGCGCGACTGCCTGCCTGCCTGCCGGCCTGCCTGCCTGCCTGTCTGTCTGCCTGCCTGCCTGCCTGCCGGCTTGTCTGCCTGCCTGCCTGCCTGCCTGCCTGCCTGCCTGCCTGCCGGCCTGCCTGCCTGCCTGCTTGCCTGCCTGCCTGCCGCGCCTGCCTTGCCCGCGCTACTGCTGCTGCTACTGCTACTGGCAGGTGGCCAGATGCAGCTCCAGCGACGTTCACGCGAGCCTCTGACGCCCCAGCAGCTTAGTGAGTGGTATACTAGCTGGGGTTGTCGCAGTAGCCGTCGTAGCTGTCGCCCTGGAGCTGGTCAGTTGGGAGCGTCTGGCAGTGGCCAGCTGCAGCTGCAGGGGCGTCCACGTGAGACACTTACGCCCCGGCAGCTCCAGGAGTGGTACGCTCAGTGTAGCAGGTCTACGCGTACAGTTCGCTGCCCGTACGTCATTCGCACAGGTGCTAGGACTGGTCAGCCTTGTGGGACGCTTGGTCACACACAGTCCCGCTGCTTCGCCCGTCTGAGCGACGACTGGCGCACAGTGTTTGGCGACGAGGCTGAGCTCCCCACCTGGCTGGAGCTGCATGGACAGAGGGTAGATATCTTTGCGCTTGACTATGATGCTATTCTCACTGCCATGTATGCATTGCCTACTAGTGCTGATCGTGCCTGTTATCTGTGCGTACCGCCTGACCCTGGTGAGGCTGCTGCTCTAGGTGCTAGTGCGTCTCCTGCTCTAGGTGCTGGTGAGGCTGCTGCTCTCGGTGCTAGTACGTCTACTGCTCTAGGTACTGGTGAGGCCGTGGCTTCAGGTGCTGGTGAGTCTGCTCTCTCTGGTACTGCGCCCACTACGGTCTCGCACACCTTGTTGTCCGTCGTCCTTCCTCTGCTCCGCAGCCTGTTCCTCTGCCGTCTCCCCCTGCGTCCTCTCTGCCTGCCGTTCCGGACCCTGAGTCTGACCGGTTTCGTACTAAGCACCCTACTGTCACGCGTCTCCTGGCCACCGTTGTCACTGACCCGTCGTTTGAGTCTACTGCTGCGTCTGCCTTGGTCGCTGAGCTTGTTGACTTTGCTGCTGCCTGTCGTCTAGACTACGCCGCTAGTCTTGTTGCTGAGTCTGAGTCTGTCTGTCCTCCGTCCGTCGGGGGTGCGTGTGCTCTTAGCACGGACGTCCTTGAGGACAGGCAGGAGGAGTTCCAGTGTCTTGCTGCTGCTTTACCTCATCTTGTGTCCTCGCTACTTGCCCCTGAGGGAGACCCGGATGCACCAGACATCCCGACTCCGCGCTCTTACGCAGAGGCGATAGAGGGTCCCTACTCCTCTCAGTGGCAGGCAGCCATGGACGCAGAGATGGCTTCCTGGAAGTCCACAGGCACCTACGTTGATGAGGTTCCCCCACCTGGGGCGAACATCATCAGTGGCATGTGGATTTTCAGGGTGAAGCGGCCGCCGGGTTCTCCGCCTGTCTTCAAGGCGCGTTACGTGGCTCGAGGCTTCAGTCAGCGAGAGGGAGTTGACTTCTTCCAGACCTTCTCCCCCACCCCGAAGATGACCACTCTTCGGGTGCTGCTGCATGTTGCTGCTCACCGTGACTACGAGCTTCACTCTCTTGACTTCAGCACAGCTTTCTTGCAGGGCAGCCTGCACGAGGAGATCTGGCTGCGCCGCCCCCCGGGCTTCACTGGGTCGTTCCCTCCTGGCACCCAGTGGAGCCTCCGGCGGCCGGTCTACGGTCTCCGCCAGGCGCCACGTGAGTGGCACGACACACTGAGGACTACGCTTGCGGCTCTTGGGTTCGCGCCTTCTACTGCTGACCCGTCGCTGTTTCTGCGCACCGACACTTCACTGCCGCCGTTCTACATCCTCGTGTACGTCGACGACTTGGTTTTTGCCACTGCTGACACTGAGGCTCTCGCCCACGTGAAGTCGGAGCTGCAGAAGAGACACACGTGCACAGACTTGGGTGAGCTGCGCATCTACCTTGGCTTGCAGATCACCCGGGACAGAGCACGCCGCACCATCACCTTGACTCAGTCACACATGGTGCAGCAGGTCCTTCAGCGCTTCGGCTTCACCTGGTCTTCAGCACAGGCCACTCCTCTGGCTACAGGTCACACGCTCTCAGCTCCACCTTCGGACGAGTCCGTAGAGCCGAGTGGTCCTTACCCAGAGCTAGTCGGCTGCCTCATGTACCTGATGACTTGCACTCGACCTGACCTCGCGTACCCTCTTGGTCTTCTGGCTCGCTACGTGGCTCCTGGTCGGCACCGACCTGAGCACATGGCTGTTGCTAAGAGGGTACTGCGCTACTTGTGCAGCACATCAGGCATGGGGCTAGTGCTTGGAGGGACGAGCCCAGTTGTCCTCATTGGGCACTCAGACGCTTCTTGGGTTGACGACCAGGCTACTCAGCAGTCGTCACAGGGTTACACCTTCAGCCTTGGCTCTGGTTCAGTTTCGTGGCGTTCTACACGCTCGTCTTCAGTTCTCAGCTCCAGTTGTGAGGCTGAGATCTACGCCACAGCCATGGCTGCACAGGAGTTACGCTGGCTCACCTACCTGCTGACTGACTTGGGAGAGCAGCCTCGTTCTCCTCCAGTGCTGTACGTCGACAACAAGGCCGCCATTGCCTTGTGTGAGGAGCACAGACTGGAGCACAGAACGAAGCACATTGCTCTGCGTTACTTCCTGGCTCGAGAGTTGCAGCAGCGAGGCCAGCTTCGTCTTCGTCACGTGGCCACTCGGGCCAACACTGCTGATATATTCACCAAGGCACTTCCGTCTGGTGATCATCAGCGCTTTTGTACCCTGTTAGGCCTTGTGCCTACGTTTCCACACTTGCTGTAGTCTCTGCTTGTACTGTGATCTATATATATACATGCATGCCTGCTCTTGCTAGGTAGTCATCACTGTACTGTTATTGTTGCATATATATCTCTGCATGTGGACAGGCCTTGTGGCCCTTTGCTTGTGCTCAGAATGTGTGGTGACGTTGAGATCCACCCTGAGCTTGCTTTGCTTCTCTTGACTGGTCGTTTGACCCCTTGTTCTCCCCCACTTTGCCTATGGGGGTGTGTCAAACATATATGCTGCATATTGTCTAGGCTGTAGTGGGGTAGCCCATATGGGGTACAGCCCAATTAGGGTTTACTACTTGTACTCCTGCATGTTGCTAGTTCATCCATTCCTGCTGCTAGATTCTGACAGCGCTCAGCAACCCCATTCTGCTGCGGAGAGGCCGGAAGCGTGAAAGTCTGGCGGATGCCGTGCTCCGCACAGTAGGCTGCCAAGAGGTCTGAGGTGAACTCACCACCTCTGTCAGAGTGCAGACGCAGGACAGGAAAGTCCCGGAGGAATTGCTCGCGGAGCTGGAGACGAACAGCGCGGATCCAAGGGATCAAAACATCAGGGACGTCCCCCTTGCTCTGCAAGGGGAAGACCGTGGTGTAACGCGTGTAGTCGTCGACAACCAGCAGGAAGTACCGCTCGTGGCCCTGTCCACGGACGCGGGCTGGGCCCCACACGTCCAGGTGGAGAGTCTGCAGGGGAGCCTCTGTGGGAGGGAACGAGGAGGAGTGAGGAGCGGCGCACTGCCGCCCCTCGACGCAAGGAATGCAGGGCGGCGCAGGCGAGGGAGGGAGGGCAGGCAGAGACCTGGGAAGACCAGAGACCAGGGAGCGAGAGTGCATGCTACGAAGGCGAGGCAGGGAGGGGTGACCAAGGCGGTGGTGCCACAGGAGAGTGTCGTGCGACAAAGCGCGACACTCGCAGGGGGCCGCCAGCTGACCAGACGTAGACGCAGACGCAGCTACCTGAGGGGACTCAGTGGTCAGTGTGTACAGACTCGAGCCAGGTGCACGGGTGAACGTGGCCAAGTGTCGGCCCGTCCTAGCACACGTACAGTGGGTCACTCGCTGACTCGCAGGAGTGAACTGGTCAACCCCCCGATCCTGGAGCAGCAGCCGCACCAGCACCTAGAGCAGGAGACGCACGAGCACCTAGAGCAGCAGCCTCACCAGTACCGAGAGCAGCAGGCTCTATACCAGGGTCAGGCGGTACGCACAGGTAACAGGCACGGTCAACACTAGTAGGCAATGCATACATGGCAGTGAGAATAGCATCATAGTCAAGAGCAAAGATATCTACCCTCTGTCCAAGCAGCTCCACCCAGGTGGGGAGCTCAGCCTCGTCGCCAAACTCGGTACGCCAGGCGTCGCTCAGACGGGCGAAGCAGCGGGACTGTGTGTGACCAAGCGTCCCGCAAGGCTGACCAGTCCGATCACCTGTGCGAATGACATACGGGCAGCGAACTGTACGCGTAGACCTGCTACACTGAGCGTACCACTCGTGGAGCTGCTGGGACGTAAGTGTCTCGCGTGGGCGCCGCTGCAGCTGCAGCTGGCCACTGCCAGACGCCCCCAACTGACCAGCTCCAGGGCGACAGCTACGACGGCTACCGCGACAGCCCCAACTAGTATACCACTCACTAAGCTGCTGGGGCGTGAGAGACTCGCGTGAACGTCGCTGGAGCTGCATCTGGCCACCTCCTAGTAGCAGTAGTAGCCGCAGCAGTTCGGGCAGGTAGGCAGGCCGGCAGGCAGGCAGGCCGGCAGGCAGGCAGGCAGACAGGCCGGCAGGCAGGCAGGCAGGCAGACAGGCAGGCAGACAGGCAGGCAGACAGGCAGGCAGGCCGGCAGGCAGGCAGGCAGGTAGGCAGGCAGGCCGGCAGGCAGGCAGGCAGGCAAGCAGTTAGGCAGGCAGGCAGGCCGGCAGGCAGGCAGGCAGGTGCTCACCAAAGGCTGGAAGGGCAGGCGCTCGCCGGGCGAGCAGGGCCGGCGCTCGGCGGGCGGCGGCCAGGTAGGCGCACGACGGCTGCGACGGCGTCGACGGCGGGGTCGCAACAGCGGCTGCAGAGTAGGGCCGCAGCAGCTGCAGAGGCAGAGTGGGGCCGCGTCAGCGGCAGGTCGAGGCCGATAGCGGCAGCTGCAGGGCGGGGCCGCATCAGCGGCAGGTCGGGGCCGAGTCAGCTGTAGGGCCAGGCCGCGGCAGCAGCAGGTCAGGGCCGCTTCCGCGGCCAGGCGGGTCTGCGTGAGCGGGCTGCGGGGCAGCAGCTGGCCGCGCGCGGGCGGCGCGGGCTCGGGGCGGGCTGCGGGAGGCAGCAGTGGGCTGCGCAGGGCAGCGCGCGGGGCTGCCGCGGGCCGCGCGAGGCAGCAGAGGGCTGCGCGCGGGTCGGGGCGGACTGCGTGGGCCCGGGGCGGGCTGCGCGCGGCAGCAGCGGGCTGCGCGCGGCTCGGCGCGGGCTGCGCGGGCTCGGCGCGGGCTGCGCGCGGCAGCAGCAGGCTGCGCGGGCTCGGCACGGGCTGCGCGCGGCTCGGACCGGGCTGCGCGGGCTCGGCGCGGGCTGCGCGCGGTAGCAGCGGGCTGCGCGGGCTCGGCGCGGGCTGCGCGCGGCAGCAGCGGGCTGCGCGGGCTCGGTGCGGGCTGCAGGGGCGGTTCGCGGGCCTGAAGGGCCTGCATGGGCGGTTCGCGGGCCTGAAGGGTCTGTAGGGGCGGCTCGCGGGCGTGACGGGCCTGCAGGGGCGGCGCGCGGGCCTTACGGTCCTGCAGGGGCAGCGCACTGGCCTAGGGCAGCAGGTGGCAGCGCTAGGGCTGCAGGACGGCGCGCGCAGCGCAGCACGTCACAAGGCAAGGCAAGGCAGGCAGGTACGTGGGGTAGCGCGGTAACCGCAGCGGTAGGTGGGCCCGAAAAAAAAAAAAAACTAAAAAAAAAAAAAAAAAAAAAAAAACGGTCCTACGGACCTTAGTGCTCTGAAACCATGTTAGAAACTAGCACCATGAATGAGTGAACTAGTAGCATGCAGGAGTACAAGTAGTAAACCCTAATTGGGTTGTACCCCATATGGGCTACCCCACTACAGCCTAGACAATATGCAGCATATATGTTTGACACTTCCATCCATGCGTAATGTCGAAAAGGGCGACCACGATCAGGCCCGAACCAGAAAGAACGCGCGACTGCCATTCATCTTCCGTCAGCGGAGTGACTAATTGAGACTTAGCGAACGCCATTGAGATACCACGCTTTGAAAGGGACGAGGGCAAAAAGCCTACAGAATACGTTGGGCTGTTCCGAGAAATCCGATGTGACTCGTGTCTGAATGAGGTGGGCGATCGTACAGCTTGGAATGCTCTACGACTGGAAAACAGTCTTTCGCAGTTTTTATGAAGTAAAGAAATAAGGAAAGCTGGAGGCATTCTATCTTCATTTGGTTCGGCAATCTTGACCGCTGCTCGAATCGGGTTACCCAATCCAAATTGACACTACTGCCAAGTTGGATTGATCCGATGACCATGTCAGCCACCCACGAGCCCAGCCTTATCACTTCCAAGGCGATTCCTCCAAACCATCTTGACAGCAATCCAGCGTCGCCCCACCAACCCATCCGTTTTCAACCAACCTTCCATTTCAGTGTGAATGCATCACATCCGTTTTCCGTTTTCAACCATCCGTATCAAGGACCCATTTTGGTCCGTGTACAGGGTACCTATCCGTGTACGACCAAAGTGCTCCCTTCACAAAATTCTGCTTTCACACGAATATGAACCCCGCGTCACGATTCACGGCTGGGAAACTTGAAACTGGTCAACAGTTGCCACGCGGAGACGTGAACTACTGCGGTAATCCACGCACTGCGCACGTGTGAGAGACACGTCAAGACGGTCAAGTCGCGTAGCGTAACCTAGCGATTCACAGACACCCTAGTCTTAGGCAAGGAGCAGTGAAACCTCATATGTACAACCTTTGAGGTTAAAATGCGTTGATATATTATAAAAGATCCGTAGACGTTACAGACGTGTTTCAGGAAGCAACTCTTGAACATATGGCCAAACTCCAAGGGTCATGTACGCGGTATTTCTGGTTATACTACGTGCAGGCACGGCTTCGCAACTTGAATCGCACTGGACTTCCGAAATATGTTTCACAGAAGTCATTCGCGAATGCCGATGACACGCACGACAAACATAGCACCTTACGTGAGCTTAGTACAGCATGACGTCAGGCCCTCAGATATCAGCGTAAAACACGCTGATTACGCTGATTTTGTAGCTCTGATTTCCGTTTTCCCTGAAAATTCAATTTTGCACTGAAATTTGAGTATAACCTATTAAGCCACACTGACCGTTTTGCGTGTTTCTGTACTAGTAACACTGACGAATCAGTATACTTCAGAGAGTCACACTGAAACGGACTTGACCGCGCGTGGAGGGGGGGGAGGGGGTTGAGGATAGGGTACGCGACGCGCGTGTACAGAGTGTACCTACCCGTGATTCACGAAACCCCACCCCACCCACACACTTGGAATTTTTTCACATGCGCTGTACTTACAACTTGTGCGCGTCGAACCGTTTTGCCTCGCTGGAAGCCATCTCACCGTTGTGCACTGATGTTTTTTTACACTGCTGTTTCAGTTTGATATAAATTTTTACACTGACAAATTCAGTATAAACAAAACCACGAACGCTGATTTGGACACTTGGTTGGCAGGGGCACGCTGATCCATCAGCATACCCTCAAACCAATCTGAGGGCCTACGTGACGTACTTCCGAGCCCAATCCTGAAGCTGACGCTCGGACGTGTTTTAGACGTCTCAAAACACACATAAGATCTTATGTGAGCTTAGTAGTCCCTTTGGAGCTCATAAGCCAAATTTTGAAGCTGACGCTCGTCCGGTGCACCAGCGGAAGTATGGATAGCTTTCCCCCATTTGAAAAACACAACCGCAGGCGCGTCTACACCGTACTTGGGGCCCAAGTTGGGCTCCTCTTCGGCGTCCACCACGAAGCATTTGAGCTCGTCGCCCGCGATGCAGCCGATGTGCAGCACAATGAGCAGGCATAGCAGGAGTTCACAATAATAAGCAAAGCTAGAGGTAATCACAGCGGGCAAGTGAGGAGGAGGAGGAACTGTGGAAGGAGAGAAGATGGGAGGCAACGACTGAAGCTGCAGAGGCACGGGCACAGGAGCGGCTGACTCAGTGGCTACCGAAGCAAGGGCGACGGACTACTGGAGTGACTGGCTCCGCGGCTAAGACGAGCGGCAGGAGCAACGGACCCACTGGCGACTGGTGCAACAGGCTCACTGGCTACCGAAGCAAGGGCGACGGACTACAGGCGCTGCAGGCGACACGACAGCTACCTCCAAAGAACCTCCTCCAACTGACCCACACCCTTGACACACACCCCCTGCTGAACCCCTAACTCCACTCCCACGTCACCCCCCTAGCGCCATTCCCCTCGGCTCCCACACCTACACCCCCCTCAGCAGCAGCTGCAGTAGTAGGTGTAGGGAAGGGGAGTACCCACACCGCGCACCCCCATGCTCGCCACCCCACACCCCCCACCACCGCGGAACGCACGACGGCACGGGAGGAATGGGCAGCACGGGGGGGGGGGGGGGGGGGGAGACGGTACAGGAGGGGCCGCGCGTCTCTCCTCAGGGCGGCAAAATGGACGGGCAGGGGGGTCGCGCGCGGCTCCCCAGGGCGCCGCGACGGACGGGCGGGGGGCGCGCGCGGGTCCCCAGGGCGCCGCGACAAGAAGGGCGGGGGCCGCGCGTGCTCCCCAGGGCGCCGCGACGAGCAGGGCGGGGGCCGCGCACGGGTCCCCAAGGCCGCGCGACGGGCAGACGCGCCGCGCGCGGCCTGCAGGCCCGCGCACGGCCTGCAGGGCGACGCGACGGGAAGGGCGGGGGGCTGCGCGCGGGTCCCCCACGGTAGGAAACCGTCGCACGCCAGGGACGTGCAAAAGACAGAGTAGCAGCGGAAGCAGTTAGGTGGTGGGCCCACCCACAGGATCGACCCAAGGGGGTCGACCTGCTCTGAAACCATGTCAGAAGTAGCAGTACAAAGTTCAGAAACAGAAAAGAGAGGGTTTCACTAGCAGCAGTTGGGATACATATAGCAAACCCTAACTGGGTTGTACCCGCTATAGAGCACCCCACTACAGGCTAGATAATAACATACTGACAGCCGATTCTTCTAGAAAGATGGAAGGATTCCTCGCAATTCTGCTTCACAAAGGCCACCACGGCTAGACACGGAGCATCCAGAACCATCATGTCGAAGTAGGCTTCCTGTAACGGCATCACATCGGTATCGGCGGCCCACGCCATTTCTGTAAGTTGAATGACGAAATGTGAGAACAGAAAAGCGCGTGCAAAATTCCGCCGACGCGCACCAAGGGCTGCTGGTGTGGATTGCTACGCAGAGATCGAGAACAGAGCAATATTAAGACGAGTGAGAAATAAGGCCTTCACCCCAGTCTCACAGAAAGCCGTATGAACGACGCGGTGGAGAATGAGGATAGGTGGGAATGTGATTTCAGAGGACTCCCCCTCATCGTAAGTTCCCTCCCTCGGCCTTGGTTTTGTGTCTGGATCTTTCAAACTTTGAGTGCAAGGCTACCAGCACATTCACAAGTTCGGCTATTGGATGATAGAGAGTTCTTGCGCGAAGAGCACAACACAAAAGTGTTCAGAAATTGGTCCGCGAAATTGGTCCTCTGCTAACACACTTGGCAGGATTTCCTTATCCACGCGTTGTGCGCGGGTGAGCCTGTGACTTGTAGGAGAAATGTCAAGTCAAGAGTTGAGGGAAATCACAGACAGACCATCCATTGGTGAGAGGGCGCAATCCACTCCACGCATTGCGCGGCCTTGAGGCTCCGTCGCGTCAGCGAACTGTCGACAGCTGTCACGACTGTCAAGATGCTTGACTTGACTTGATTGTGGAAGAAATTATACAATGACCCACCAACAACAAAGCACAAGATGGATAAAACAGTAACCGAAATGCCAGACAAATTGGGTGCTTTCAATATTCAGGAACGAACAGAGCATTTGACAATACCTGAGCATTATACTCAACACTAAAATACAGGTTCTCTCCCATTTGTTGGCAAGGTGGACTTACAGACGATGGTTCCTGAAAAAGCAATTGCAGGGGGGAAAGGGAGAAAGGAAAACACACAAGCGGCCGCCAAAAAACGTAAAGATATCAAGGAAATTCGCTTTAGATCTAGACTGAAGGAGGCAAATTCGAGAAGAAGTCAACGGAGGGAAAAGGGCATGAGATCACATGTTGAACTCATGCATGCATGTGAATGTGCGGACAGAGGAGCCAGGCGTGCTGACCTGCCCTGGCGCATTCCCACTCCAGTTCTGACCCACCCCCATACCGACCTTCCCGGGTCCAATTCTTGGCGCATCACTGCTGTCAAAAGGAACTCGAGCGAAAACACAAGCACACCTGATGGCGTGGTGTGGGGAGGGGTGTAAAAATTGATGGAATGCTGGAAGAGAATGCAGAAGAATGGGCTCAAATGTGGATTTTATTGCAGGCTGAGATGATACGGCACCTGATTACTCGACAACAGTTGATTCAGTGCTTGTTCACAGGACAGCAGCACTACCCACCAGCATCCACTCAGGGCACTAACATTTCAGCGTTGGTGCTTCACTAATGTGTCGGTTGGCTTGGCACGAAATGATCACAGTGGGGTTGAAGCTAGTAGACAAGGATGGCAGACAGGGATGGCAGACAGGGATGGCAGACAGGGATGGCAGCACCTGAGGTGCGAGGAGAGGGGAGAGCAGCAGGCGAGGATGAGAACACTTCAGGGAGTTGCAACAAGAGCAGCAACAAGTGCAGCAAAGCAACAGTGAAGCAACAAGAGCAGCAACAAGGGCACCAGCATGGAGCAACAAAGGAACCAACAAGATGGGGAGAGCAGGAGAGCATAGGAGAGCAGTGTCTGTAGCAACAGCTCAGGCATAAAGCATTAGAGCATGGAGTCGTGAGGGGGGTCGTGCTGTGCTGTGCTGTGCTGTGCTGTGCTGTGCTGTGCTGTGCTGTGCTGTGCTGTGCTGTGGTGGCAAAGCATGGAGAGCTGACAACGCTGGACCAGGCAACCAGGCAAGGGGATCACCTCAGCACCGGCAGCAGAAGCAGAAGCAGAAACAATATGAGCTCACCACAGCACCAGCATGGGGAGGAAAACGGGTCACATCTCACCACCCAGCCATACACCAACCTGCCCAGAACCACCCACCCACCCGTCCACAACTACCCACCACCCCCAGTCACTGCCCATCCACCCACATGCTCACCCACCCAACCCCAACTACCCACCACCCCACAGTCACTGCTCACCCACCCACCCAATCACCCACCCACCTTCCTAGCAATTTTATTGGTACTTTTGGACAGTACCAATCACCCACCCACCTCCCGCGGGTCCTATATCTGCGAGAATATGGTACTTTTGAACTTTCAAAAAGCCCCGGGGGAAGAAAAAAAAAAAAAGAAAAAAAGGTCTTTAGATATGAGCTGGCTTGTCACTCAACGAGCATGTCTTGAGATGATGGAGCATGTCTTGAAGCAAGGTCTTCAGAGAGTAGCGACTGAGAAAGGCAAAGAGTGGGAAAGAAAGCGATGGGGGTGGGAAGGGGAGGGGGGAGGAAGAAAAGGACGTGGTTCGTACATACAATAGGATGTGATGGCTCAACATGAAGTGAAGAGGACAGTGGAGAGGAGAAATGGGGAAGAGGGGAGACAGGAAGGAGAGAGGGAAGAGGGGAGAAAAGAATGGAAGGAGAGAAGGAAGAGGGGAGATAGTAAGGACGAGTGGAAAGAGGAAATGGTGGAGACGCGGAAGAGGGGAGGCTTGGAAGAGAGGGGACAGGAAGATGGGTGCTAAGCCCGAGGGGAAAAGTGAGGTCAAGGAGGGGGGGAAGTTGAGTCAGGGGGAGGGGGAAAAAATGGGAGGAACATAGGGCAGAAATGGGAGAAAATGAGGAAAAAGCAAGGAAGAATTATAGGGCAAGGATGCAGTTATTCGAGGATGGAGTGATACGAGCATGGGGTGGACACAGGATACGGAGTGGGAAATGTGAAGGCAAGGAAAAGGGGGCAACAGAGGGCAAGCAGAGGGGGGAATAGAAGGCAATCATGGGGGAAACAGAGGACACGCAGGGGGAAACAGAAGACACGCAGGGGGAAACAGAGGGCACGCAGAGGGAGTCAGAAGACACGCAATTCCTCGCGCCGGGACGGTTCTTCAGTATGTATGGCATACAAATCGTGCAAACTCAAGAGTTTGCGCTTCGGAGACTAGACTCTCATTCGCGGGGATGCTCTAATATCCCGCCAGCGCGATAGCACACACACGAGCAGCGCGACGCGCCTTCAACGGCGGAAAACGAAGGCGATCGAGGCGATAGCGAATCGCGAAGGGGGGGGGGGGGGGGGGGGGGGGGGGGGAGGAGAGGGACGTGCGATAGGGTGTCGTCGTCCAGTAAGGCGGTGATTCAAGTGCGATCCGCGGATAACTCAGCCGCAATGGCGACTACCGATAGTCGCGACACTATTCGCGCACGTGCGATAGCCCCAGGCGGCGCGTGCTTCCACGGTGGTGACGCTAGTGGTTCATCGACACTGTCCGTGCTCGCTACTTCACATCTAGCCTCGCCGCTCACTGCTGAATGAGAGCGGTTCTCGCTGGCTGCAATTAGGGTTGCGCTTCCCTCCCCGACCCCCCATCCACATCTACAAAATTCTCAGCTGTTGTGTTTCGTTTCGTGCTCCCCTCGTTTCCCTTTTCGCAAACGAAATATTTTTTCGTTTTGTTTCGTTCTCTCTCTCAGCCGCAATCGCGGTAACGCAATCACACTAGAATCCAGGGACCGAATTTTGATTAGTAGGTACCCTCCGTATACTAATCCTAGATCTACATTGCATTTTCACACGTAACATTCATGCATAAGACCGACGACACGCAGCATCACACGTGATCTCTCCTGAACACATGCCTTCGTGGGGTTACTAGATTTTGGAAGCTATGAATAAAATTACCGATGGTATAAATGAGAGGCAAGGCCTTCACAGGCTCGCACAGAGAGCTCGCCTTGGATGAGAACGCTTGCGGTGGTCGGTGGGAATGTGGCTGCGTATCGTGGCTGGAATTGCTGATATCGTGTCGGAATTGCAGGCCAATTTTCCCGACTGTCGCCATGCATGTCCTTAAAATCCTTGGATCTCAAAGTGCAAGGATTATTCACTAGCACAACGTGGCTCTGTCCGCCGCTTCGGCAAGACGTCAAGACAGACGTCAAGAAGTCAAGATGGCATTATTGCGGAAGGAACACGCGTCACATGACCGACCACCAAGCACAAGGCTGAAAGAACAATAGACGAACACATTTTTGTTAGATAATTACAATTTCAATGTTTTGCTCGCCGCTCTTGTTTCCATTCGTTTCCTCGCCTCTCATGTGGCACGTGCTGTCTTTCATCAATCTCCTGAACGGGCAGTTCGCACGTGTCCCTGGTATAATGTACAATCACAGCTTCGCAACTTGAATCGCACTAGATTTAAGAGATACATTTCACAGAAGGCATTCGTGAAAAGACCGACAAGACGCAGCATATGCGAGCTCACAGGCGCTCCTCAACCCAAGCCCCGATGAGAGGCTCGGGCGGTGGCGGTGTACCAGAAAACTGGTGGACAGCAGACCCGTTCTTGTAAAACACAACCGAAGGAGCAGAGTGCGCACCGTGTTTCGGTCCCAAGTGGGGATACGCATCGACGTCCACCACGTAGAATGCGACCGCTTCGCGCCTGAAATTGTGGCGCATCGCGAGATTGCCAATGCTCTGACCAAGCTCTTGAGATTCCGGGCATTCGTTCTTCAAAAAGCCCACCACGATTAATTGCGCCGGCGGAGCCTGCAGAACGCGCTCCTCGAAGTTGTCGTCCGTCAACAGATCCACAAACTCAGACCGGGCGAAAGCCATCGATCGACCTGTAATCTGAACGACGAAATGTAAAAACAGAAATGCGCGTGCAAACGCACACCACGGGCTGTTGTGGATGGCTAAAAAAAGCAGACCAAGAGCAGAGCAGAACGAGGGCAAATGTGAGAGGGGAGGTCTGTACACTGCCTAAATGAAGTAGCATGAGCCAATACACGGGGACTGTTCGCCAGCACCTTTGCACGCAAAAAACCACGGGATAACGACGGGATCAGGAAGGTGGGTCTCGCCTTCCTGATCCCGTCAGTTAGAGTTCGTTAACCTCCGTCAGCCTTGTCAGCCCGTGAAAAAAGTGCCGAGCCTCACCTACCGTCCAAACCAACAAACAAAGTGGGCGTCTGGCGAACGCCCACTTTTGTCCACCAAATCTAACGCTTCGACGGCATATGGAAGCGGGGACGAAACTTCGTCCCCAGGCAAAACACCATCCCCTAGCCATGCCATCGCCACGCCGCGTTTTTCGAATCACAGCGATGGCACAGCCGTCGCACTTGGCAGAATATTCTTATCCACGCGGTGCGTCTCCATGAGGTGTCTTGTCGGCAAGATGTCAAGTCAAGAGTCAAGGAACTCCCGTCCCCGTTAGTACACAAGACGAGTAGATTCACAGATCCTCCTTAGGTCAAGGGACGCGATTCAACATTATAATATACTTAAATACTAGAGAACAGTCTCTTCTCACATGCAAATATTGAGTGAATGCTTCATTCCCGGTCACCTAAAAGGTGCTTGACATGAAACGCCTATTGTTATTGATATTCCACCAACAGGCAATTGAAAAAACATACTATACAATATACTAAAGATTCTACATGCTCCTTCAGATTTAGTGATGAGAGGATGTTACAGACGATGGTTCCTGTAAACACATCGGATAGGAAGGAGAACATGTAAGCGAGCAAGAAAAGAAGCCCAATACCTATTCCGAATAGAAGCAGGGCACTTCCGACATTTTGAACAAAAGCCGGAGGAGGAAGGACAAATAGCCCACGCGAAGACATGCATGTGAGTGAATGTGCTGACAGGAGGAGCCACCAGTGCTGACCTGCTGTGATGCATTCCCAGTCCAGTTCTGACCTGATCACACACTGACCTGCCCCAGTCTAGCTGTTGGCGCATTGCTGCTGTCAGAAGAAACTCCGGCGAAAATACAGGCATGCCTGATGGTGGGTGTGGGATGGGGTGAAAGGCAAGACAGAATGTGGGAAGAACAGTAGGGAGAATGGGTTCAATGCACTGAAGCACACGCATGTTGGAGCATGGGAGCATGCTGACGTGCTAGCTTTCAGCAGAAGGGAATGTTGTGTGGATGGTTGGGGTTTCAAGGAGCATGCTGACTTGAACACAAGAGGCAGTTTGAGATGACACGGCATCTGATTACTTTAAAACCCGAAGCCTGAATCCGCAAATGCATCCACCCGCCAGCATCACCCACCCGCATCAGCCACCCGAATCATCCACCAGCATCACTCACCAGCATCACCCACCAGCATCACCCACCAGCATCACCCACCCGCATCAGCCACCAGCATCACCCGCCCGCATCAGCCACCAGCATCACCCACCAGCATCACCCACCAGCATCACCCACCAGCATCACCCACCAGCATCAGCCACCCGCATCAGCCACCCGTATCAGCCACCAGCATCACCCACCAGCATCACCCACCAGCATCAGCCACCCGCATCAGCCACCCGCATCACCCACCTTTCAGCGCGTGGGGTTCCCACATGGGTCTGTCGGCGTGGCACGAGACGATCACCGTGGGGGCAGTGCTGGCAGTCAGGGACGGCAGCACCTGGAGGTGTGCGGAGAGGGGAGAGCAGCAGGCGAGGAGGAGAACACGTCTGAGGACAGCAATAACTGAAGGGTGTGCGTCTTGCCAGCAACAACAAGGACTGGATGGGAAAGGCAGGAGAGAGAGCAGAGAATGGAGCACCAGCCAAGCCCTGCAGACTGGAGGCCGTGGCAAATCAATTCACCTCGACGCTAGCACCGGAAGCCAAACATTACGAGCTCACCAAAACACAATAATGAGGATAAGAACAGGTCATAGCTCACCTCAGCACCAGCTGCAGCTGCAACAGCAGCAAGAGAGCGAGCATCAGGCGTGGTGTTGGGCGTCACAAACACTCTCTGACCCTCCAACACCCCCCTCTCCCTCGCCCTCCCCAAAGCCTCCCCCAGCTTAAACCCCATCTCCCTCTCCTTCCCCCTGTCGCTCACTCCATACTCCCCTGCATCCACAAACCCCCGCGCCCTCGCACATGCTTGCAGCCACTCAGCAGTGCACACGTGGCAGCCCCTGGAGATAGCAACGAGGAGATTAATCGAGCGAGTAATCCGAGGCGCCGAGACAAAATGCGTGCAGATGGAAGCAGCAGGAGCAGCAGAAGCAACCACAGGAGAGGAGGACGATGAGGAGGAGGAGAGCGCAGAGGCAGTGGCGATGGTGGCAGGGGAGGTATCAGAAACAACGTCTCCTCCTAGCCTCTCCACTATTCTCGTCAGCCCAGCGATCGTATCGCCGTCCAGCGATCGGCTGAACAGTACCCGCACTGGAGACAAACCATGCAATCCGGTTCGGTGCGAGCCTGCTGCACCGCTGCTGCTCCGCCTTCTTCTCGCCCTCCCTGGAAATTCACCTCCCTCCATCCATTCCTGCCCCTCTCCACCTCTCTGCTCTCCTTCCCTTTCTCCTCCAATTTCTTCTTTAAAAACCCTCGCTTGCTTCTGCTCCACCCCATCCCCTTGCGTTGCCAACACTCTCTTGGTTCCCTGGCGCCTACCACTCCTGCTCCTACCTACCCTGGACCCATCATCCCCCCCGGTTCCTTCACTTTCCACCACTCCCGTCCTCTGCTCCACTGTTTTCCCCCTTGTCTTACTCTCTTTAGGATCCGCCTGTCCCTCCTCCTCCTCACTCTTATTCCTCGTCCGTGCCTTTGCCCCACTCGACGACTCCTGTCTCTGCACATGCGCCCTTGCCTTGCTCTCCGCGCTTGCCTTGCTTTCTGCCCTTGCCTTGCTTTCTGCCCTTGCCTTGCTCTCCGCGCTTGCCTTGCTTTCTGCCCTTGCCTTGCTCTCCGCGCTTGCCTTGCTTTCTGCCCTTGCCTTGCTCTCCGCGCTTGCCTTGCTTTCTGCCCTTGCCTTGCTCTCCGCGCTTGCCTTGCTTTCTGCCCTTGCCTTGCTTTCTGCCCTTGCCTTGCTTTCCGCCCTTGCCTTTCCTCTCTGCTGCCTCTCTCCGCCTCCCTGTCCCCTCTCTAACCCCTTCTTCTTCACCTCCCTCTCCCTCGCCTT
The DNA here is from genome assembly GCA_947470075.1 of Closterium sp. Yama58-4. Classification (NCBI taxonomy): domain Eukaryota; kingdom Viridiplantae; phylum Streptophyta; class Zygnematophyceae; order Desmidiales; family Closteriaceae; genus Closterium; species Closterium sp. Yama58-4. The sequence goes on along the minus strand of CANIUD010000327.1, from coordinate 350,609 downwards.
CTCTCCTTTCTGCTTCGTCTGCTTGCCTCCTGCGAGCAAGCCTTTCTGCCTTTTCCTCGCCTTCCCCTTATCTTCCTCCTCACCCTCATCACTCACCACATCACCCACCATATCACCCCCTTCTCACCCCCTTTCTCACTCCCTTTTTCACTTCCTTTCTCACTCCCTTTATCACTTCCTTTATCACTCCCTTTCTCACTCTCACTCGACTCAAGAAGCTCGTAGAACCCATCATGTAGCCCAAGCGAAGCCTTTCTCCTCTTTCTGCCCCCCGCACCACCATCACCATCACCATCACCATCACCAGCAACTGCCTCCTTCCCCTCCTGCTTTTTCCCCTCCTTCCCCTCTTTCGCCTTTCCATCCTTCCCCTCTTGTTTCCTCCCTACCTTCTTCTCTTGTTTCTTATGCTCCTTCTCCTCTTTCATCTTTCCCTCCCTCTTTTCTTGCTTGATCCCTTCGTCCCCCTGTGGCTTCTTCCCTTGCTTCCCCTCTTGTTTCTTCCCCTCTTTCCCCTCTTCTTTCTTCCCCCTGTTCCCCATCGCCCTCTCCCCTTCGCCATCCTTCCCTTCTCCCCTGCCCGAATCTCTGCTCTTCCCACCTCCCTTCCCTCTCTCTCCGCCATTCTCCTCTACTGCAGTCCCATCCTTCAGCCCACTGCCCGCCCTGTTACCCGCTCGCTTCACCTGGCAGGCCACCAGGCCTTGCGCCATTCGCCCGCTGCCCGCTGCTCGCCTGGTTCCCCTGGTCATGGTGGCAGCAGCAGCGGCGCCTGTTGCTGGAGAAGCAGGTGCAGAGCCGCCTGTTGCTGGAGAAGCAGGTGCAGAGCCGCCTGTTGCTGGAGAAGCAGGTGCAGAGCCACCTGTTGCTGGAGAAGCAGGTGCAGAGCCGCCTGTTGCTGGAGAAGCAGGTGCAGAGCCGCCTGTTGCTGGAGAAGCAGGTGCAGAGCCGCCTGTTGTTGGAGAAGCAGGTGCAGAGCCGCCTGTTGCTGGAGAAGCAGGTGCAGAGCCGCCTGTTGCTGGAGAAGCAGGTGCAGAGCCGCCTGTTGCTGGAGAAGCAGGTGCAGAGCCGCCTGTTGCTGGAGAAGCAGGTGCAGAGCCGCCTGTTGCTGGAGAAGCAGGTGCAGAGCCGCCTGTTGCTGGAGAAGCAGGTGCAGAGCCGCCTGTTGCTGGAGAAGCAGGTGCAGAGCCGCCTGTTGCTGGAGAAGCAGGTGCAGAGCCGCCTGTTGCTGGAGCAGCAGCAGAAGGCGCGTCTGTGCCTGCTGTTGGAGCAGCAGCCGCTCCAGGGGCATGCATTGCAGGAACAGCAGGGGTAGGAGAGGGCTCTATTGCTGGGTCGGCAGCGGCACGAGAGGCTTCTTTTGCTGGAATAGCAGCATCAATGGCAGAGGCCTCCGCGGTGGGAGATACATCAGCAGCGGCTGCAACAGTGGGAGGCGCAGCGGGAGGCGCAGCGGGAGGCGCAGCGGGAGGCGCAGTGGGAGGCGCAGTGGGAGGCGCATTGGGAGGCGCATTGGGAGGCGTGGAGGTGGCATTTGAAGAGGCAGGAACAACAGCAGCAGCACCACCACCAGTTTCTCCAACTCCCCTAATCTCCTGCCTATCATCTGCTTTAACTAGGCCTTGGGCCGTTCCAACCTTGCCTGCTTCCAACCCAAAAGCCCTACTTTGCTCCCCTTCCCCATCCACCTCCTTTCCAGCCCCTTTCCCGTCATGCACTGTTGCACCTCCCCCTCCCTGCTCCCCGTCTTCCTCCAGGGCTCTTTCCAGTCCCACCAGCCCTGCCCCTCGCCCCACGTCTGCCATCCGCCCCAACACCCGCCTCTCCACTGCTGCTGCGGCTGCTGCAGCTGCTTTCCTCCCCAATGCCGCTGATGCAGCCAACTTTGCTGACTCTCTCAATTGTGCTTGTTTTTCTGATTCGGCCGTTGTTGCTGGTGGTGTTGTGTGTTCTGCTCCAGCCGCTGGTGCTGCGGATGCTTCTGTTGATGTTTCTGCTGCTCGTGCTGCTGGCGCTGACACTTCTGCTAACTTGGTTGCCTCGTCTGTCGATGCCACAACTCCAGTTTCACCTCGATCTGCTGTTCCTGCTTGCTTTCCAGGTGCCTCTACTGCTTCTACTTCTGGTGCTGCTTCTGGTGCTGCTGCTGCTGTTTCTGGTGCACCTGTTGCTAAATTCACGGCACTCAACTCACCTGCTGCACCCTTGCTTTCCTCCCGCATTAACCCTCCTCTTCCTCCCTTCCCTCTTCCATTCCCTCTCCCCACCCCCCTCCCTTGCCCTCTCCCCTTCCCTCTTCCCTTCCGCCTCACAGCTGCTTTCCTCTTCCCTCTCCCCCCCTCCTCTGCTTCCTCAACCTTCCCCTCCCCCTCCCCCTTCTCCCCCTCCCCCTTCTCCCCCTCCCCCTTCTCCCCCTCCCCCCTCCCCCCCCCCTGCACGAGAATGAGGTCAAGGGCATCGAGTGCAATCTGAGTGTCTTCTCCCACAGGGGAGAACGCACAAGCAACACCACCAACCATACCGCCAGCAATACTGCCAGCAATATCACTAGCCATACCACCCACTGCAGCTGCTTCCGTCCTGGCTGCCTCTGCTGATCTCGAGCTTGCTCCTGCTGTTCCCCCTTCCTCACTTTCCTTTCCCGCCTCTGCTTCTTCCCTCGCCTCTGCTGCTCCCCCTGCCTCCCCTAATCCCCCTGCCTCCCCTGCTCCCTTTACCTCTGGACTTCTCATCCCTCTTGCCTCTCCTTCCAATCCTTCACTGCTCAAACCACTCCCCACTCGCCTTCTCTTCACCTCCCTTTCACCGTTGCCCCTTCCTCCCTCCGCCCGTCCTTATTCACTCCATCACCTTCCCCGCTTTCCACTGAAGCCAAACCTGCATCCGACTTCCCACTCACCTTGCCCCTCGCCCCACCACCCTTGCCCCTCTCTTCACCATCCTTTTCCCCCTCCCCACAATCCTTTTTCCCCTCCCCACAATCCTTTTCCCCCTCCCCACAATCCTTTTTCCCCTCCCCACAATCCTTTTCCCCCTCCCCACAATCCTTTTCCCCCTCCCCACAATCCTTTTCCCCCTCCCCACAATCCTTTTCCCCCTCCCCACAATCCTTTTCCACCTCCCCATCATCCTTTTTCCCCTCCCCACAATCCTTTTCCCCCTCCCCACAATCCTTTTCCACCTCCCCATCATCCTTTTTCCCCTCCCCACAATCCTTTTCCCCCTCCCCACAATCCTTTTCCACCTCCCCATCATCCTTTTTCCCCTCCCCACAATCCTTTTCCACCTCCCCATCATCCTTTTCCCCCTCCCCACCATCCTTTTCCCCCTCCCCACCATCCTTTTCACCCTCCCTATCCTTTTCACCCTCCCTGAAATCCTTTTCCCCCTCCCCACCATCCTTTTCCCCCTCCCCACCATCATTTTCCCCCTCCCCACCATCCTTTTCCCCCTCCCCACCATCCTTGCCCTCCTTTCCACGTCTGCGCTCATCCCCATCAACCTTCCTTTCATCCCCACCCCCCTTCTCATCCACCCACTCACCCCCCCTCTCACCCTCCTCGCCCCTTCCCCCGCCCTCTCCCCCTTCCGTCCACCGTTGGGACATCTCCAGGTCCGCAGTTAACACCTCCCCCAAGCTCACCTGCACGCCCAGGCTCCCCCCCGCACCCATCTCAACCGCTTGCGAGTCCATCCAGACCGCCTGGGAATCAAATGGCATCCCATCCGCGTCTTCTGCTCCCTGCACCTGCCCGCCTGTTGCTCCCACAGAAACTGGTTCGCTCAGATCCGCATTTCCAACACCAGCTGCTTCGCCCAGACCCAAGCTCGTGTTCAGCGGTCCTCCTTCCTGGCTTTCCACAGGAGCTGACTCCCCCAACCTCGGATGTTGTAACCCCATCTCCTCACCTTCACAAGGAGCAGACTCACCATCTCGCACTTCCACTGCTTTGTCTTCCTTCCCGACTCTCTCCCCACTCCCCTCCCTCTCCTCACTCTCCTCTCTCTGCTGCCCCCCTTTCCCCTTCTCCTGTCCTCCTACGCCCTCTCCTGCCCTCCAAGACTTCGACAACCGTCTCTTCTTCCTCCTCCTCTTCCTCCTCCTCCTCTTCCTCCTCTTCCTGCAGTTGACTCAGCTTCAAGAAATACTCTCTATCCAGGCCATGGCTCGGGCTTGTACTTACATCTTTCCCTGCCCCTCTCCCTCTCTTCCCCCCACGCCCTGCAGCACCTGAACCACGCCCACCACTCCCTGACCTGCCCTTCTTGCCCGTTCTGCCCTCCTGCTGCACCACCTCCATCCCATAAGCCTCTTCTTGCTCCTCCTCTTTCTCCTCTTCCATACCCTCACCGCTACCTGCCCCTCTCGTCCCTTTGCCTCTCCCCCTTGTCTTTCCCCCTCCTCTCCCCCCTCTCCCTCTTCCTCTTCCTCTCCCCTTACCCTTTGCCCCTCCGCGCGTCCTCTTCCCCTTCCCTTTCCGAGCATCCTCTTCCTCCTCCTCCTCCTTCTCCTCTTCCTCTTCATCCACCCCATCTCCCCCTCCACACTTCACTTCCTCCTCCGGGTCCTCACTATAAGGCAGCGCATACGGATCCACCCCATCGTCCCTCAACACAGCCTTCAATGGCTGCTGCACACTAGGAGCAACGAGTTGACCTTCAGCCACCGTCCCTCCTGCCTTCCCCACGGGCTTGAGCCAGTTAGCCCAGCTAGGTACCTCCCTTCCCTTGCTCGTACCTCCTGCCCCACTGCCCTTGCTGTCACCCCCCTTGTCGCCCCCAGCCACTCCCCCCATGCCTCCACCCACTCCCCCCAACAGCAGCCCGCTAAGAGCACCGCCCTTTAGAAGCACGTCGCTGCTGTGCTGGCTGTCGGAGCCCAGCAGGCGTGTGACTATACCGAGCGCGTCCACCTGCGTGTCCTCTCCTGGATCCACTGAGTCGGCACATAAAGCTGCTGCTGCAGCTGCTGCTGCTGCTACTTCTGGTGATGTGCTCGTTTTTCCTGATGCTGCTGACGCTGGTGATGTGTCTGCTTGTCCTGCTGATGCTGGTGGTGATTTCTCTGCTGCTCCTGCTGCTGATGCGGCTACTGCTGTTGTGTCCACTGCTGCAGCAGCTGGTGCTGGCGAGTCCGTTCCTGCAGCTGCGGCTACTGCTGCTTTGGGTGCGCCTGCTGCTGCTTCCTCCTCCCTTCCCTCCACACCCGCTTTCCCCTTCCCAAGCACAACACTTTCTTCACTCCTCCCCTTGCTCCTTCCGCGTCCACCGCCCCTCCTTCCGCCTCTCCCTCGCCTTCTTCCTTTCCCTCCTCCCCTACCTCTGCCTTTGAAACTCACAGGCGATTCCTCCTCCTCTTCCGGCCCCTCCTCTCCTTGCTTCCCACCCTTTTCTCGGGTCACCCCCTTATCTGTCTCCTCCTCCTCTCCTCTCCTCTGCTCCACCCCTTCCACTTCCACCTCCTCTCTCCGTCCCCCCTCCTCTTGCTTCTTCCCTGCTTCTCGCCTCTCCGCTTCTCGCCTCTCCTCCTCTTGCCTCTCCTCCTCCCGTCCCTGCTCTACTCTTTCCCCCAGCCCACCCTCCGCCTGTTCTCCTTTCCTCTCTAACCCTTTCTCTGTCACCTTCCCTGGTCCCCCCCCAGCAACAACCAAACTCGAATCATTCCCCTTTTCTTTTTCCTTATCATTCCCACACTTACTAGGGCTCCAACTCCCACCATAACCATACACCTGCGTCTCGTCCTCCCCCACAATCTGAGTATCTGCCAACCATCCATTCCCCGCCCAGTCCATCTCCTCTGTCTCTCCCCCCACTTCCCCGCCCTCCCCTCCGCCACACCCCTTCCACAGCTCCCCCCACTCCTCCTCCGCCACCGCCATCTCCCCCCCACTCCCCTCTACCTTCCCCCCGCTGTCTTCCGCCTCCACTATTCCGCGCGCCATTTCCCCCTGAGCTTTTTCCCCCGGTTCCGGCGCGTTGTGATTCCCTCTTATCATCTCAACTCTCAGACCCTCGGTCACATTCTCCTTTCGTTTTCCGTCGCCAACGCAAGCTGCGTTACTCACACCAGCGAAAACCTTCGCCAATACGCTGCCCCTTTCGGCCTCTTCGACAGCCTTCGCCCTCCCACTCCTGTTGTTTCTTACCCTAAGCCGTGAACCAGACCTCGCAGCCAGGCTCGGACTACACTCAGGAGGCAGGCTCGAGCTAGGTTTAAGACTCTCGTTCGGACTAGGTTTGCTGCTGTCCCCGTTAACAGGAAACGACACGTCCGGTGACGGAGTGTGCTGTCGCGTTGTATTAGCGTGACCGCTCTAGCGAGCCATTCGCGTTGACCTCTAGCGTATCAGTTTTGTGCGAAGGCTTGCGACAGCTTCGCGTAGAAGCAACCATCGTTACCACCTAAAGTGACGATCGATGATCTAAGACACATATGTTGACGGCTTTCTGCAAGAGTATACCGTGAAACTCTGAACAGAATGCCTTAGGAGATTCGCAACAATAATTATATGCGAAGTTCACTAGGAAAACCTTGAAGCAAGCAGCTTAGCGTCGAAGTGTGAGGAATGGGCTATACGAAAAGCAAACAACCGCTTGAAGTACTACGAATTTCCGAAATTTATTCTGAAGTCAAGCAGCCATTGAACCTAGAACGTGTGCAAGAAGCATGAATTTCAAGAGCAGGCTTTCCCGCCAAATCCCGCCTGAACTTGATGATTCGTCATCCTCGTATGGTTGACGATGAAATCGAGGTTGCAGGTGGGGTCAGGTCCGAACCGAACCTGCAATGCTGGCTGGGGAACGTGAAGCTGACGCTCCCACCCGCTACACCTTCCAGATGCCAGCATTCGCGATACAAGCTCAAACAGCACGAAATTAGATCGAACCAGAAAGTGTAGGCAGCAAAAGTTCACCTTCCCCAAAACTGTATTCGTCCCCTCAACCCCAGAAAATTCGAAGCACCAAAACGACTCGCGAAAAATCTAGGTCTAGGGCGCACCCTCTCTCTAATCTCTCACAAGTCCGCCTCATTGCGATCTAAGTACTCGGTTCCCGCTTCCTCGCTTTCTACTCCCCGCGTGCTCGTTTTCCGTTCTTTTCCTCTTCCTTCGTCTCTCCAGACATAAAATTTAAATGGCGAGGTCGAAACATGCGCCAGAGAAGAGGGTGAAATCAGCGACCCAGAAGCCGCTCGGCGTGTCGAAATTTTCCGTGAAATTACAAAAAGCGAAGGTTACCGCCGCGGCGCCAGCCGCGAAAGGCCAGTCGCACATCAGCGCGAAAGCGAAGCCGCTTCTAACGAAAAAGCAGGAGATGATTGCGAAGAAGAAGCAGAAGAAATTCGCAGCGAAGGCAGCCGCGGAAGAGGCGTCGACAGCCAACCAGAGCACGCGAGTTGTCCACGTGGGGCTTATCCCGAAGAGCGAGTTGCAGGGGAAAGCGGCGGGCTCGTTAGCGGGGGCACTGGAGGGCAAGGAAGTGGTGGGCTTTAAGAAGGAGAAGGTTCTGGTGCTGTCTTCGCGAGGCATAGTTTACAGGTCGGTGTTGGTGTGAAATTAGGGTTTGGTTCACCGAAAGGTTCAGGTTTGCACTGGGGTTCTGAGAGGTACAGGGTTTTCTGGCAAGGTTTTCAGTCTGAGTTCGCTGGACGGCTAACGTACGACAAATCTATGCCCTCCGTCACCACCGCGCAGAGCGGATGTGGCTCGAGCGCTGTCCCAAGCAACCTTGACGGACCCCTCTCCTCTCTCCCTCACTCCTTCTCTCACTCTTTCCCTGTCTTCCCTCGCTCCCTGCTTCTCCCAGGTACCGCCATCTAATGGAGGACATAGCAGCGCTCCTCCCTCACAGCAAGAAGAAGCCCAAGGTGGACGTGGCTCGCGGGCAGGTAGCACCCTCCCGGCAGTCATGTGGCCATCCCTTATCCTCCCTTCGCTCTTGTGTCCCTGCAGGTACCGCCATCTAATGGAGGACATAGCAGCGCTCCTCCCTCACAGCAAGAAGGAGCCCAAGGTGGACGTGGCTCGCGTGGAGGTAGCACCCTCTCCGGCAGTTGTGTGGTGCGCCCCTCTCTCATCCCCGACCCCCTCTTCGCCCTCCCATCCATGCAGGTACCGCCATCTAATGGAGGACATCACGGCGCTGCTGCCGCACAGCAAGAAGGAGCCCAAGGTGGACGTGGCTCGCGTGGAGGTAGCACCCTCTCCGGCAGTTGTGTGGTGCGCCCCTCTCTCATCCCCGACCCCCTCTTCGCCCTCCCATCCATGCAGGTACCGCCATCTAATGGAGGACATCACGGCGCTGCTGCCGCACAGCAAGAAGGAGCCCAAGGTGGACGTGGCTCGCGGTCGTCAGCTCAACGAGGCTCTCTCTGAGCTCATGGACTTACGGGGCTGCTTGCTCTGCCTCTTCTTCGAGGTACGGCAAGCTCTGCTGTCTGCTCGCCTCCCCACTTCTCTCTGAGCTCATGGACCTCAGGGGTTGCTCGCTTTGCCTCTTCTTTGAGGTCAGTGCCGTGCCACTTCCCTCCACTCCTTCCCACTTCCCTCCACTCCTCCCCACTTCCCTCCACTCCTCCCAACTTCCCTCCACTCCTCCCCACTCCTCTCTGAGCTCATGGACTTACAGGGCTGCTCGCTCTGCCTCTTCTTCGAGGTAGGGTGCTCTGCTGTCTGCCCGCCTTCCCACTCCCCTCCACTCCTTCCCACTCCCCTCCACTCCTCCCCACTCCCCTCCACTCCTCCCCACTCCCCTCCACTCCTCCCCACTCCTCTCTGAGCTCATGGACCTAAGGGGCTGCTCGCTCTGCCTCTTCTTCGAGGCCAGCTGCCCCGCTGTCCCCTCGCCTCCTCGTCTCTCAACTCTCCTCCTCACTCCCCTCTCCACTCCCCTTACACCCTAATTCACTCAACTCCTGCCCTGTTCCACTCCCCTCCCGTCTCTTCCCGTCCCCTTGCCTCCCGTTACCCCCCCCGCCCCTACCCTCCCCCCAACCGACCCCCCTTCCGCATTCGCCCTTCCCGCCATGCCCCTTATTGCTAGCGCCCTCTGCCTCTTTCTCTCTCTTCCCCTCATACTCGCTCTTTGCCTGCCGGATGCGCAAGCATCTGCCGGAGCACTTGCATCTGGCGGAGCACTTGCATTTGGCGGAGCACTTGCATTTGGCGGAGCACTTGCATCTGGCGGAGCACTTGCATTTGGCGGAGCACTTGCATTTGGCGGAGCACTTGCATTTGGCGGAGCACTTGCATTTGGCGGAGCACTTGCATTTGGCGGAGCACTTGCATCTGGCGGAGCACTTGCATTTGGCGGAGCACTTGCATTTGGCGGAGCACTTGCATTTGGCGGAGCACTTGCATTTGGCGGAGCACTTGCATTTGGCGGAGCACTTGCATTTGGCGGAGCACTTGCATTTGGCGGAGCACTTGCATTTGGCGGAGCACTTGCATTTGGCGGAGCACTTGCATCACTGTGCCGGCCATCTGTGTCCCCACCCCACCGCCTGTGCCTGTGCGCTCTCTCACTCTCCCTACCTCTCCCCTTTCGCTCTCCGAATTTCTCGCTCCCCCTGCCTCCCCCCAGATGCGCAAGCAGAGGGATCTCTATCTCTGGCTCAGCAAGGGGCCCTCAGGACCTTCCGTGAAGTTTCTCGTCAGTGCCGGTATGCTTGTCTCGTCCCTGCGGGTATGCCTCTCGGGTGTGCTGTTGGGTTATCGCGTTTGAGTGCGGTTCTTTACCCACTCCTATAACGCCCCTAGTTGCCGCACCCCTCTCTGCCTTTGCTCTTCTCCACTCCATCCGTTTACTCCATTCAGAATCTAACATTCCACTCTTCACCCTCCCATCACCTGTTCTCCTGTTGTTTCATCCCACCCGCTTCACCCCTGGTGTGCTAAATCGAGGAGCTGAAGCCAGTGGGAAACCCCCTCAAGGCTGTCCATTTTCTGCCCACTTATTTCCCATGCTTCACCGTGCCTATCACACCCCCACCCCCCAGTGCACACAATGGAGGAGCTCAAGCTTATATAAAGCCACCTCAAGGGCTTTCTTTCTTTCTCCCCTCCCGTTCCGAACCCCCACATCCCAAACCCCCCGCATCATCTCACCACCTACCTTCCAGTGCACACAATGGAGGAGCTCAAGGTTAGATGAAACCACCTCAGGGGCTTTCTTTGTCATCCCACATCTTCCATGTTTCTCCCTTCCCATTCAGAACCCCCACATCCCAAACCCCCCGCATCATCTCACCACCTACCTTCCAGTTCACACAATGAAGGAGCTCAAGCTGACAGGCAACCACCTCAAGGGCCGTCCTTGTCTACTCACTCAACTCGCCCACTCCCCCCCCTTCCTTACTTCCCCTATCACACCTCACCCCCACCCCCCAGTGCACACAATGAAGGAGCTCAAGCTGACAGGCAACCACCTCAAGGAGAATCCTTTTCTGCCCTCCCATCTCCCCTCCCTTCGTCTCCCACCACTCTCCACTCTTTCCCACCCCCCAGTGCACACAATGGAGGAGCTCAAGCTCACAGGCAACCACCTCAAGGGCTCGCGGCCGTTCCTCACCTTCTCGCCCTCGTTCGACCGCCTGCCCTTCCTCTCCGTTCTCAAGGAGCTATTCATTCAGGCACGCTCACGTGCCCTCTCTTTCTTACAATCACACAGGCACGCTCACGTGCCCTTTTCCCTTGCAGTCACATTCTACTTTGTCACTGCTTCCCTTCCGACCTTGGCAAACTCCGCAGTTTCTTTAGCTGCCCCTTGCATTCTCTGCCCCTATTCACTCAGTCTCCCCCGTGAGCACATGCAGACATTCGCCACACCCAAGGGCCACCGCAAGTCAAAGCCATTTTACGATCATGTGCTCACTTTCACCTAGCTGGAGCTATTTGTTTGCCTGCCCACCCACCACCCACCCCCCTTCTCTGAGCACATGCAGACATTCTCAACACCCAAGGGCCATCGCAAGTCAAAGCCATTCCACGATCATGTGCTCACTTTCACGTACCTGGATGGCCGCATCTGGTTCAGAAACTACCAAGTAAGTTCCACCAACCAATTGCAGCACGTGCCTCGCAAAAACCTACCTTAGTAACCACCTACGTTCTGAAAGCCACCAAGTAAACACATACACAGATATTGACACACCATGGAAGATCCATGGATATCTTTCTTTGCGTCTCAGACATGCATTTTTGGAGCCGTCTGAGACGGTCTGCGTTTAGAAGACTGTTGAGTCGATTTGAAAGCCGCACCATTGCTGATCCATTTCTTTTCATGTGTGCCAGATATGCATTCCCGGAGCAGAGGGGGCCTCCAGAATCGATGACGATACTATGGAAAAGATGTCACTAGTAGAGGTGGGCATAGCGAACATATGGGTGTAGTGTGGTGTGGTGCTGTGCAGTACGGTATGGTATGGTGTGGCGTGGCACGGCATGGTGTGGTGTGGTGCGGGTTGGGGTAGTGTGGCGTGGCGTGGTGCAGTGTGGTGCGGGGGTAGGTGCTTCAGAGACATGCCTGCGGTGAGGTGAGGAGACATCCTTACAGTCACAAGGGCCACCAGCAGAAGCTTTCTTAATGTTCCTCATGTCAGAACAGAATGCAAATTGTCGCTTTTGTGAAATACTCTATGTGTGTAATCCTTGCCTCTGTCCTTGCCATCATTTCTCAACTTTGTCTTTTCTGCCATGCAGGTGGGACCTCGCTTCTGTTTAAACCCCATCCGAGTATTCTCCGGCACGTTCGGTGGGCCCACTCTTTATGAGAATCCTAGCTACATCTCACCAAATAAGGTGTGTTTAAATCTGGAAGCTGTTTATGGGACAGGAGCATTATCTTTTGCATGTTGCTCATACTACTCTCGCGTACGTTTAACCACACGAATTCATCACATACGTTGGGTCGTCTCCGCTGATGCCCTTTCAGATTCGTATCAACGAGAAGAAGAAACACGGAGAGGAGTATCGGGAGAAGGTGCACGAGAGGCACTCAAGGGAGACATACAAGGTGGTGAATGCTCTTCCTGTGGAAGATTTGGCTCACGTCTGGGATGGGAAGGAGGATGGGGACGAGGATGGAGAAGAGTGACTAGCGGATGTGAAGCTGTGACAACTGATATTGAAACAATAGTACTGTAGGTTTTGTTTGTCTATAATGTCTGATCCGAAGCATGCTTAATGTAGTTCTGAAGTGAGATAGTTAGCTATTAGCAAGTGAGGACGTCGATAGGGGCACAGAATTTTGGGCGATTTTGCATACCGTCCTCTCTGCTGGAGGTGCTCATTTTGCTTTAGCCAACCCTGCCATACTAGTGGATGCTGGGTGTTTCTCAAATCAGCCATGTTTCTTATTTTGGTTCATTTCCCATATCACCAAACCTCTAGATAATTACGGTACGAGTTTGTTTGGTAAATAAATGTCCCATGAAATATGGTTAAAGAGATTTTTAGCAATCGATGCCCCTCCCAACCTCTCTTTCGCCCAGCATGGGCTCAAAGAAATGAAAGTTCCAGGAAAAATCACCAAACCCGACGGTTTTCGGATTTGTGTCAAATCGGTCGACCACTCAAGCTCCACGTCAGCACTATTTCGAATTCCAAAACTCCGATCGACCCTACATTAGCTTACGCGGTATGGTATGATGTTTATCGGTTGGTGTCGAGAATGTCACCACAGGTACGTAACTTTGTCGAAGTTGGTTTGGGTTGTTCCTCTTTAACGTCCCGCATGATTTTGTTTTTGTCGTGGTGCAGGTCTGCACAGTACATACGGTACGACGGTGTCGAGCAGGTTGGGTTTAGAGATTGCGATTTGGTCCGATTTGGTCCTTCCAGCATTACGGACCCATGGCTTACGGCATGCCATTCGGGAGCCTCAACCCTAAAATTTTAGGGTTGAGGCTCCCTCGGATGGCATGCCATCCGAGTGGGTTTTAGTTTTTTTCTTGCCCGCGGTCAGCTTACTCAAAACGCGACAGACTCTACCACCCACATACCTACGAAATTCGAAAAACCCTAACGCATAAGTAATACTTGCGTCAGAGTGACCAATTCGTGCCTGAAAGTGTAGAAATTCGGCCGGTCGATCGGAGTTTTGGAATTCGAAATAGTGCTGACGTGGAGCACGAGTGGTCGACCGATTTGACACAAATCCGAAAACCGTCGAGTTTGGTGATTTTTCCAACACTCATTTGAGAGAACCGACGACAGCAGTCTCTTACGGAGGTCAACCCTCAAAACCCAAGCCTCTTATGAGTGCTGCTCAACCCAAAGCTAAATATACTCCTGTTCCGTTCCACCATAGAAGGTATGGATAGCTTTCCCATTCTTGAAACACACAATCGAAGGCGCATGTTTTGCTCCATGCTGAGGGCCCAAGTTGGGAAACTCATCGGTGTCCACCAAGTAGAAGTTGACATCTCCACCGTTTTCTTGGACATTGCTCGCGACATTGCCGAGGATCTGAGCAAGATCGTCGGATTCCCCGGAACCCGGCTTGAGAAAGCAAACCAAGACTAACTGCCCAGCACCCATAACGAAATGCTGGAAGCTCTCATCGGACACCGGATCCAACGCCATCACTGTAATCTGATTTGGATGACGAAATGGCTACGCGCGGATCAAGTGCAGAGCAATGCTGAGACAAAAGAGAAAAGGCCTTCACTTTTCCGTCGGTCACAGGGAGGAAGCTCGCACTTATACTGTCACTCGTGTGCCAGGCGACGAAAGATAGAGCTTGTTGGGGCGAACTAGATCGATCTGGCTGATTGGATGCTCCCCTCTACCTACCCTGTTCCGAGGATACAGTCCAGTACAGGACCAGCATGTTAAAGCGTGTTCAAAATGCTGCATCCCTCGACGTCGAAGGATGTCGGTGAATGTCAACCCTCGGATCTACGGTTCCAACCGTCAGGATTCACCGACATACTTCGACGTCGAGCTTGTGCGCTACTTCGAACACCCTCTTATCGCCATAGTGGTTCGATAGGGAAACTGGTCCATTGCTGCTGCGGAGAGTCACCCTACAACGGGTGTGAACTACGAAGGAGGGCACGGGGTTGTGTGGGTGATCGCAGCGCTCTAGTAGCGTTCTAACAGAGTTCTCACTACTTGCTTTGTTCACAAAGAGATTTGGCAAGAGTTTCCACTAAGGAAATTGAAAGTACATTGAAAATTGAGAATTAGAGTACAAGAATGAGCATGCAAAGTGATATCTCTGGAATGGCATTGCAATCCCTAGCAAGCATTCTGCAAGGCGAATTGCCAGCACTGCATCAGAACGGTTCGCCAACGCTGAAACAGAGCGGTCTGCCAGCGTAGCAGAAGGGCGACATGCCAGCGCTGCAGCAGGGCGGCCTGCCAGCGCTGCATTCGCAGGTGAATATCTGCGCAGGTGTGCACCTGCCGAGTAGGTGCAGGTAGACGGTTACACCGTCAGAGACATTGCGCAGGTGCCAGGTAGAAAACGCTCCGACGGTTTCATCAGATGTCCACCGTCGAGCACGTGATGCCATTTCGGAGGTCGAATTTCGCTAAGGACCACCTGAGCGAATTTCGCATGCCCTCGCAGAGTTTCGCAGTCGCGCGAATTCGGCCGACCAGTTCGCCGAGCTGACGCTCGCCGAACAGCGCCCTTCGATCAGAGAACGCAGCTCCTCGGACAGCACCCCGTCCGTCAGAGATCGCGCGACCCAGAAGCAAATCAGAAGACGAGCTCGTCGAACAGCACCCCGTCGACCAGAGCTCGTTGACGGGCTGGTGAATCAGAGGACAACCTTCCTCGAAAACCACCCGCGGTTTCAGAGGACGGGCTGCTCCAATGCGACGATCACTTCGTCGAATTCACCACGTCGTCGCAGAGAATGCCTACGCCCAAGCGAGGGCGGGGCCTTTCACTCCGACACTCCCCTGCCCAGCTCACGCTCAGGCCCCCACACACAAGGTCCACCCAGAACCTAGGTAATAGAATACAAGGGGACGTTTCTCTGGCGTGCATACTCCCGCACGCCGATCACCGCACCAGCCATGTTAGAGGACATGGCACCTACTGCTGCACGTCGTCGTCGTCTCCGACTTCGGCAAGGCGAACCTGGCCGACCGCGACAGAGCACCGGTTGAAGGCCGGAAAGTGCAGCCCTTTTGTGAGGAAGTCCGCCGGCTGCTCGGATGTCGGGATGTATTCCAGCGCAATCTTCTTGCGCTTCACCATCTGCTGCAGCCATGCATAACGTCGCTCCATGTGCTTGAGGTTGCCCTTCAGCCCCAAGCCTTCAGCGACCGCGATGGCGGACTGGTTGTCCACGTTCAGAACAGTTGGTGTCCCAGCATCAAGGAGCTGGAACTCGGCGAGGAGGAATCGAAGTCGACGGGCCTCCTTGCCTGCTTCGGTGGCCGCGATGTACTCCGACTCTGTGGAGGACAGAGTCACGCACTTGATGCGTTGGCTCGTCCAAGAGACAGCTGCGCCGCCGAAGGTGAAAACGTAGCCACTTGTGCTAGTGCGATTCTGCTTGTCGCCGGCGTCGTCCGCGTCCGCGTAGCCGACCAGTTTCAGAGTTTCGGGTCCTCCTCCGAACTCCAGAGCAAAATCGCGCGTGTCAGAGAGGTAGTTGAGGCAGCGATCGACCTCGCGCCAGTGCTGATCGCTCCTCACCGTCAGACCCGAACTTGCTACACGCAAAAGCAATGTCGGGTCGAGTTGTCGTGGCAGCGAACTGCAGAGAACCGACCTTCTGACGGTACTCCTCCTCTTCGCGCGACTGGAAGTCCTCGTCGTCGAAAGTCAGCTCCGCGTACGCGTCGACCGAAACAGGCGTCTTCGGACGCCGACCAGTCTGCTCCTCGTCGATGAAGCGCCTACGCAGCTTGTCGACGTAGGACTGCTGGTGCAGCCACAGCTTCCGCGCCGGACGGTCGCGCACGATTTCGAGCCCCAAATACTTCTCGACTGGGGTGATCTCGCGCAGCTCAAATGCAGCTTCTAGCAGCTCCTTCAGCTCCTTCAGCATCGCGGTGCTGCTGCTGGCGGCGAGCAGGTCATCGACGTAGACGAGCACCCAGCACGCCACTCCGTCGTCGCCAACTCTGAAATAGAGAGCCTCGTCAACCTGGCTCTTGCTCCAGCCAGCGCCCGTCAGAACAGCGTCGAGCGCCGAGTACCACAACAAAGGACTCTGCTTCAGCCCGTACAAACTCTTCAGCAGCTTGCATACGCGGCCAGTTCCGTCGTTGTAGTAAGCCGGCTGGTCCATGTAGAGCACGCGGTCAAGCTTGCTCTGCAGAAACGCATTCTTCATGTCTAACTGCATGAGGTGCAGGTCGAGGACGGCCACAATGCTGAGGAAAATTCGCAGCGTGACGTAGCTCCCGACCGGTGCATACGTCTCCTCGTAATCAGCTCCGTAGACCTGCGTAAAGCCCTTGACCACCAGGCGGGCTTTTTCGCGAGCGACCGTGTCATCGATATGATACTTCGTCGTCAGAACCCAGCGGTTCTTCATGACATTGACGCCGCGCGGACGCTCGACCAGCTCCCATGTGCCGTTGGTGATTAGACTTCGAATCTCCTCGTCCATCGCCGCTTTCACCGCCTTGCCCTTCCAACTCGCTAACGCCTCCTTCACTGTCATGTTAGCGATGTCCCAGCGATGCTCTGGGTCGGCGTGCATATCAGGGTCGAGCTCTGGAACGTTGACGTCGAACTGCGCATCATCGAGCAGAGTGCTGTAGGAGGTCGGCGGCAGGCAAGCATGGTAGCTCAGCTTCTCGCGAGGCTTGCCAAAGTTAGAGCGGGTGGAACGTCGAACTGCGGGCTTGTCGGCAGAGACTTCCACCACGTCGCTGTCGCTGGACTGCTCCCCGGCTGACAGCTCCCCTTCATCGCCGCCGATGACTTCAACAACGTCGCTCGAGGTGCCTTCATCGAACTGCTCCCCTGTCGTCCGCTCCTCTGAATCGAGCTCCTCGTTCGACGGCTCCCCTGTCGGCGGCTCCTCTGAAGCGAGCTCCTCATCCGACGGCTCCCCTGTCGGCGGCTCCTCTGAAACGCGCTTCCCTTCGACGTCGGCGGTTTCTCTGAAACGCGCTCCCTGTTCGCCGGCTCCCCTGTCGGTGGCTTCTCTGAAACGCGCTTCCCGTTCGACGTCGGCGGCTTCTCTGAAACGCGCTCCCTGTTCGCCAGCCCCTGTCGGTGGCTTCTCTGAAACGCGCTTCCCGTTCGACGTCTCCTTTGTCGGCGGAGACTTCACTCCGACGCCGACTTGCTCGCTGACCAGATCACGTCGACCGCCAGCGATGCCAATGGGCGGATCCGAAGGTGACGCACCAATGCTCCCCTCATCGCTGGCGGCCGACGTTGATGCCGACTTAGGCAAGCCGGCGGCGAGCGAAGGGAGGGAGGGGGGAAGAGGTGGAGGAGCGTTCGAGGAGGGCGGAATGGAGGGAGCGGGAGCAGCAGAAGGACCATCGTCCTCGGATTCGAGCAACGAAATCGCCGCTGGCGATGGACCCGTCGGCAGAGAAATCTTCGTCCGCTCTGACGCCGGCCCGTGCTCCGCCTTCCACTCCGCCAGAGACATCGTCTCATAGAAGATGGCCTCAACGGTTGTGACAATGCGGTTGTCAGTGAGATCGAGCACCTCCCAGCCCTTGCTCTCCACCGAAACACCAAGGTGAATGCCCCACCGTGCCTTCGGCGCCAACTTTCCGCCGCGCTGCTGCTCCGGGACCATGAACTGCACCATGCAGCCCCACACGCGCGCCAGCGTAAGGTCCGGCTTCTGTTCGAACAGCAGCTCATACGGCGTCGTCCTCGGAGGAAGGGAGGCCCGTTCGAGGCAGTTGCGCACCCAGACAGCATGACGAAGAGCGAGGTGCCACCAGTGATGCTTCACCCCCATGTGAAGCAGCATCGTCCGCACAGATTCGACGACCGTGCGCATCTCCCGCTCCGCCATGCCATTCTGCTGCGGAGTGTAGGGGCAGGTGAGGTTGTGGAGGATACCCTTGTCCTCAACAATTTCAGTGAATTTCTTGCCAAGAAATTCGCCTCCGCGATCTGAGCGCAACCTTTTCACCGTCGTCGAAGTCTGCCGCTCCACTTCCTTCAGCCACTTCTCGAAAACGACCAGCACGTCGCTCTTCTTCGCGATCGGGCGAACCCACACAAAGCGGGTCTTGCGGTCTTTGAGGAGGAGGAAGTAGAGGCTCCCATCTGCGGCGGCCACACGGAAGGGGCCACAGAGGTCAATGTGCACGACATCGAGGGCGTTTGCAGCCTCTGATCCCATCTCTGGAAAAGTATGACGCGCCAGCTTGCCGCCGACACAGGAGGTACACGGCACGTCAGCTCCAGTGGACTTCTCGATGTCAAGGCCGATGGCAACTTCATGTTTCGCCGAGCTCAAAATCGTGTCAATGCCGACGTGCGCAAGCCTCGCGTGCCACTTAGCCGGCTTTGACTTCGTCGCTGATGCGATCGTCCGCAGAGCAACTGCTTCTGTCGCAGATGTAGTCGATTTCGAGGAGCAGGGGCGAAGGTCGGTGCAGAGAACTCGGCCGGTGTAGCGCGCCCGACCGAGCACATCTCCTGCAGCGGAAACGAGCAGCATCTCGTCACCCTCGTGCTTCAGCTTCACGCCGTTTTCCTCCAGCTGGCCAGAAGACAGTAGGTTCGCGTGTACGCCCGGAACGTACAACACGTCGGGGATGAGAACCTGCTTCCCAGTCTCCCCTTTCAGAGCAACTGTGCCACGGCCTTCGACGTTCTGAAGCGCCCCGTTGAATCCGCGCACGTGACGGATTTCTCCTCTTGGCTTCATTTCGACGAAGGCCTCCCGCGTTCCCATCAGATGATGGGAGCAGCCGCTGTCGAGGAGAACCACAGTCGGATTCGCCTGGACGGCTGCTGCGACCGCCTGGAAGTCTTCGCCAGCCTCCGGCGCCAGCGAAATTGTTGGCTCGACCACGCCAACCATCGAACAAGAGGCTTTCTTTTCGCTCGAAGCATCACCCTCTGATTTCGACGCCGTTTTCGAGGACGCAGGCTTCTCCTTGCGCGGCTGGTTGTCTCGACGACGACTGTCGCTGTCAGACTTCCCGTCCTCTGAACGACTGGCGTTGTCAGACTTTCCGCGGCTCCCTCTCTGATTGTCGTCGGACTCGTCGCGATCAGGGCAGTCGTAGGAGAGGTGGTCAGGGTCTCCACAAATGTAGCAGCGGCGTCCTCCTCGACGCGAACCACTGCTTCCGCGATCATTGCCCTTCGCTGACTTTCCGCGGTCGGCGCTCTCCGTAGACTTGGTGTTCGACGACTTTCCGCCACCGCCTCCACCTCCGCCCGACTTCCCACGCTGCCCCGTCTGACGTCCCTGCTTCGTCGGAGCAACGTAGTTAGCCTGCGGAAGGAGCTCTGAAGACCGCTCAGACTCCTGCATAAACTCGTCCTGGATGATGTGACTCGAAAGCGAATCCTCGTTCAGAGTTTCGCGCGTGCCGGGCATTATCAGCATCCGTCGCATCAGATTGTAGCTCGAGGGGAGGCCGTTGATGACATGCGTGACATACGACGCCACCGAGTACTCGAAACCAGCCATCCGCATGTCGGCCAAAATTCGCCGCGCTCGATTGCAGTACTCGGTCGCCGATTCCTGCTCGCCCATGCGAATGGTGGCCAATTTCTTCTCCAGTTGGCTGATGTAGAGGTCGTCGGTCGCTCTGTAGGTGCGCATGATGTACTGCCACGCTTGGTAGCCGGCGTCCACTTGAAGTCGGCACTGCTTCAGCGCGACTTGCACCAGCGGCGAACAACACCTCGAAATGACCATGAAGGTCAGAAGGTGAGCAGCGCGAAATTCCGCCAACATTTCAGAGTCGTCTTCGTCCGGCATCTCCACCTTGCCGTCAACGAACTTCTTCAATCCAGCGATCTCCAGTTGGGGTTCGATTGACTCAATCCATGTGATCAAGTCATGTCGTCCTTCGAGCGGCTGCGGCACAGCGATCTTGTCCGGCGAAAATTTGAAGTAGCCGTACGCTGGCGCGATGCCTCCGTCGCGACCAGCCGACGCATGAGTCGCCGATGTCGGCCTGGCTCCACTCCGCTGAGGAGAAAGGCGTCGACCATCGATGTTGCCGTTCGAACTTCCCGCTGCCGCCGAGCGCTGAACTCGTGCCTGCATTCCGCCGACGCCAAAGTCAGCGGCCCGAATCACTCCACGAAGCCTCGTGCTGCCTTCGCTGCCGACTTGGTTACCACCGTCGACCTGGTCGTCGACGTCCCCTTCGTTGTGCGCCGGTCGGGGAGTGGCGGGCAGACCATCCGCCTCAGTACGGGTCGTTGGGTGCTCGCGCGCCCACTGCACGCGGGTTCCAAAGAGCATAACCTCCAAGGTTGCTCCGCCGTACTCGCCAGCTGCGTGGCGTGCCCGAACGTCATCTAACCGCGCCTGCAGGGTATCCTCTACGCCTGCAGCGACCTCCTCCTGGTCGACCATGGCGGTTTAGACTGCCGGCCTACAACAACTTAGGTATTGAGCACTAAAGTCGGCTACTCTGAAGGTTCTAACGCGGGGCCGTTCCACGCTCACCGCACCATGCGGAGAGTCACCCTACAACGGGTGTGAACTACGAAGGAGGGCACGGGGTTGTGTGGGTGATCGCAGCGCTCTAGTAGCGTTCTAACAGAGTTCTCACTACTTGCTTTGTTCACAAAGAGATTTGGCAAGAGTTTCCACTAAGGAAATTGAAAGTACATTGAAAATTGAGAATTAGAGTACAAGAATGAGCATGCAAAGTGATATCTCTGGAATGGCATTGCAATCCCTAGCAAGCATTCTGCAAGGCGAATTGCCAGCACTGCATCAGAACGGTTCGCCAACGCTGAAACAGAGCGGTCTGCCAGCGTAGCAGAAGGGCGACATGCCAGCGCTGCAGCAGGGCGGCCTGCCAGCGCTGCATTCGCAGGTGAATATCTGCGCAGGTGTGCACCTGCCGAGTAGGTGCAGGTAGACGGTTACACCGTCAGAGACATTGCGCAGGTGCAAGGAAGAAAACGCTCCGACGGTTTCATCAGATGTCCACCGTCGAGCACGTGATGCCATTTCGGAGGTCGAATTTCGCTAAGGACCACCTGAGCGAATTTCGCATGCCCTCGCAGAGTTTCGCAGTCGCGCGAATTCGGCCGACCAGTTCGCCGAGCTGACGCTCGCCGAACAGCGCCCTTCGATCAGAGAACGCGGCTCCTCGGACAGCACCCCGTCCGTCAGAGATCGCGCGACCCAGAAGCAAATCAGAAGACGAGCTCGTCGAACAGCACCCCGTCGACCAGAGCTCGTTGACGGGCTGGTGAATCAGAGGACAACCTTCCTCGAAAACCACCCGCGGTTTCAGAGGACGGGCTGCTCCAATGCGACGATCACTTCGTCGAATTCACCACGTCGTCGCAGAGAATGCCTACGCCCAAGCGAGGGCGGGGCCTTTCACTCCGACAGCTGCCACACGTGTACAAGATTCCCTTATCCGCACGTTGCTTGCCCGCCCACCCGGCTGTCAGTGTGTCCCACCCACCTAAGTTGGGGTTGGGGTGGGGGACCGCGAAAAGTGCATTTTGCACGGGCAAGCGATCAGGGATTGTGACGAGGTGGAGAGGGAGCGCATCTGGACGTCGCAATGCTCTCTGGAGGAAGGAGAGGGTTTCACATCGCGCTCTCCACAGACAGGCCCTCCTTCGGTTAGGTTCATTCGACTGCCAGCTGGATCCACGCAAGCAAAACTGACCGCGGGCATCCCAAAATTTGATCTGCCGAAATCACTTTGAGAACGATGGTGACCCCAGGGTCACCCTCATGGGGAGACCCACAAGTTCACCCTGTGTTCCCTGCAGCTACCCACAGACAGTGGCGACGTCAGCGACGACCGCCAACCTTTACGCCCAACGTGGTAACAGAACATTCAACCAATCGGAAAGGTATACAGTTCGGGAGGGTACCCTTAGGTTACCTCAACTTTTGCGGGAAAGTCAATGGCTGTTGGCTTTGTCGCTAAACTGCTTCTTCCGAGGCTGCGACGTACGGGATTACCACACAGCTTGGTAAGGTACGTGAACACTGTACACTTCTTCTTTCAACCTATTGGTATGACATTCAACTGTTATATTGTATCTAATTCTGTCATGGATATCGCATTGCTCAATATGCTGGAATACAGTGATGGGTTGGGTTACGTGGCACATGAAAGTTCACGAACCAATCACAGCTCTTTGAGAGCACCTTCTACTGCCTCCCCTCTACCAGCACCCTCAGACTACTTATCCACCCTGCTACCAACGCAACCCGTCATTCCAACCTCGATTCCAGCTCATGATACTCGCTTAGAACAGCTAGTACGATCGCCAGTTTACTTGAATGAGAAACAGCCATTATCGCCGCCATGTCAGCCAATTCCTGACTTAGACCGTGCGCGCGGCTATGGATGATCGATAACTAGCTTAGTTTGTCTTCAACCGATTTATTATTGCGCAACGTTTTAAACCTGGCCATTCGAGGTGTGAATGATAAGGAGTTCTTTTTCTATCAACAATGCTAACTGCTTTCCTCGAACCATGTTTGTTTCATTGCAGGCATCGTCTACCGTCGTGCAAGGCGCGCATATTTGGAGCTCCCTAATGTGGCTGTGAGGTAAGCAAATCGCCCGTGATTCGCTCGTTGTTTATTGCTGACTTGCACGATGCTTGCCTCTCATGCCATTCGCCGCCAAAGTCATTCAGCGGCCAGCCGTTTTTCTCTGTCTTTGTCGTTTTATTGCCTTCGTGCTCTGCGTTTGCAAATAACGGATTTCCATCTGATTTGTTTTTGCCTATAGCCTTTCTCCGTGGCGAGCATTCTAATGTCTCGTGTGTGCGTTTTTCATGAACCTGTGTGAGCTCTTGATATGAGGGGATGTTTCGTCGTTTCTCCGTTTCCTGAGGCTTTCAGGTGTCTCGTTTTATCAAGATTTGAAACTTAGCCAAGCGACTTCTTTCTGGTGTTCTGCGTTATCTTGTGTCCTGATGTTGTGCGTCTACACAGGAAAGTGTATGGGTAGTAGTGGTATCACAGCTTTTATAACGTGTTGTGTGTAGGGTGCACGTTGTTTGCATGTTACAAAGCGATCAATTAGGAAAAATTGTCCTGCAATATTGTACTTGAAATGTGCAGATTAAAAAATGGAAGTGACAATGTGCAAACGGTTAATAAATGAATTTGGTAACTGCTAAAATGATGGCATTTACGGTATTATTGAGAATTTATATAGAGCAGGATTAGGCTTCGTGATTATCAAAAGTAAACGTGGCTATAACGGAATGGATTTTCAATACAGTAAAATATGTTTCACTGGATTTTTTTGTGTCAGTTAATTTACTGTATGCAACATTTTGTGGTGTTGGCGATGCATGTGACAGCGAGAACGCGGCTCGCGCATGATTCGTTCCAAAAGGCTGGGAGTGGTTTGCTGTGGGTCACCACCTGTGGGTGACCTCGGGGTCACCACGCGAAGTGAAAGCTGCAGAGGTGACCCGCGGGTCACCTAGACGAGGACCCCGGGGTATCCCCCCACGGGGTAGGCTGTGGGTAACCTGAGGGGGGCTTTTTGGGCCAAAATTTTTTGGGATGGGCAAAACAGAAAACTCACTAAGGCGGCATATCACGTCGCACTTAGCGCGGTCGTGGTGAGGCCCAATCGCGTCGGCGAAACGTCAAGACAGCCGGAAGGTCTCAGCAGAAACAGGTCGACAAGCCTGTCGACCTGTGTCGACCTGTCGACCTGCTGCCCCAGGCAGGAAAAAAACTAAAACCCCATCGGATGGCAGGGAGCCTCAACCCTAAACACCATGCCTCCAGGTGTTTAGGGTTGAGGCTCCCTGACCGGATGGATGCCCGACTGGGTTTTAGTTTTTTTGCCCGCGGGCAGCGAGCTCCGTCGGGCGACGACCTGATTCCGCTGAGCTATTTTAGGCGTCACATGAGCCACCACCACTATGTACAAGCTTGTTAAAAGGGTGTAGAGTAGAAGAGAGAGTTGCAAGTGAGTTGTAGAGTAGAAGAGCGATTTGTTTGACAACATTGTGGATCCGATCAAAACTTTGCAGTGCCACGGTCAATACACTTCTCCTGGTAAATCGTGCTCCGGTATCGGTTCATAAAACAGCGAGGATTCGCTCATGGTGTCAGTTGGGAAAGCATTTCATTCTCCCCCAACCTTCCTTCCGAACCTCATCGAATCTCACACCAAACCTCCAGTTTCCCTCCGAAAGCTTCAAGCCAAGCTCTGACTGATCTGGTAACCGCGTCGGCCAGCCAATCCCCGCTTCGCTTCGATGATCCGACCGAACCTCGCCATTCTGGCTCGTGGTCGCCCACATGAAATGGAATGGGACGGAAGTTGGCGAAATTCAGCCGCTCAGCCGCCTTCCCGCTGAAACATTGACGGAGGATGTTCCCATGGCTTTTCTGGTGAGAGAAAGGAGTTCCCTTTGCTTTCCCCTTGGCTGGCAGCATCAGCTGATTGCTCACCTCGCCTCCATTCGTCCCTTTCCCTTGCTCCACCGCAGCGCTATCTTTCATTCTGCCGTTTCCTTATCTCCGCTCTAAGCTTTAGGTCCAGCTATGCGAGCTGCCGTTGGAGTAGACCCTAGTTCACCGAATGCCTGCACTAACCTTAAGTCGCTCAAAGCCGATTAGCCTCGACTCTGTCTGGCAATCGATAACAGTAGGAATGGGAATTTAAGCTAATTGAAGTTAGGACGTTGTCAAGATCGTGGCTGATAGGGATTCCAGTTTAAGAAGGTATCGTACGCCAGTTACAATGGATCGGATACCAAGCTGAAGGCGGATACGACGTTAAGATGCTACTTTAGACGGCGTTCCGTAGAGACTAATCGCAAGCCGTCAAGCGACCTCACTCCGCCAGTGCAACGCCGCCGCTGCTTCCATCGTCGGTGCAAGATTAGTGACGTAGCCGATATCTCATCTGCTATAGCGAGTGAAGCAACGTCGAAAAGCAACGTCGTCGCTGCTATAGCTGTTGAAGCTTAGCTGCTTGTTCCGGCCAGAAAAGCAACTATACCGCTGCCTTACGCGTCAAAGCTTCTCTGCTGCTTCCGCCGACACCTGTTCCATCTGTCGATGCAACGGCGATAGTGTTTTCGTCGTCGATGCAACGTTGCTGCTGTTTTCCCGGTGGAAACGACTTCCCTGCTGCTGTTTTTGCTGTAAACGCAACGCTACTGCCGTTTCCGCCGTTTTCAGCTCCGAATCGACGGCGCGGCTGTTTCCGCTGACAATACAAAGTTACTTTCGTTTTCGCCGGGAAAGAAACGTCGCAGAAAGTTCCGTGGTCAAAGCGACGTCGCGGTTGTTTCCGTCATTAAATCTACGGTACTGCCGTTTTCCGCCATCAAAGCGACGGAGCTTCTGTTTCCGCCATCACACGAGGATTGCAGATCGGGCTGACCTTGTAAGTGCGATGAAAATTGGTTCTTGGGGGGCGAGCAGATTAGAGGAAAAGTAAACACCGTCAGCCAGGGTCCCTGCCCAATTCTTCTTGCCTTAGTCGCTCGTTTTTCTACCGTGACTAACCAACTATCGCTGCTTGTCTCTGTCTCTGTCTCTGTCATGTCACGGAATGCATGCGTGTGTATGCAAGTGACTCCCTCTCATCGCCTGCAAGCCTCTGCGTGTGTGGACGTGTGATGCTTCAGTGTGCAGCGTCAGTGCGTTTCAGGCGCGTCAAGGCAACGACGCAGTGGTGGTCGCGACGAGAGCGACGACTGCAGTGGTTGTCGCGACGAGAGCGACGACTGCAGTGGTGATCGCGACGAGAGCAACGACTGCAGCAGCAGCTACCGAGCAACCTGGAGCACGGGCGAGCAACCAGGAGCACGGGCGAGCAACCTGGAGCACGGGCACCTGAAACAAAGGAGAGGCGCAGAAGGCAGAGTGGCGGACGGAGCGTGGTACGTGCCAGGGGGTGCTTGCAGGGGGGCAGTGTAGTGAGTTGTAGAGTGTCGCCGCGCAGAGGCAAGAGTCGTGTCTCTTTCTTTTGCCTCCGCCACTCCCCTCCTGCTGTTTCTAACCCTCCCTTGTTGCCTCGCTTCTGTGTGTGTGTCCCTCCCCATGTGTGTGTGTGTCTCTTGGCTTGCAAGTATGGGCAGCAGCAGCAAATGAGAAACTTGGAGCAGCACGGCTGAAGCAAAGGAGGGGCGCAGAAGGCAGAGTGGCGGGAGGAGTGTGGTACGTGCCAGGGGGTGCTTGCAGGGGGGCCGTGAAGTGAGTCGTAGGGCGTCGCCGCGCAGAGGCAACAGTTGTGTCTCTTGCTTTGCTTTCGCCTCCGCCGCTCGCCTCCTGCTGCTTCTGACCCTCCCTGGTTGCCCCGCTTCTGTGTGCGTGTTTCTCTCCCCATGCGTGTGTGTGCCTCTCGGCTTAGGAGCATGGGCAGCAGCAGCAACGAAGCAACGAGGAGCACGGGCGGCAGAAGCAGGCGAGTAACCAGGAGCAGCACGGCTGAAGCAAAGGAGGGGCGCAGAAGGTAGAGCGGCGGACGGAGCGTGGTACGTGCCAGGGGGTGCTTGCAGGGGGGCAGTGTAGTGAGTCGTAGGGCGTCGCCGCGCAGAGGCAACAGTCGTGTCTCTTGCTTTTGCCCTTGCCTTCACGACTCGTATCTTGCTGTTTCTAACCCACCTGCTGTTGCATCGTTTTCTGCGTGGCTGTCTTTCTTCCCATGCATGTGTGTGCGTCACAGCTTGCGAGACGGACGGGAATGGCAGCGAGTGGACGGGGAATATGCGGGCTTCCGTTGCTGGCTCGCACAAGAGATGACCTTCCCAGCGAGGAGAAGTGAAAGCGTGGCGCAGAGCGGCGAGCGGAACATGGTACGCTTCAGGGGATGCTTGCAGGGGGGGGGCCGTGTAGTGAGTCCTAGAGCGTCGCCGCGCAGAGGCAAGAGTCGTGTCTCTTGCCCTTGGCCCCGCCGCTCGCCTCCTCTCATGACGCTCCTAACCCTTTCTTTTGCTCCGCTTCTGTGTGCGTGTTTTCTCTCCCCATGCTTGCGCGTGTGTGTGCCTCACGGCCTACGAAGTGGGCGGGAATGGCACGGAGTGGACGCGGAATGGCACGGAGTGGACGCGGAATGGCACGGAGTGGACGCGGAATGGCACGGAGTGGACGCGGAATGGCACGGAGTGGACGCGGAATGGCACGGAGTGGACGTGGAATGACATGGAGTGGACGCGGAATGGCACGGAGTGGACGCGGAATGGCACGGAGTGGACGCGGAATGGCACGGAGTGGACGCGGAATGGCACGGAGTGGACGTGGAATGGCATGGAGTGGACAGGGCTTGCGTTGCTGGCTGGCAGGAGAGATGGTTCAAAGACAAGCGTTCAGCGAGGAGAAGGGGCAGCAACGCCACATAGGTCGCGTGGTACGTGCCAGGGGGTGCTTGCAGGGGGGCCGTGAAGTGAGTCGTAGGGCGTCGCCGCGCAGAGGCAAGAGTCGTGTCTCTTGCCCTTGCCTCGACCATTCGCCTCCTGCTGCTCCTCCTAACCCTCCCTCGTTGCATCGGTACTGTGTGGCTGTGTGTCTCTCTCCCCATGCGTGTGTGTGCCTCATGGCCTGCGAGACGAACGGGAATCGCAGCGAGTGGACGGGGAATGGACGGGTCTGCCATTGCTGGCTCGCACGAGAGACAACAAGGAGCAGCACGCCTCACCTGAAAGCATGGCGCAGGAATGGGAGGGTGGCGGACGGAGCGAGTACGTGCCACAGCGTGCTTGCAGGGGGGCCGTGAAGTGAGTCGTAGGGCGTCGCCGCGCAAGAGCCTCCGCAACTCGCCTCCTGCTACTTCTTATCCTCCCTTGTCGCCGCTTCTGTGTGGCTATACACCTCACTGCATGGACCATGCGTTGCTTGTTGTCTCCGTGCCTTCTTCGTCTGCCACCTCTTCTGGCACAATCTCACCCTCTCATCCACTCGCTTCTCTCCTTCCTCACATGCCATCTCTTCTGGCACAATCTCACCCTCTCATCCACTCGCTTCTCTCCTTCCTTGCTCCTTTCTTTCCTTCCTTGCCATCCTTCGCCCCCTCTCTCCAGCTCTCAAGGGGACGGTGGCTGCAGCAACTCAGGGATCACCAGTGGCTGCAGCAACTCAGGGATCACCAGTGGCTGCAGCAACGCAGGGATGATGGCAAGCACTCGCCAAGTTGTGGGTGGGTCAGATCAAGTAGTACACCACTTCTCCCTTCACCACTTACCTACTTTCTATGTGCCAGTAAGTCTTGTTAACCATTCTTCCACAATGCGCGTGTGTCTTTGCTGCTGTGTTGCTACTCTGCTCAATTCTCAACCCCCTCCTTTCCCGCCCTCTCCTCTTCTCTGCTCTCGTCTCTTCCCTCACCAGAGCGGTAAGTCCTGCTATCCAGTACCACCAGCAGTATGGGCAGCAGCGGTTGCAGAAGCAGCAGCAGTGGTGGCAGCACTGGTTGCAGCAGTGGTGGCAGCACCAAAGGCCACTGCAGTGGGTGCGGCTGCAGCAATGGAAGGGTGAGCACAGCTTACCCTAATGCTTCCGAGTTCTTTCTCTGTGCTGGTTGCTTCATACTGTTTGGCTCTCTCTTCAGAAGTTCTCTCTCTTCCCTAGGCTTTGATGTCTTACTCGTTTCCCTTCATGCTTCCCCTCATGTTGCTCGTCTGTCCCTCTTCTTGTATCTTGTTTTTATGGTGCCCTTTCATTTCTCCCCTCTCCATTTCCCATTGCTGTCCCCTTTCCCTGTCCCGTTGATGTGGGCTTTTGCAGCTTGTAAGAGTCTCCCGGTTATTTTTCCTCCCCATTCTTTCGTGTCCTATTGTTTTCCCACTGGCACTTCTTAAGTCGCACATGTGCGGGCGAGGTAGAGTACATGGGGTGTCGCATGAAGACCTCAAGATGGGCCGCTGCTGGTCCTTAGCTGCTCTTGGCTATGCTTAGGTGTGCTTCATTGTGATTCGTTGTGCTTGGCTGTGCTTAGGTGCGTTGCGCTGTGCTGTGGTGGGGTCGGTCGGCCTGCGGTTATAGAACAGGTGGGGTGGGGTAAGCTGCCTTGAAGGTGCGTGCGTGGGCACAAGCAAGCACCCAACCCAAGCAGGAGAGAGAGTCCTCTGCAGGTGCTGTGCCATGAGATGATCCTGTGCTGTGTCATGCTGGGGACATAGCTGCTAGAGGCCAAAGCCTTGAGTGAGAGTGAGGTGAGGTGGAGCTGCATGAAGGGCATGATGGGTATAAGAGACGGGGTGAGGAGAAGAAAGACAAAAACCACAATGCAGGGGTGAAACTGGAAGTGCAGGGCGCCCAACCACACAAAACATGCCAGGTTACAGGCAAACCACTTTCATAAGTGGGATGGTATGGACTGACAAGGAACAGGGTTTCTTACAGTGCGGGTGGGAGATGCAGTACAGGAATGGTCAGGAGTATGCACCGCTCAAACATCGAAGTGACAGTTGTGCTGCTGTGACTAGAGCAGTAACGGCGGGTATGACAGCCATGATGCCTGAAACAACAATTATATTGGATCAGAGTGTCAAAGGGGGCTGAATTGCCTCCTGAATTCACCCAAAAGCCCAAAAAGCCACCCCCTCCCCCCTTCCCCTCCTCCTTCCCCCTTACCCCAGAAAAAGTTCACTCATCTGTAACACTAAACCAAGATGATTGGTTCATCTTGACAACCGAAGTTCCTTCCACTCTCCACTATGACCTGCTGACTTCTGCCGCTAGAGGGATGGACAGAATTCTTGTATCTTTCCGTATATGCAGTTTACGGGGTACGATACACTCTTCACATGATGTAAATTGTAATGAGGCGAGACTGCGGAACCTGGTGAAACAGAACCCTACAAACTTGCGGCTGTTTGCCGGGGTCTGTTTCCGTCACATGCGTTGACGTGTTTCATTTATGTTCAGCCAGTGGGATGCAACCTTCGCACATTGACTGCCCAGCGCACCATTTTTTCCCGCGTGGAACTTGCAGTCGCATGCTTTATCCACATTTGCTACAGTGTCTAGCATTCGTCAAGTTTTCGCGTGAAGTCGCAAGTCCTGTAAGAACACGGCAGGCGAAGGTCTTTGCTGGCTACGGTGCGACATAACCAATCACGGAAATAGTCGCACGTGAGAATAGTCAGCTGACACGAGCATTTGCTTCATTTCCCCCGTGTGGTGTGTGCCAAGGCTCTCTTTTTCAGGGTGTTTTTTCCTGTTTGCCCTGCCAAACAGGGTGGTTTTTTGGTGCAACCCTGCCAAAACTGGGTCCCCCCAGGACGTCACCCGGCCACAATCCGAGTGCCTATTTATTTTATACGGCTGCAGCAGGCTTGCCATGATTTTAACCCTGCAGGTGAGAGTTCCTGAGAGAAACACCTGGCCTCATTGCGTACGTGTTCCTGGGATTCAGCTCACGAAAATTCTCCCTTAGCCAAAATGTCCATGGGCGGTTCCTCTGAACAGCATGTGTGTCGTGAAAAAACCAAGTACTGAGGCTCACAGAGACAGATGTAGAGCAGTGCTGATCCTATAGGGCCGATTGACACTCCAACTTTGCTGTTAAAAATGTTAAGTGCTGAGACTCGCAGAGACAGCTGTAAAACTGTCACAACACTTGCGGCAAAACAGGGTCCTCGGAAAAATCACCCTGCCACAAATCAGGTGTGGGTAAAAAACACCCTGCCCTACCCTGATTTTGCCGCGCGCCACTCGGCTTGGCCGGGTAACGAGCGACGGGAACCCTGATTTGGAAGAGTGCCCTAAAATGAAAAGAGAGCCCTGGCCAATGCAATTTGTCGCTTCCAGCCAAGGGTCTTCTCTGTGGTCTCCACCGTACAGTACCCCGTTCTGCTCTTCCTCTTCCTCCCCTCTCCTCACTTTCCTCCCCTTCGGATCATCTCACCTGCCCGCTTCGCCTCCCCCACCCCATCCCAATCGTCTCCTCTCGTTGCATTTCGTCTTTTCTCGTCTCGTGTACAGTACACCTGGGCACGTTTTTCCCTCACTTTCGGCTTACCCCCGCCCCTCCCCCCCCTCCATTGCGGCGAGGCGATCCTCCACCACCACACCACAGCAGTCCACTACGTAGGACTGACCGACTTCAAATAGGTCGCCGATTCACTGTCACAATTCTCATCGCATGCCTCATTCCCATTCTCATCAACTCCAGTGACCCCCATCAGTCTTCATATCAGTTTCCACGCGGCCATCCTCCCAATCCCGCAGACGCCTCAACCTCGTTCAATTTCACGACCTTTCTCTTGAGCCTTTCCCGGCTATGGCGATTTCGAGCGCAAATGCGGCGTGCGCGTGCCTTCCGCCAGCTTGTCAGCTCTCCTGGGCGATCTTATCCGCCGTGCAGCGCTACTCCAAACTCATGCCTCCTGCTCCTACCACCTCTGTAGCGCGATCTCCATCAGCAACGTCCGTCGAATGCGCCGCAAGGCCGCAGATGCCATCATTACCCCCGAGGCCCCACAGCACCCCCGCTTCCCACGAGAATGCTGCGCAATGGTTGCTTCTCGGCCTCATGCTTCCGCCGACGCCCGCGCCGACAACTTCGAGCGCGCAAACCACCGGAGGCGGTCTCTCCCCCTCATCACCAATGGCCCAGCTCGACTCACCGCAACTCAGCTTCCGTTTCGCCGCGTCTCCAACGCCAATCGCGACGGGTTTTGAAGGAAGCTTGTCTTCCGCGGTGCGCTCGTACGCTCGGGGAATCACCAGCGTCGATCGAGTCGACCAAATCGAACGACTTTCCGGCGGGATTAACGGACTCACCGCGAAGGATCCCCGTCATCAGAGGCGGTTGTCGTCTAGCGCTGTTTTATCCGGACAACCCCCGCGAGCGCCAAAAGCCAACATTGCGGAGCAATTCGCGGGTATGAAGCCGCGTTCCAACATACGAGGCCGCTCCCACTCTTTTGCGGACCTGACCTCCGCGACGCTCCCGGATAACGTGCGACTGTCGCCCGCTTATTCGCCGAACTCGCAATTTGGCCTCCCCAGCGTCGCCAGATACGTTGAAGGGAGCAGTAACCATGCAGAGAGGAGCTTCTATTCATCCCCTGTGGCTGGTATCGTGACTTCAGCTCGCAGCAGCAGTTACACTGAGCCAGCAATGTCCATCGCCAACTGTGGAAGGAGGCCCCCCTCCCCGAAGTTGGCTGAACACTTCAAATCCTTCGCCGGAAATGGACGCGGGATAAACCGGCGGGTGACTAGCACGTGATGATGACCATGACCACTCGCACTGCCTCTCAAGCTTCAACCTTCCCGAGCCCTCTTCAAGCCTTGGCAATTCCAAGCCTTCGCTATTTACGTTGTTTTTTGCTGGCATGCCTTTTTTCTCGTGCTGGAGGGAATATATTCCTCATAGCATGATGTGGTTGTACGGATAATGCTGGTGCAGAAATTAGCTGTTACCTACTCATTGTACGTTCATTTGATTGTACTGTTTCCAATCAGTATATTTGGAATAAAGGGGCAGCTGTGGTTCTGCTGCCTATTGGTTTATTCATGAATATTCTTGGGCCTGGCGTTTACTTGGGCATTTTAACCAAAATAACCTCATTGACATGACAATTGTCTGATTTGTTTGGATGGTGCCAATAAAGCCATACTGTACCGCCAAGGACGGTCAGGCCAGTAGTTGAAGATAGTAGTAAAATCTCAGAATAGTGGCACATGCAATTCTGCAGTGCGGTAAGGTACCAGACCTCACAAGGAGTAAGGCAGCAGATTTGATGAGGTTGATAGCCCCAAGTCTTGACCCCTCACCACCAACCATGGGCTTTGCTAGATATGGAAAATAAATTTCACAATTTAACATCCACTACACAGAACAAATAAGTACGCAGGACCTCACGCTCGCGAGCTCACAAGTACTTATCAATGGTGGATGTGAGGGTAGACTTAGGAACAGCACCAATCACGGTGTCAACCTTCTTCCCCTTTTTGAAGATCATCACAGTCGGAATGCTCCGGATGCCGTACTCTGTAGCAACGTTGGGGCTCTCGTCGGTGTTCAGCTTGTAGCACTTAAGCTTTCCATCATACTCCTTCGCGAGCTCATCAATGAGAGGAGCAATCATTCTGCAAGGGCCGCACCATGGAGCCCAGAAGTCGATCAGAACTGGAACATTGCTCTCCAGGACGAGGCTCTTGAAGGTCGCATCGGTCACGGGGCCCGCGACTGCAGACGGTGAAAACAAAATGAAATTAGCCAACGGACACGTGAGCATAATCGAGGTGAATAAACGACCTAAAATATTACTAACGAACCTTCGGTGCCGGTGGCTTCGCACACAACGCGACCAGAGCGCTTAGACGAGACACGTTGCGAGAGGGAGGCCTTCACAGACTGGCGGAGTGAGGTCGCCTTCAGGCCATTGAAGGAGACAATGCTGGTCCTGCTAGACACCTCAACCGACGCGACCGCGGGAGCGCAAATCGCGCCAGCAATGGCAGACTGGGCAACGGCAGCCATTGCGCGTGCAGACTGATGTGTGTAGAGTCTACTTTGCAATACCTGCCTGGAAAGTCTACGCTCTCAGATCTAGCAGGAAGTTGTCTTCTGGACTCCCAAGAAATCGAGACTTCTGGAACGAGCCAGCATAGGAAGGGAAGATGGTGGAGATGGAGAGGAGATGGGTGAGGCAGCACTGACCAGTCACGTGTTGGGGGCATGGAGGTGGACAGGAAGCTACTTTCAGTAGATGCCCTCCACGTATGCATGATCTTGTGGCTAACCTTTCCACGACGGGTTTGGCAGCAGAAGATAGCAGGCTCGACCGCTGGCCACGCAGGCTAGCGATAATGTAGCCCTGCCAGGTAGATTCGGTAAAGTGATGCTCTGTGATATCCGAACCAAATTGCGGTAACCACCCCCCCATCTCTCCCTTCCCCTTCCAAGCTGGTTCTTGTGAAATGTTGACACCTCACAATCTTTGACGAGAGTTGGAAATCTGTTACTATGGAAAACGAAATCACGATCTTCGTGATTTTTTTAGGTCTGACGGCGCTGGCTGTTTGCCAGGCATGGCATGAGCCGCGTGACACAAAATCAGGCAGAGGTTGGATTTCAATTCAAACCAGAGAGAGCCACAGTTTCTCATTACAGCAAGTTTACCCAGCCACTGAACATGGCGCTCACTGCCTCCACTGTATCATGGGCGGCTGTGGTTCCTTCTCTTGCTGTTTCTGTCGCTCGGTCTCAACGATTAAGGACTAGTCCCTTCATGGGAATGGCGAAGACAACCAAACTTTCCGTCAGAAGTCAGTCCAAGCTGGTCGTCGTCAGGGCTACTGCTTCAACTGACACTTACGATGCAGACACAGGAGCGACAGCTAACTTGAAGGAGTTTTTAAGCGATTTGAAGAACGTCGGCAGGGCAAGTGTCTAGTGACGGTGCGTGCGTTTTTTCGTACACATTTTCCACTTTATCCCTCGCTAATATAAGTATATCCACACATAACACTGCAGGTCCGGCTGATTGTTAACACTGGATTGGGCGTTCTTGAATCAGTCACAACCTTAGGTGGGCTTTTTTATCACACACTTCCAGGCAAAGGCGAGTATGCCAATGTCATCAAGTCAGAGGAGAATGTGGACTTTCACCTGCTGTTGAGCTCGGTTTCCGGTGCGAAGCTGATCACAGGGAAGTCCATGCGCGGTGACTTTCCCACTTACACTGTTCGGTTCTTGAATGCGGAGAAAGAAGTCGGAGCCAGTATTTTCGTCATGTGGAAACCAGGTGCTGATCTCTCCTCCTTCATACGTTCCCGCTTCCTGATGCTCGCTCGTTCTTTCTTATTCCTCAGTACTCACTTTGACTCACATTGTACTTACAGGCACCATGGGTGATTATGACGAGGGCCAGGCTGATGCCTACAAGGCACTTGTCAACAAATACGGTGAGGAGGTATCTTTTGCCTCAACGGAATATGATATTTAGGTTTTGGAGGCGACCAGTGTGGTGGAGCATTTTGTTGATTTTCCTTCCATCCCTGCAAGCCTGTCAAGCTTTGTTAGTTCAGGAAACTCTCAAGCCTCTTCATGAACTGCTATCACATTTCTTTTACTGGTGGCATCATTCATGACATTGTCCCCGTGCGCAAGCACCTGAGTTATGCAATCCAGCTAGCCTCTCATTAACCAGTTTACACGATTTACAGGATTTTGTATCCAGGAAATTGAAGCTTTCAAAAGGGTACACCAGCGCATTTACACTGCCTTTAGCAATCTGTCCGTTACAATGGGAGGCACCAGATCATCAGGGTGTCCCGTTACAGACAAAAACAGCCTCATGTGTGCACTCGAGAGTCAATCGATAGTCAAGCACCAGACATCCACCTCCCTCCACGCCAATCGCGTAACGAACTGAACCGCCATCGCAGCCTCCCTCCATTTCTCCTCCCCTCGCCCCCTTCCGTCTCTTCTGCCAAGCCCCCTGTTGTCACCCTTCGGTTGGAAGGAAGGAATTGTCAGTCCTTGCCGTGCGGGTGCAATTCCAGTGCCAGATGGAGCGCAATGCATACCTTACCCCAACTGTTCCAGCCAGCACGCGGCCCGCTGCGCCCCCAACCCCTCACCACCACCCCTCCTCTTTTCCCCTCCTTCCTGCTCCTGTCGGATTCCTGTTTCTTGTTCAAGGCCAAGCAGCAGCAGCACAAATTCATACTGCACAACTGAATGCTAATGAGCTCACCCTAAGCTATATCTGGCCGTAAATATAGCATCCATTCCAGAATCTCGTGAATTGTCGAGTCGTGAAGTGTAGCACAAACTCCATTTCGCTTCTTGATCACCACAATGAGCTTGGTCGTCCGGATTTCAGGGAAAGCAGCCGCTATGTCTCTCGTTCTACTACTCCTGTCGCTACTGATGTCAGCTTCCACGACGTCCGCTGCCCTCCCGCGCAAGCTCCAGACGACTGTGATTTATGTAGCCCCTTCGCAAAGTAAGCGCCAGAAATATCTGAAACTGCTACCTTTCTGGTCGCTTTACCACTGTCACATTACAGCATCCCGTCATCGCCGCGTTACACGTCCGCATTGCACCATCCCCAGGGCGTGACCATCTCATCACGTCTCGTCATCCCATTATCGTCACATTGCACATCACCACGCCGCAGCCGTCTTAGTCCTTGTGCAATGTGCTGGACATTTCGTCGCCAGTCACCTTGGAGGTGCTTTGAGAGTCTTCTGCACATATTTCCACATCCCAAAACCTTAGTGCTTCGACTTCAGACCAGTTAGGATTCCATTTGCCATCATCTTGAGGTGTTATCGAACCGGTTCTCGTCGTGAATCTTCTTAGTCACCTCAAAAACGCATTTCCCCTATACCAGTTCGGTCCTCCTAAAGTTTCCCTTGTCCTCCCTTCCCTGAATCACCTTCGCGCAAACCGTATCTCCCTTCATTTCCCCGTGACATTGACTTGAAGGCAGCCCTCGAACCGTACATGAACCTCACGTCGAGAGAAGACAGCTTCATTATCCCATCCTCCCAACCTCCCCCCTGCCCCTCTCCTTCACCCCTCTTGCCCCGCTCCCGGCGCCCACGCGTCCCTCCTCCCTTCAGTGCCGGCGATGATGGAGCTGAAGGCGGCGCTGACGCCGTACATCAACCTCACGTCGTGAGACGTGACAGCTTCTCATTCCCCTCCTCCCAAACCACCCGCCACGCCTCCCAATCACCCGCCCCCCGCCATTGCCCCCCACGTTCCCCCCCCAAGTGCCGGCGATGATGGAGCTGAAAGCAGCACTGACGCCGTACATCAACCTCACGTCGTGGACGGCGACGAACCCCTGCTCCTCGTGGTGGCTCATCACGTGCTGGACCAACGGGCTCGTGCGCCGCATGGACATCAGCTCCAAGGCCATCCAGGGCAACCTGCCCTCCGTCATCGGCAGCCTCACCAGCCTCGATGAATTGTGCGTGACATGGGAGGCAACGGAAGGCAGGGGAAGGCAGGGTGCTGGGGGGATGGCATTCGGAGAACGTAGTGGTGTGTTGAAAGTGATGCGGGGTTTTGCGGATGAGACAGGGATGAGTTGTGACCAGGAAGAGAGGTAAGGGTGAAGAAACACCATCTTCTCAATTCAATAAACACGTCTACGCCTATTGGCTCTTGTCTGACGCGACCTTTTTCCTTTAACTTCCCTCCGTTCTTCCTTCCTTTTCCACCAACGCCAGTTTTGCCACCACGAATTGGCTCAAGGGACCTCTCCCGGACTCATTCAGTCGACTCACGGCCATCAGGAACCTGTCAGTCCGCACACTCCCTACATATGTACTCACGTGACTACGCACACCACCTCTCTGCAAACCTCCTCGCCTTTCCAGTCTTTGTGGCGTTGTCCATTCCTGGCGTGTATCCTGTCTTTAAATCCTTGGCTCACTGGCCTGTTCGGTCCATCACCGCATTGCAGGCAGCTGTTTAAGAACTACTTCGAGGGTCCTATCCCGGATTCATGGGGCAACATGAAGAACCTCGTGCAGCTGTGAGCCACGCTTTTGAACGACACACCTTGCTGTTGTTTATCACGCTATTCTATTCCACGTTATCTCATGCCATGTAATGTGCTGCACCAGTCCATGTCATACCATGCCCCCCACTATCACACGATGCGGTGCCGTGCCGTGCAATGCCATGCCATGCCATGCCATGCCATGCCATGCCATGCCATGCCATACTATGCCATAAACTCCCTATTGCATGTGATGGCCCTTTACTGACGCTACAATCAAGCTACACCACATTCGCTGTCACATCCTCTGTCGTCGCCTCCTTCCAATCATCCACACTTTCTCTCAACAAACCAACCTCCCTTTTCCGCTTCCTCTTTCCCTCCCCGCCCTCTGCTGCTCTGCCCTCACTGATTTCCTGCTGCAGGCACCTCAACCTCAACTATTTTTCAGGTGGGCTGCCCGACACCTTCTCGCAGCTGACCAACATGCAGAAATTGTGCGTTTCTAGCATGCCTGAACCCCCCCACTGAAGAAGCTGTGACTCTGCAAACATGCTGAAAGGTCAATGCACAGCGCATGCAGCAGTGGTGAGGTTGGCATGTCACTATTAGTCAAGCTGCTGAACCAAGCCGCTTCAGGTAAGGATTGTCTGCTTTGCCCCCTTCGCTGGGCTTCAATCCACTCATGATTCCCTGGATGGCTTTGGTCTTCTTTTCCATGTTCTTCTCCAGGTGCTCTCCTCCTCGCATAATTTTTTTCCCTTTGAATGAAACCTTATGGTCGATTCTGTGCTCGCATCACGCTTATCTTCCATTCCCTCTGCAACAGCTACGTGTCCAGCAACCTGCTCAACTCCTCCTTCCCCACAGTCGTTTGCACCATGAAGAATCTGAGAGAGCTGTGAGTGTGGCACTACAAGGTTCAACATGTAACACTTTGTGCCTAGAGCTCTCAGTGACACACTTCTGTTGCTCACATCTGTCTGCTGTGACCCACAGCTTGTGAGTAACACATATGAGATATGAATACCACCAACAAGTGTAATAGTACCCGTTAATCACTTTTCCCTGCGACCGTCCCTATCCTCTTCTGCAGTTCCCACCTGCTCCATCGTTTCCTCCCTGCTTACCTCTTCCTTCACTTTTCTCCACCCGCCTGTCCCGCCAGTCGCCTCAGCTACAACCACTTCACTGGCTCCGTGCCCTCCTGCCTCAGCCAGCTCCACTGCGTTTCCTCTTCTTCGTTTCTCCCCTCGTCCATCTCACCTTCCCTGCTCCTCGCACTTCGCTGCCCCCCCTTGCCACACCAGTCGCCTCAGCTACAACCACTTCACCGGATCCGTACCCTCCTGCCTCAGCCAGCTCTCCTACCTCTACTATCTGTACGCTCCATTCAAATTCCGAGAATTCTCAATAGCGACTCCTGCCTCAGCCAGCTCTCCTACCTCTATTGC
Organism: Closterium sp. Yama58-4; assembly: GCA_947470075.1. Classification (NCBI taxonomy): domain Eukaryota; kingdom Viridiplantae; phylum Streptophyta; class Zygnematophyceae; order Desmidiales; family Closteriaceae; genus Closterium; species Closterium sp. Yama58-4. The sequence goes on along the minus strand of CANIUD010000327.1, from coordinate 311,625 downwards.
CTGTATGCTCGCTTGCAGCCTCCTTGTATTTTGTTACTTCCCATCGCCCATCAAACGCCATGACCACCTACACTGCCACGTTCGATTCCATGGGGGCGCTGCGGTCTCTGCCATTCAATACCTCTAATCAAGTACCATTCAGCTATCCACACGGCCCGTGAGACGGTACACATATATCTGTGCACCGTCCATTCCTTCGCTCGGCAACCGATGCATCTGAGTGGCTGAGCCTGGCGTGTCCCTCTCCTCTCCCCTCCCTTGCATCACACACCATCAGGTACATCGACACCAATCAGCTCACAGGCAGTCTCCCAGCCACCATCGGCGACCTTCCTGCCCTGCAGAACCTGTGAGCCCCCTCACCTGTGAGCCCCCTCACCTGTGAGCCCCCTCACCTGTGAGCCCCCTCACCTGTGAGCCCCCTCACCTGTGAGCCCCCTCACCTGTCAGCCCCCTCACCTGTGAGCCCCCTCACCTGTCAGCCCGCTCACCTGTCAGCCCCCTTCTCATAAATTACCTTTTTCTCATTCCCTCATTCCCTTCGCTCTGCCCTTGCTGCCACTGTGCGCACCACAACCCACACCTCTTACCGCATCCATCACCTGCTCTCTGCCTGCAGGTTCATCAATCAGAACAGTCTCAGTGGCCCTCTCCCACCCATCATCACCAAGCTCACCAACCTGCGCATCCTGTAAGCTTCCATTCTGGTGAAAATCTTGCGTTTTGAGGCGCTTCATTCCCATCCGCTCACTCATTCCCCATTCCCAACTCCCTTACCTGACCCTCCCCATGCATAAACGCCATCAACCCTTCTCCCCCCCGCCCCCACACACCCGTTCCCCCTCTCGTCTCATTTCGTCCCGTGCCGTGCCCCACCTCCAGCATAACCCAGCATTACCTTCTGCTTTCCCCACATCTCCTCCTACTTCTTTCCATTTCTCCTCTTCCCCTGTCCCTCCAACCCACGTCTTCCTCCTCCAAACCTGTTCTCCCTCCTCTCCCTCCTCTCCCATCAGATTCATGAGCAGCAATCCCTATCTGGACGGCCCTCTGCCATCGGACCTGGGCAACATGGTCAGCCTCACCGACTTGTGAGTGCCTTTGTGATGCAATGCAATTCCTGTTGATTCTTGAGTACTCTCAACATTCAAATGCACATGCACATGCAAATGCAAATCCGCATGCACATCCACATGCACATGCACATGCACATGCAAATCCGCATGCACATGCACATGCACATGCAAATCCGCATGCACATCCACATGCACATGCACATGCAAATCCGCATGCACATGCACATGCACATGCAAACCCGCATGCACATCCACATCCACATGCACATGCACATGCAAATCCGCATGCACATGCACATGCACATGCACATGCACATGCACATGCAAATTCCCATGCACATCCACATCCACACACACATGCACATGCACATCCACACACACATGCACATGCACATGCACATGCACATGCACATGCACATCCACACACACATGCACATGCACATGCACATGCACATGCACATCCACATGCACATGCACATGCACATGCACATCCACATGCACATGCACATGCACATGCACATGCACATCCACATGCACATCCACATGCACATGCACATGCACATCCACATGCACATCCACATGCACATGCACATGCACATGCACATCCACATGCACATGCACATGCACGTACACGTGCAGACCTCGCCAACATGGTCAGCCTCACCAACTTGTGAGGTCCCACTGATCCCGTTGCGAACAGATTATGTACATGCAGATCTACTTTCCCCACTCGACTTTGCCTTTTGTGTCCTTAACCTCTTGCTTCTTTCCCCTACCTTTCATCATCCCACCCCACTTCGTCCTCTCCTAAGAAACATGCTGTTGCATGCTAAAGCTTTTACAATTTCATTCGCCCTCGCCCTCCCCTCCTCCATTTCCCTCTTCCCTCTCCCCCCTTCCCCCCCGCATCCTTCCCCCTACTCTTCTCTTTTTCCTTCCACTGCAACAGTGTGATGGAGTTTGCAGCCTTCAACGGCACCATACCTGACTCCATCTCCAAGCTCACTCGCCTCTCCCGCATGTAAACCCCCTGCCTGCCTTGCCATGCCTCCATCGCGGCCCCACTGCTTCCTCTCCATACCGTCTACATACCTCCGCTGCTCGTTCACCTGCTGTTCACCACCACCGTTGCATCGCTTCTATCCAAGCAATAATCATGCCTTCGTTCACCTTCACATGTTCACCCTCACCTCTCCGTCATCTCCTCATCTTCCCACTCTTGTTGACTAGTACCGGTTCACTCCTGGTTCATCGTCCCACTTTCCCCACCTTCACCACCCCCTTTTCCCGGTCCCTGTCTCTCCTGTCCCCTTGTTCAGCAACTCTTCATTTCCCCCAGTTCGCTCCGCTGCCTCTCTTTCTTTTGTTTACACTTCTTTCCTATTCCCTTTTAAGAGTCTGCTGGACAAAGGTCAATTCACGGGCTGCATCCCACCCGCCCCTTTCCCTTCACCATCCCCTTCCCCTTCCCCGCACCTCCCTCCCGCCAGTCTGATGGACAACTGTCGCTTCACCGGCTCCATCCCACAGGGCATCAGCAACCTCAAGGCACTCACCGTGATGTAAGCCCTTGAATTGAATGCGTGTGTGTTGATGTGTGCGTCCCAGCTGTGCGGTGGTTCTCGTTCCGGGCGGGTGGTTCTCGTTCCGGGCGGGTGGTTCTCGTTCCGGGCGGGTGGTTCTCGTTCCGGGCGGGTGGTTCTCGTTCCGGGCGGGTGGTTCTCGTTCCGGGCGGGTGGTTCTCGTTCCGGGTGGGTGGTTCTCTTTGCTGTGGTTCAAACAACTTCTGGTGCTTCCCAATGCACACCTACCCCAACCCCCATGCCCTTACACTTTGTTTGCTTCAATCCCGCTCTCTCACTTCACGTACCACAAATCCCGATCTTTTCATTGCCACATGAAAAAATGTATGTACCAGGCTCTTTCATGTGTCCTTGCAAGACATGTCTCCCTACTCTCGTCACAATCTCCCACTCTTTGCAAACCTCAACTACCACAAATGAACCTCACTCCCACCCTCCAGGTATTTGGAAGGAAACCGCTTCCGCGGCAGCTTCCCTGCTGGCCTTCTCACTCTACCCAAACTCAACCTGCTGTAAGCCCCCTCTCTCACTCACCCTCGTTCACAACACATGATTCCCATGTGGGTGAACCATAAGAACACATGCTCTGCTCCGAACCACAAGGTGCTCTGCTCCGAACCACAAGGTGCTCTGCTCCGAACCACAAGGTGCTCTGCTCCGAACCACAAGGTGCTCTGCTCCGAACCACAAGGTGCTCTGCTCCGAACCACAAGGTGCTCTGCTCCGAACCACAAGGTGCTCTGCTCCGAACCACAAGGTGCTCTGCTCCGAACCACAAGGTGCTCTGCTCCGAACCACAAGGTGCTCTGCTCCGAACCACAAGGTGCTCTGCTCCGAACCACAAGGTGCTCTGCTCCGAACCACAAGGTGCTCTGCTCCGAACCACAAGGTGCTCTGCTCCGAACCACAAGGTGCTCTGCTCCGAACCACAAGGTGCTCTGCTCCGAACCACAAGGTGTTCTCGTTGCCATCACCACCTGTTGTGCTTCTCCTGATAGGCTCCTTCCCTGCATTCCTGCTTTTTTCCTCCTCCCGCCTCCCTCCACATGCTTTCTCACTCCCCTCAAACTCTCCTCAACCTACCTTCCGCACCCCCCTCACCCACCCTGCGAACCCAACCACCACAGAAACTTGCATGACAACCAGTTTTCCAGCCCTCTCCCCTCTGGCTTTTTCAACTCCACCATTGTAACAGCAGGGCAGATCAACATTCACCACAACTACTTCCAACAACCCCCCCCCTCCCCCCCCCCCTTTCCCTTCCCACCCCACCACCTGCCAACCCTTCAAACCCAACCATCACAGCAACCTACACGACAACCAGTTTTCCGGGCCACTCCCGTCTGGCTTCCTCAACGCCACCATAGTAACGGCGGGGCAGATCAACATACACCACAACTACTTCAACGGCCCTGCCACCATCGTTGCCGGCGCCTCTCCCTTCTGCCCCAAGGACCAGACCCGCAACGGCATCTTCTACCAGTCTTCCCTCGCGTACAACTGCATCAAGTATCCCGCCACCAGTGCATGTGCTCTCGCTCCTAGGATCGAAACCCAGCTTTCCACCACCACTTGCCAGGCGTTCTGTGGCGCTGACGTGGCGCCGTGCGGCGGGCACGGCACGTGCTGGTTTGGGGTTGGCCGCAGCGTGTCGTGTGACTGTGACCCGGGGTATGTGCCCACCTTGGATGGGCTGTCCTGTGTGGCTGACACCACTGGCGTGGTGGTCTAATGTGGGGTTGTGTGCTTTGCCTGTTAAAGGGTTTGGACATGCCAAGAAGTAGTTGAAGTGTGGCATGTGAGTGTGACTTGGGGTATGTGCCCACCTTGGATGGGTCTGCTGTGTGGCTGACACTGCTGACTCAGTGGTGTGGATTAAGAGACGACTTTTGAGGCGCCTCTAAACTGGGGATATGCGCCGACCTTGATTTGACTGCCCTGTGTGGCGGATACTGCTGGCTTGGTGGTGTGATGTGAAGCTGCGTGCTTTGCATACAGGGACAATGGAGGCAGAGGGTGAAATGCGAACACATTCTCTGGTCAAGGCTGGTTAGGTTGCTCACTCCTCTGAGTCTCATTCAGCATCCTTTCCCTTAAGTAATAAGCCATACTAGACAATGCCTCTAGCCCTCGAACTTATGTCTGGGGTGAGTGTCTCAGGGTTATGTCCGAGGGTCATCGGTATCGGGCGAATATGATTAAAGGGTAGGGTGTGCCTTCTGTCCTGAGATGTATTACCGGTAATACATTTACGAAAAGCTTATACGATACCATTGTGGCTCCCACCTCATGTTTGCCACATCTCATTTTAAAGTGCCATACTACACTGAAGTTCCCATCGAACAATAAAACGCTGTGACTTGTGGGGGCTCTGCGTATGCAAACGAAGCACGTTTGGTGACCCGTGGAAGCCAGATTTACATGTGCTTGGCGCCCACGTGCACCAATGACGTGCGCCCATTCGTTGCGGGTCCTGTAATTCGATATAGGAAGAGCGGCTCGCGGCGCCGCCGGTCCGCTATGGGGTCTCGAAAGCGAAGCGACTCGCTTCATTTGGCAGGCATTTCCTTGCCCATCCCGTCATCCAACAACAACACGACAAGGCACAAGCACAGTCAGCTGTCAAGATGCTACAGTACGCGTACCTCCGCGGCATGTGCTGGCAATGCACTTATCGTGCATACCACTCTCCCTACCACCCACCGTCACACTCGACTCGAACGAGAATGTACTAAGGTGTACCTCCTACCGCGCAGCATTCCACAACACACGCCCCAATGGCTGAACCAAGACTATCGATTTACGTTCTCTTAGTAGTCTTGAGCCTCATCAATGTCGCCGCTAGAGCGGAAGTAACGGTTATGTCAACTGCTGGCCCGAAGTGCGTAAATGCCTTTCCGAGAAGGTCACTTTGCAAGTTCGTGGACAGCCTGACCTCGCGTGTCATCCCCACTCTCGATGGCACGAAGCGGCTCACTATCGGCGTATACCAAATATACCAGGTAAGGCGTGCTGCCGATTCAATGTTTATCGCGACATGTTCAATGTTCACTGTGTTATCGTGGAATCGGTGCCTCACAACGGACGCGCGTCGTCGTGCGTGTGGCAGAAATTCCATCGCGATCTGCCAGCGACGAAGCAGTACGCGTACGGCACGAGTCAGAAGACGGCGTCGTACCCCGGCCCCACCATCGTGGCCAAGGTGGGCATCGACACGACCGTCACGTGGGAGAACCATCTGCTCGACAACACGCACATGTTCACCGTCGATCGCACCGTCATGATGGGCATCAAGCTTCCCAGGAAGGGCATTCCCATCGGTAAGCGCAATCCCTCAACGGCTAGAAGACCTTCCGTTGGCTTTGATTCACCTCAAAACAACACGCACATGTTCACCGACGAGTCCTTACGCTCATCATGGGGTACCCTCAACATGAAGGGCATCCCGATCGATAAGCGCATTTGTCACCAGAACCATCTACTCATCAAACACGCAAATGTTCACTGAACAACCCCACGCTCATCATGGGTAATGAGTTCCCGAAGCGCGGCATTCCCATAGATAAAAGCGGTCCCACGTCACAGAGCGGTCCCACGTCACAGTTTGTTGCAAAATCCGTCCGTCCTTCTCTCCAGCAGGCATTGCGGCCTACACTCGCTTTCACGCCACACGTATGATCCCCTTCTATCGGCAGTGTCCATCGCCACGGCTTTTGAGACGTCACAAAACTCACCTTCACACCATGCGTCTAATCCCCTTTTATTGCATTGATCCCCTTCGATGGCAGTGGTGCATCGCCACGGCGGCTCTCAGCAGAGCTTCTACGACGGTCACCCTCTCGCGTGGTTCACGCAGTACGGCGAGAAAGGCCCGACCTATTACTCCAGCAACTACAAGTACGTGAACGACGAGGCGTCGACCGTGTGGTACCACGACCACATGGCGGGCATGACGCGGCTGAACGTCGCGGCGGGCATGGCGGGGCTGTACATTATCACGGACCCCAAGGTCGAGTCCAAGTTCACCTGGTTACCGCCTGCCACCCGTACGATTCCGCTCGCCATCGCGGATCGCCTGTTTTTCGCCAACGGGTCGATCAATTATCCGAACGTGGGCATCGTGCCGAACGTGCATCCCAACTGGATTCCCGAGTATCTCGGTGACACCAACATGGTCAACGGCGTGGTGAGTTTAACGAGCGTTTGAGTGCGCGTGCTCGCATAGCCTGTATCCAGGGTGTGAGTACAGAACCCAGCTTCTGACACGATGAATATTTGTGCCGCGTGGTGTTCGATGCTGTCCGCGTGTTGCGCAGGTCTGGCCGTACCTCAAGGTCCGCCCGGCGCTTTATCGTTTTAAGGTGCTGGGCGCGTCGAACGCGCGCTTCTACAACCTCCAATTTGTTTGCGCGCAACGCGGCGATTATCCCAACTTCGTACCCCCTCTCACGGGCAAGGTTCTCGAGATGATCGAGGTGAGATTTTACATGTGCTTCCACCTTTTCTAACGAAAATTGGTACACTTTACGGTCAACAACGCCGTAACCAGAATCAGATTGCTTCTCATGTTGGAAGGGCGAGTTTCTGTTTCGTTATTGGTTTTTTCTTTGTTCGTCTTTCCTCGCAGATCGCTAGCGACGGTGGTTACCAGGAAAAGCCCGTGTACATGACTTCGCTGCTCCTCACCCCCGGCGCTCGCCACGACATTCTCGTGGATTTCTCCAACCTCCCGTCGTCATGCAAAGACGTCATTCTCCAAAATACTGCCCGTGCGCCTTACCCGGGCGGTATTGCTGCGGACCGCGACACGGGGCTTGTCATGCGCATCGTGATCACCAATCGTGGACGTTTCCCCGCCCCTAAAATCCCAAGCCGGATTTCGGTAAGTGAATTTGACAAGCCGGGTTCTTTTTTTTAGAATGCCCCCCTTTTCCCAGTGCGACCTCCTTTATTAGCATTTACTACGAACCTCCTTTCTTCTCCCTGTTTCGTAACTTACTCATTTCTCCCCCTTGGCTCTTCCCGTGCAGTATGTTCCTAGGATCAACTTCAGGGACATTCAGAAGGTTCGATGGCACCGCCTGGTCGAAGAAATGGACCCGAAAACGAACCAACCCATCCGCGTCACCATTGACAACCTGGGGTTCATGAACCCTGTCAGGGACTTTCCGAAGCAGGGCACGAACGAGATCTGGCACATCATCAACCTCTCGGCTGACGCGCATCCGTTCCACATCCATTTGATTGACCACCGTCCGATCGCTCGCCGCGCGTTCGATGTCGCGGCGTTTCAGGCTGGCAGGTGCTCGTTCCGCAAATCGGACAACAAACCTGCATGCTGGACAAGTGGCAGGATCCCCGTCGATCCGACCGAGAGAGGGTGGAAGGACACAACGCCCGCGTATCCCGGTCAGGTGCTCACGCTGTGGACAGGGTGGAAGGATAACAACGGAAGGCCGCTTCAGTTCGACGCGTCTGTCGGGCCTGGGTATGTGTACCATTGCCACATGCTGGAGCATGAGGATAACGACATGATGCGCCCGTTCAAGATCGTGCCGAATGGCAAAGCTGAGTGATCGTGCTGAATGGTTGTGCTGAATGGTTGTGTTGAAAGGTCGCTGGTAGACGACCATTCAACGAGCTGGTGTTGTGAGTCGCGACTAGGCATAACTGTGGGCTGCTTCTTTAACGTGTGGGGTAGCTAACCAGGATTGCTGATTAGCAGCAAGTTAGTACGATGCACTCATCGTTGGTTATAGTTAGGTTGCTCATTCATGGGTCCTCTGACAGAAACTGACCAATTGGATCTGACTGGATGGTCTAGTATGGACGGACTGGGCTAAGTTTTGCTTGTGTGTAAAGTTGCGACTTTTCTGCCTTATCGAGCTATCATCATGATGTGATGTCACTTATTCGCTCATTTGTACACCAGGCATTGCTAGATTGCCAATACTAGCTCATTCTGCAGATTTACACATGCATGCATAATACCGTAGTTCCATTGCCATGGTTATTGCTGCTCCCCAGAAGAGTGGTCAAGACGTACATCAGGTATAGAGACACCGATTACTGCTTGCGTATCTTCAACGGACGCATCATGTCATTATCCTCATGGTCGAGTATGTGGCAGTGCCACACGTATCCCGGCCCAGTAGTGGGATCAAACTCAAATGGCTTGCCATCCTGTTGCGCGATTGCAGGGAAGGGCGCACACAGAGGTGGAAATGCAGGAAAAAGGGTTAAATTGCACCACGCGAGGAGAGAGTACGAGGGTGGACGAAGCAGGATTTGAGTGTACAATAAAGAGAGAGGTGTGTGGCCGTGACACTTGTGTTCCACCTCAGTGTGTTCGTAGTAGCCACCCATCACCATCAAACCCCTCTCTCCCCCTTCTCTCCCCCTTCTCTCCCAAACTCTTTCCCACTCTATCCTCTCTCCCTTCGCATCTTCCATCTCTTCTCAGCAAGTAGCTCACCTGACCATACCAACCGACCCAGAATGTGTGTGGCTGTGACACTTGTGTTGTGCCTCTGTGTGATCACCATCAAGCCCTTCTCCCCCCCTACTTACCCGAACTCTTTCCTGCTATATCCTCTCCTCTCCTCTCTCCCTTGTCACCTTCCATCTGCCCATGGCAAACAGCTCACCTGGCCATACCAGCCGACCCAGAATGTGAGTACTTGACCCGGAAGTGCAGGCACCGTGTCTTTCCACCCAATCTCGTGCTTCTGCGCCTTCATCTCCGGTCCCACAAAGCAAGACGGGCGATTTTTACTGGTGAAGGAACACTTGTTCGCCTGGTATGCCTGTGCGTCGAAAGCGCGACGCGAAACGACCCGGAATTGCACCAAGTGCAAGTGAATAGGGTGCGCGTCGGCCGAGAGGTTGATGATGTGCCATATCTCGCTAGTGCCTTGTACAGGGATTTCTGTGGCTGTGTCCATATAACGAAGCCCGTCTATAGTGACTCGCTCTGGCATGCCACTTATCGGATTGGCAGTCTCCACTAGCTTCTTCCAGCGCACTCTGTGGATCTTGGAGAAGTCTATAGAGGGGACAGGCTGGATGGGATGTGGTTGACAAGGGGGAAAAGGGGCCAAGAGTGGGTAACCGCTTTAGGAAACGTGGCCAAGGGGTGAAAGCGAGCATGCGGGAGGAAGCAAGGGCAGGAGAGAGTGGGACCTTGTAGCAATCTCAAAGAGACAATTTGCAGCAAGAAGAACCAGGGGTAGTGGCAAGGAGGAAGAGAAAAGGCGAAAAACGTACAACTATTCTCCTGGGAACTGTCGGTGCCTTGAAGGGGCTACGGTCGAGGATCACGAACCGCATCACCACGCCCGTGTTCCCATCCACCGCTTCCCCCCCGGGATACTTACAACTATTCTCCTCGGGATTGCCGGTGCCCGTGTTCCTATCCACCGCTTCCCCCCTGGGATACTTACAACTATTCTCCTGGGAATTGATGATGCCTTGAAGGGCGAACGGTCGAGGATCACGAACCGCATCACCACGCCCGTGTTCCCATCCACCGCCTCGCCCCCGGGATACGGCGCTGCAGCATCGTTCGTTACAATCACATCCCTGCACGCGCCGCCCTGCTGCGCCGCGGCAAAGTCCACGAGAATATCGTATCTTTCCCCGGGGGCAAGCAGCAGAGAGGAGAGATAGACCGGGCGCTGGAGGTATCCCCCGTCGCTGCCTATGAGCGCGAAATTGATGACGCTTCCGCGCAGCGGGGGGACGAAGTTGGGGTAGTCTCCGCGCGCGGCGCACTGGAAGCGGAGGTTGAAGAAGCGCGCGTTGGCCGCGCCGAGGAGGAGGAAGCGGTACACCGCGGGGCGCACGCGCAGGTATGGCCAAACCACGCCGTTGACGACGATGGTGTCGCCTATGTACTCGGGAATCCAATTCGGATGCACTTTCGGATCGACGCCCACGTTCGGGAAATTAATCGACCCGTTCTTAAAGAACAGGCGGTCCGCGATCGCCAGCGGCACGGTGCGCTTCCAGGGGGGTAGCCACGTCTTCATGTTTCGCTCATCCCCGTTAGGGTCTGTTTTGATATAGAAACCCGCCATCCCCGCTACAGTGTTGAGGCGCGTCCAGGCGAGTGTGTGGTCGTGATACCACGTGAGGGCGGCGGGTTGCTGGTTCAGATATTCATAGGTGGCGCACGCGGAAGAGGAGAGGGGGGAGGAAGAGGAGGAAGAGGAGGAGGAAGAGGAGGAAGAGGAGGAGGAAGGGTAGTAGTGAGAGGTGTTGGGAGAGTGTGACGAGGAGGAGGGGGAGGAGTAGAAGGTGGGGCCGTGTTCGCCGAACTGCGTGAACCACGCGAGTGGGTTTCCGTCGAAGTAGCTGTGCGTCTCGCCGCCGTGGTGGTGCGGCACTGGGGGAGGGGCGGGGGGAAGGAAGGAAAAAAGGAACGCGGGAAGGAAGGGGCGGGCAGATTGCCGCGCAAGCGGGCAGAAAGGCATGCAGAGAAGTGGACAGTCAGGTAGACGACCGAGGAAGGAAGGCACTCAACCGGCGTGCAGGTGGGCAGGAGGACAGACAATGGGAACGCGTCAGAGTTGACTCAGCGTGCACACACCGATGGGAACGCCGCCCTTTTTCGGCTTGGGCATTCCTTTCATGAGAGTGTGGTCCTGCGTGAACATGTGCTGCCGGTCCTGCAGCCGGTTGCACCAGGTAACCCGCGTGGTAACCCCCTTTTTCGCCACAATCGTCGGGCCGGGGTACGACGCGGTCTTCTCGCTCATGCCGTACGCGTAGATCTTCGTCGGCGGCAGGTCGCGATGAAATTTCTGCTCGTACAGTCACACACAGGGGCACGTAGGACATTCGTTACAGTCGCTTACAGTCACAGTTTTTTGTCACTGGTGCCCGTCTTTGAACTGTGGGCTCGTTCAACCGACCACGTGTCGATTATCCATATGACAAGAGAGAAAATGTGAAATACATTTTCGTTTCTGTTAGCGCGAAGAACCGTGATTATAACTACTCGCGCAAAATAATCACTACTTGTGCCAACGCCAAGCCGCACCTGGTACGTCTGGTAGACACCGATCGACAGCGTCTTGCCGGAGCCGCCGTCCAGCACGGGAATGACGCGCGACGCAAGGCTGTCGACGAACTTGCAGAGCGGCTTCGCGGGAAACGCGTTCACGCAGCCGGGCCCCGCTATCGACTCCACCTCCACCGCTTTTAGCGCGCGCCGTGATTCGCGGTGCGACTCGGGCGGCGGAGAAGGCTCCACCTCCAGCGCCTTCAGCGCGCGCGCGGAACGGGAGCGCGGGGAAAGCGAGTGGCCATGCGCGGTCGCCGATGCGCATGTGGCGGACAGCAGGAGCGCCGCGATTGCGACGCCGTGGAAGGCGAGCACAGCAGCATCGCGCATGGCAGCGCGCATTGTGGCGCGCATGGTAGCGCGCATGATAGCGCGCATGGTAGCACGCCTTTGCGAACGGCGCTGTATGCGCGTTTGTGGCACCGTTCAGCAGCGGGTATGACCGGGTAGCAGCGTGAGAAGTTTCTCTGTGCGGCGTGTCAGTGCACTACAAGAGCCTACTTTCTAAAGACGTCTAATACAGGAAAAGACGTGGTTTATCATTTGGAAGGTTCTCGAGGAGATGTGAAGCCAGAAAATAAAGAAGCTTGTTCTGGCAATATGAGCCTGGATGCTTTTCAGGATAAATTATTTATCAGTGGAAGGTGATGGAGTATTGAGCAGTTTGGTCCGAAACGAGGGGCTGTTGAAAGAGTGGCAGGCTGGTAAGCAAGTCAGTTTGGAAACTGCGGTACAGCATGGCAAGCAAGCAAGCAAGCCTTTGCTATCTGTACTGATCGCGGCTCTCGACTCGATATCGCTGTGCCGCGAAAGGACGTTCCGTGCGGCCTACTGTGACGACGATGGTACGGCGACAGCCTTACACCTAACCAGACGCTGTTGCGCTGGATTGTGGACTGGACAAGACATCGAGAAGAGTGGTTTCTTTCGTCTACTCCTGAGAACTTTTTTTTGGCGCAAGCACTCGTGGATGTGAGCACAGGATCCAGTTTGATCAACACCATCTGAATTTCCGAAGCGTGGTTTGATGAGGGGGCTCATTATTTTGCTGGAGTTTCGTACGGTGGAGACCTCGTTCTCCGTGGTTGGCGTACTCATTGCTCGATTGTGCCTGGTTCGCAAAGCTGTCGCAATGGTTTGTTGTTCAGCTCACTTGCTGCATCCGCGCTTCGGACTGCCCCTCATTCTCAGAACGCGCTTCGCATCGATGCCCCACAAGACACCGCCCGCCACACATCACGCGTCGCTGTCCTTGCCAGCACCACTTTCAGCGACGAAAACCTCTGGAGCAGCTTACCGTGAAAATTCTCCAATCGTAGTTCGCCATGCTGGCATCGCAATTCCCCTCCAGCCCTGACGCAGGGAATCGTGCCGGTTGAACAAACTTGACCTTTTCTTCGCCTTCTGAGATTTTCGCCACAAACCCGAATACTGTACCCGAGGAGTTCTGTGTCGTCGTTCTTCGCAAAGTTACAGATTTATCGTCAACAAGTTCACCGAACACATTGCCATCAATTGATGAAACATAACTCAGCACATAAAACACACATCTTATTGCACCAATAAAGAATGAATAGAATTACCTACCTACACTATGCCTGTGCATGGCAACACGAGGCAGCTGCTTCAGCACATGCAGCCTTGCATTAGATAAAACTTCCAGAAGATCTCTACCTGCCACCCATGTTGTACTCTTGTCTCGAATGCACCTCATACAGTCTCTCTGTCTCCAACATACCTCATCCTTAGTATCTTTGTAACCTCCTCGCCAAAAGCAATTTTCCTGGAAGAATGCGTTGTAACGATACTGGTTTTGCCAGGCCATGTAGTGTATTCCAGACCGGAGGGCAAGCTTCTTGTGCTGCGTGCTGAAGAGCTTGTAGGGGAAGAGCTCCAATAAGACAGTGCCACGTGGCATGAAGAAGAGTGAGGTGGAGAGGATAAGGTCGTGAACTGCTACCAGTACGAGCGTGCGCTGAAGGGAAATGGCAGGGGTGCAGAGGGGTTGCGGAGAGAGGGAAAGCAGGGTGGGAGAGGACAGACTTGGCATGCCTTGAGCCAGAAAAACTAAGAACAGCCCTCATAAGTCCAATCCACAAGGTGTAGTAGTACAGTGCACATTGCGTAAAGCTTGCTCACCTTCATTATTGGCACTTGATCATGCAGTGACATGTTGCCAAGCCGCACAACTGCAACCGGCAGCTCTGGGAAGACCGCTTGAATCAGCGCCACCACCTCCTGCTGATTTTTCAGCCCCTCAACATTGTCACGCTCCACTAGAGTCACCTGCCAGAAATCCTTTCCCGTGCTGCCCGTTAACCTGCCCGACGCATCCCGATCAGGCAGCAGGTATAGAAACGTTTGTCTGGGAACCTGCAAACCTCCCATGGATGGGGTAGGAGAGGACCCAGCCTCAGTAGCACCAGGCTCAGCAGAAGGTTGATACTGGTCAGTGTCAGTGACGTTGGGGGTGAGACCGGAGGTGGTGGAGAAATTAGTGTCAGTGGGGAAGGGGCGACGGTCATGGTCAGTCTCGTGGGTGGTGCTGTGCTGTTCCTCGTACTGGTCGAAGTAGTCATCTATCTCTTGCCTCGCCATTGCTTCAGCATCAACCACTGGGTCGTCCTCCTGTGCCTCCTCCTCACTCCCCTCCACTCCTGCATTCTTTCTCTCCCTCTCCCTCTTCGATTTCTTTTGCTCGTTAACATTCCCTTTGTCGCTGCTCGTTCCTTTTGCCCCAACGTCCTGCTGCTTCTGCTTCACTTCCTCGCGTAACTTGGAACCTACGTCTGTCCGCCTCCCTGCTTCCTCTACTCCAACTCCTCCTGCTGACACTCCTCCTGCTGCTGCGGCGGCGGCAGCAGCAGCAGCCAGGGGATTCGCCAGAGCGGCTGCCCGGCGCTTATCACCCAACGGCAGCGCAGCAACGCCGACAGCCAGCCTTTCCTCTGGAGACGCATGGATGGCAAGCTTTGGCGGTATTCTCCTCTCATAAACCATTGGTCGCACTAGTGATTCTGACCCATTTCCATAGCTGCCCTCTCCACCCACTCGCTCCCCTCTCTCCATATCTACACCTGCAACCTCCTGCAGTATTGAGGGGTTTCGCCTCCCTGAGTGGCCACCAGCTGCAGATGCCATGGCTTGTAGCGAGACAGATTCTATCGAGATGGCTTGTGACGTGAGCACGAGATCAGGTGCTAGAGAGGAGGTCTGAGCGTCTTGGTGAGAGGGGCTTGGAAGGGTTCGGATGGTTGGGATGGTTGGGGTGCCTGGGAGCGGTTCAGTGTGTGAGTGGGTGGGTTGAGGGGTGTGGAGAGTGGCTGCTGGGGTCTGAGTAGCCTGAGAAGCCTGAGCAGTGGCTGTAGAGGCTGGAGAGGCTTGCGAGGCTTGGGTGGCGTGGGTGGCTTGAGAAGCTTGGGAGGCTGGGGAAGGTTGGGAGGCACGGCGGCGAGTGAGGTCAGCGCTGTGAGGGCGGTGCAGCTTGTTGATTGGGAGCAGCAGGTTCTGGAAGCACACCTGGTGGGGTAGAATGGGAGGGGTGGAGTGCGGTGTTGGGGGGGGGGTTGGGGGAAAAGGTGAGGGGTGCGGTGCAGCTTGTTGGTGGGAAGCAGCAGGTTTTGGAAGCACACCTGGCGGGCTGATGGGGGGAATGGAAGGGGTGGAGTGGGGTGGGGAGAGATTGGGGAAACAAGTGAGGGGTGTACTATGTTGAAGGCAAGCAGCAGGTTCTGGAAGCACACCTGGTGGCGTGACGGGGGGAATGGAAGTGGTGGATAGACTTTCCTTCACCTTCAGCACCATATGCTCTGCAGGCCTTCACCAGTAGAAACTTCGATTGTGCTTCTCAACAAAGGAAAAAAAAGAAAAACGAAAAGAAGGGCAGCAAGAGTGCGCAGTGTATCTCACCTTCTGGCCTGCCACTCTGCCGGCCTCCACCCTGGTGGCGTCACCAAAGAGCAGGCGAGCGGCATGCACGGTCCACGGAGAGCGAATGGAGTCATCTCCGGGGAAGAAGAGCACCACGCCCTCATCACCCCGCCTCTGCTGCTCCCCTCCCTGCTGCCTCCGCCCCTCCTGCTCCACCTTCTGCCCACCCTGCTGCTGAACCCACTGCACTGCTTTATTTCCCGGAAAAATTCCCGGTTCTGCCTCTGCATCGACCTGTGGCCCCAACGAGTCTTCCAGGTGACCCGCCACTTCCATGAGAGGCACCAGCGCGCGCCCAAACTCGCCCACAGCCGAACCATACATCGCCACCACGCCCACACGCACCACCCTCCCCCTCATCCCCCTCACTAACCTCTCCCTACTCCGCCCCTCACTCACCCCCACGTACCGGGTCATGCCCAGGTGGTTAGTCAGCCGCCCGTAGGTGTGCAGGGAGCGGCGCTTGAGGTCTGAGAGGTCTACTGGCGGCTGCTCGTCTGGTTCTTGAGTGAATCCGTCAGCTAGATTATCCATGGTTGTTTGCCGCGCCTGCAGAGGTTGCATCTTGGGAAGGCGGCGTCTGCTGCTGGTGGTGGTGCTGCTGCTGCTCAGCCGCCCGTAGGTGTGCAGGGAGCGGCGTTTGAGGTCGGAGAGGTCTACTGGCGGCTGCTCGTCTGGCTCCTGGGTGAACCCGTCTGCTAGGTTGTCCATGGTTGTTTGCCGCGCCTGCAGAGGTTGCATATGTGGAAGGTGGTATTTGGTTCTGCTGCTGCTGTTGCTACTGCCGGGTTGCTGTGTGCGCACCCCCTGGCTGTGGCGTTTGCTGGACCCCCAGAATCCCAACAGCTTCCTCCGCGCACTCACCACCTCCACCTTCACTTTCCTTTCAGTCTCCCTTCCACCACCACCTCCTCTCACACTCGTCTCACCCTTCCCACTCGCCTTGCCTCCCTTCTCACCCGCCTCAACCCTCTCCCCTCCACCACCACCACCTGTCACACCCCTCCCAGCCCTCCTCTCACCAGCCCGGCCCCCTTGCGCCTTCACGCCTGTGCCTGGCTCCCTCCAGTCATCACTGGGGTCTCTCAACCTCACCGGCTTCACAAGCGGCCCATCAGAAGCTTCTGGAGCTTCTGGAGCGTCTAGAGCGTCCAGCGAGTACCCCAGTCCGTCGCCTGCTGTCGTAGACTGGCCTGTAGTCTCTTGGTCCTGCGCAAATACGCCGCCCTTGCTGTTCCTGCCCTTTGTGCTACTCCCCTTGCTGCCACTGCTGCTGCTGCCTTGACTGCTGTTGTTCTCCTTGCTGATGCCTCGCTGCGTGCTAGCACCAGCAGAACCAGAAGCAGCAGCGGCATGGGCAGCAGCGGCAGCCATGACCGCCTTGCGTTTCCTCACTGCTGCAGCATGCAACCGAGCAACCTCCCTCACATCCTCCACACTCATCCCTCCACCCACCCCTCCTGCTCCCACCTCCTCCCCTCCTTCTTCCACCTCCTCCCCTCCTGCTCCCCCACCTGCTCGCTCTGCTCTCTTTCCCTTTCCCTTACTCTTCCAAACCCCTTGCCTGTCCTTTCCTCTCCCTTCCATGCCCCCTCTCTCCCCTCCTCTTCTCCCCTCCCCTGCTTCCCCCCTCCCCCTCCTCACCCCGTTCCCATGAACGGCCTCTCTCTGGAGGGCCATTGCCAGCTCATGCCAGCTCAGCTCCAGCCAGGACTCGTACAGCGCGTCTGCCAGCCTGTCACTGTACAGGTGGCACACGTTATTGATGATGGATATCTGTGAGAGGTCGCGGGTTCGATCCCTGGCAAACCAGATCCCTGTGTGGGGCTGGTGGTGCTTTGACTTGCCTGGGGTGAGATGGAAGTGTTGTGGGAGTGGTGAGGGAGAGAGGGAGGGAGTGACAAGGAGAGTTCTGAGAGGGGGTTGTGACAAGTAGCGTGTGGGGAGGGGAGGAGAGGAGCCCTTACCTCGTATGAAGAGGTAACAGGCGGGGAGGGGGGTGCCAGATACCTCGCATGAAGAGATGGTGGCTCGTGGGGAGGGGATGAGCCCTTACATTGCATGGAGAGGTGGTGGCACGTGGAGTGTGGAGGTATCCCTTACCTTGCATGAAGAGGTAGCAGGCGTCTTGGATGAGCAGCACACAGGCGAAGTCCGTGGGCTGCTGCAGCAGATACACGCCTGGCAGCGACGAGTACGGCTGCACGTGCCACCTGCTCACCTGCACGGCGGCACAGAGGGTGAGGGGCAGAGACAGGAGGTGAGAGAGACACTCGTGTGAGAAGCACGGAGGTATAGGGGCGAAAGGCAGCGCATTGCTGGCAGAGCGGTGGGGAGCAGAGGGAGCAGTGGGGAAAGAGTGTGCTGGGATTGTGCAGAGCAAAACAAGTGTGCAGAGGGTGAGAGTGAGGGCCATACGAGCGAGTTGAGAAAGGAGTCATCAGAGGCGTTCCACTTGGGGCGAGGGGGCGAGCCTGGGAGGATGTGCAGCCCTCGCCTGTACCACTCCTCGCGCCCATGCCCGCCTGCTCGCGCCCTGTGGAGCAGAGGGCAATGGGCAGGAGAAGGAGTGGGGAGAAGAGGAGGGGTTGGGAAAAGAGGCCGAATAAGGGGATTTTGGACCACGATTGGGAAAGTTTAAGAGAGGCGAAGGGAAGCTTCAACAGGCCAAGACACACGTTGGGGAAGTGTGTGGGTGCGAGATAGCGCGGCTGTGACGGTGAGAGAGCTCAGTGGCCGTTCGTACCCAGGGCGGACATGCGCGCTCGCGGACACACCCGCGGCCCCTTCCTCCTCCGCTTCCTCGTCCCCCACCCGGTGCTCGCTCCGCGCCCCCGCACCATGGCTCCCGCGAGCGTGCTTGCTCCGCGCAGCCCCGTCCATGCGCGAGGAGAGCAGGGCGAAATTCACCACGAACAGAACCACCGCCAGAGCCGCCAGTACCCTGTTTACATTCGCGCCCTTTCCCCCTCCTCCCGCTCCCCCTCCCCCTCCCCCTCCCCCTCCCCCTCCACCTCCCCCTCCGCCTCCGCCTCCCCTCCGCCTCCCCTTCCGCTTCCCCATCGGCGCCGGTGTCGGCTCTTCCCGGTGGGAGTCGACGGCCGCGCGGCTGCTGCGGCAGCCCAGGCGACCTTCTTCTGGATAACAAACGCGGCGACTCGTCGCCGCTGCACCCACCACCACCGGCTATGGCGCACAAGGCTCTGCAGCAACAGCTGCGCGCGCTGCAGGATCCCATCGGCGTGCTGCAGGAACGCATAGATGCGATCAGGGAATCTATGAGTGCTTCGATCACTTGGTACGCCCGTACGAGAGTCATCCGTACGATAATCCACCATGCGAGAGTCATCGGTACGACAATCCTCAGTTCGATCTTCCGTATGAGAATCGTCCATACGGTAACTCCCCGTTCGGTGATCATCCGTTGGATAACCCTCGGTATAACAATGCCCCGTTATAGAAGCCTCGGCGCGTCCCGTGACCACGAGTGTGTCATCGAGACTCGGTTGAAAAGACGATACCTTACCAGACGACGATTCTCTATCAGGCGATCTACGATTAGCGAATTCTCGACCGAACGACAACCCTCCGTCAATCAAATCTCTATCCTGCGATTCTCTATCATGCGATTCTCTATCATGCGATTCAGTGTCATGCGATTCTCTGTCCTGCGATTCTCTGTCCTGCGATTCCCTATCATGCGACTCTGTGTCCTGCGATTCTCTATCCTGCGATTCTCTGCCCTGCGATTCTCTGTCCTGCGATTCTCGTTCGGAGGATTCTCGATCAGTCAGTCTCGGATCTGACCATGGCTGATCAGGCAGTTGGCTGTCGGGCTGATCCTGACGGTCAGCCGCTACGGGCGGAGAAGCGTACGAGCAGGTCTGCGCTTTGGCTGACGATCCACGCAGCCTGCCTGGAGACCCACCGAATCTGGTTGGAGATTCATGGAGCCTGGATGAAGTTTCGGCGACGGCTGAAGATTCACGGAGCCTGCCTGGAGACCCACCGGGTCTGCTTGATGAGTCATGCAGCCTGGCTGAAGTTTCACCGCGTCTAGCTGCGGAATCATGAGGCCTGGCAGGAGACCCATGGAGTCTGGCTGGGGATCCATTACAATGTAGGCGTTCTGGATCGAACGGCGAAGCCTGACCGCATGATGACAGCACGTCTGGCTCAATACGACAAGGCAGAGGTTTCCGTCTGGAAGCAGAGCCAAAGTGATTTCTACCAGCGTTCTCAGAGATCGCCAATCCGACACTATCAGGAGAGCTGTTGCTGGGAACAACGGGGGGCCGGCGAGGAGATCTGGGAGGGGTGAACAGGAAACGATGCAGATCTGGGGAACTGTCGAATCGACTCAGGTCGCCACGGTGCGAATCTGGCTCTGCTCCGGTGTCCACGGAACGACTTCGCTGAATCAGCGACTCTCGGAGTGCGTTTTGGTGTTCGGAAGAGTCTTCGAGCTGGCTGATCGGACGGATATCGTCAGCTGCGTTGTCCCCGCTTTTGTCAGCCATTGACAGTAATGCTTCCAAACACCAGCCTGCTTCTGGAAGCTGCTTTAGAAACCCGCGTTGGGGAAAATAGATTAGGGTGAGTCACCGCCAAGGGGTCGCGGGTTTCACCTTGTAGACTTAGAGAGCAAGCCGGTAAGGCCTTCCGTCATTAAATGGTGGAACGCTGGTGCATCTCAGCATGCACACACATAATGCGCGTCAGAAAACCTATTTATCGCATTCATCGCAGATTAGTCCCTCGGGAAACTCGAAAATGCAGCCTTCTCACGATCTTGCTTCGGAAACTCGTGAGGAAAGCACTCGCTTCGGAAGGAAAGCTACTCTGTGGAAACAGGCCCGTGGTTTTTGCTTCAGCTAGACTTCATCCTGAAGCTATCAGAACGTTCATCACATCACGAGCACACGTATTTGTTCCGAAGATCCTAGCACAGAACGATAAAATGACCGACAACCTGTATGCCCGCTGGTGCTTTCTGGTTCGATGGTCGGTGTGTTGGAGAAGCTCTTTGATTGCGGCTCAAACCGGTGCTTCACGTTCGAAGGCGTTAAATGGGCGATATGGTACGGTATTACGAGCTTTCCTGGCCGTTGGGTGGTTGTTGGTTGCTGCCTGTATGGCAATTTCAAGGTTCGGCTGCGGGAAAATATGCCATTCGTAACGAAAATAGACTCGAAAACATTTTTGGTAAAGAAATAACAGGTACGGTCACTGCACGTGTTTTCACGCGACTGATAAAACGTTTCACGGAATCAGTCACTAATAACTGGTAAGAAATCACGCGAATGGTCACAGATGAAACTCCCGCCAAAAAATATAACCCAAATGGAACCTGGATTCATTTTCGGGCGAATCAACCCTAAACACGTAAATCGCCAGGTGTTCAGGGTTGATCCGTTCCCAAACCGCATCCGATTCCGATTGGGTTTTAGTTTTGTTAGAACTTAGCAGATTGGTTGGGCGCGAGCGGGAAATTTGTAGAGTTTCAAGAAATTTTGGCGGGAGTTACATGTGTGACCATTCGCGTGATTTTTTACCTGTTGTTAATGACTGAATCCGTGACCCAACTTACCAAGCCCGTCAGCGAACCCGATACAGTGACCGTACACGTTATTTTTTTACTATTCGTGTTATCAAGTCCCATTTTGGTTACTTGTAACATATTTTCCCTTTGACTGCCTGTATTGTGCTCCGGTGCTGCTGGGGAAGGCCGTGACAAATCGCTTGCTAATACGCTTACGATATCGTGTTACCAGTTCGCCACACTCGTCTGGTTCGGCGTTGTCAGAACCAGCGCGACAACCCATTGGCTGCGATGAGCACGGCAGGTAGAAACTTCAGCGCCAAGCCAGCAGAAACACAAGACGAGGCGACTCAGGCGAGACAGAGCCCAGCCAAGCCACAGGTTTCATGTTTTACGTGTTGCGATATGGGAAGGTCGTTATACACCCATAATCTGAATCACAATATTATAAAAACATATACACAAATCACAGTACCACTTCCTGATCGAGAAAGCCACCAGCATGCTGTGACAAGGGGACTCCTATGTCCCTCAAGAATTTATCTTCTGATTCCACTGCCATCTGCAGACGTGCAAGTTCATGGGAAAACGTCAATGTCAGATGAGCACACCAAGATAGTTAACAAATGGAGGATAACAAAAGATAGATTGCACCTTCAAGATGATCTGAGCTCCCTTTTTATCCAGCACGCCGTTGTACTCTCCACATGCAAGAAACTGCATGTTTCCCGATGATGTTGGGCAACAATGGTTGGGAGGGAGGATGTCAAGAAATGGAAATACCATCATTACATTACTTACAGTACTTCGTGTGTGCACAAACAACAAACCAAAAATAATACTGCCTATCTTTTCTACAGAGACTACATGCAGAAACATAAAGACCTTCAGACTCACATGTACACAGCCAGGACAGCCATTGGGCATGTTACACTGGCACTTGGTAACCAGCTCCAGTGCAGCACGGAGGATCGAGGGGAACTGAGGTTGGAGCTGGAAGAAGAAGAAAAAGAAGAAAAGGAGTGACAGGAGCAGGGCAGATCCAGGAACCGTGCAGTAAGAAAGGCACCGTTGACACATGAGGGCATTTCAAATAATGATTGGATGCAATCAAGCAGGAGGTGCAAGTGCAGGTAGCTAATACATCGTTACTACCTGTGCAGCCCAGCCTATCCCCTCCGCTTGCTTCTCATACCTGCACCGCCAGGCCGATCCCCCCCGGGTGCTTGTCATAAAGCAGGAGGCGCTGAGGGAAGAAGCGCGAGTCGTAGGGAGAGGCACACTCCACTCCCATGTCCGATGCCATGCAGGCTAGGAAGCTGGATGGGTGGAGCACAGAACAGGCATGCGGAACAGAGTTGTGAGTCGACTCACAAAACATTTGTGCACTCCACTCCCATGTCCGATGCCATGCAGGCTAGAAAGCTGCATCGGTAGATCGCAGGCAGGAGGACCAAGAGTGAGTGGTGAGTGGGTGGGAACGAGGGTGAGTATGAAAGAAGAGGAGAGGCTACTCACGTGGCACCACGTGAGCAGTGGTATCCCACCTTATGTAGATACGCCAGTGTGTTATTGATAAGTGTGCTCATGAATGGATGCATGTGTTGATTGATGGGAGTGTTGATGCATTGGTGTACAGTGCCGCTCACGGGGGCACCATGCTGGCGAGGGCATGAGCATGTATGTTGATGACATGTGTATGTATGTGTGCACATGCTTGTGTCAATGATTGAGCACATGCTTGTGACGCCTGCGTGTGCTGATGCAAGGGTTCAAAGTGTGGCTCACAGGGGAACCATGTTGGCGAGGGCATGAGCGGCAGCATGCAGGCTGGCACGGTAGTCACTACCCGCTGCCTCCACTGCCGCCTTTGTCCCACCCGCCACCGCCACCCACACTGCCTGCAAGCCAGGCGAGAGGGATGCACGATAAGAGACTGGAGCAGCAAAAGAGGGGTGATATCTCCCACAAGCATCTCACATCCATGAATGAAAAAGCCCAACAGTTCAGGGCTAACACACAGAATGACTTATGCAGCAGCACGTGGACATCAACCGGGTCATGTCATGTCAGCTCACTCACCTGGGTGGCGTACGTTACATCTGGCAGTGTCATCTCCACCGTTTCAAACGGCTCTCCTGACCCGCGCCACATCTTGCGGTAACCAATCCACCGAGTCGTAACCTCACACGGTGCCGTCTGTGCTGATGTCATCACACCGCCTTTTGCCACGTGTGCTGACGTCACTGGCTCGAAGGGTGCTGCTGCGTGTGCTGCTGAGGTCATCGCCTCTTTGAGCACTTTGTGTGCTGACGTCATAACCAAAGAGGCTGAAGCTGGCTTTGCAGACGGCATGTGTGGGTATGGAAAAGCCTGCCGGTGCAAGGGAGGGTGCGAGTGAGTAGATAAAGGAAGTGTCTCAATCCGATGGTACTTGATTTCAGAACTAGAATGAATCTGCAGGTTCTATGCTCACCAGAGTGCCGCCCTTTATAGTCACAGCGACCATGTCGATTGTCTTGGTGTAATACCGCACATCCGCCCGCACACACCGTGCCTCCCGCTTCTCCAGATCCAGGGATGTCACCAGGAAGGTTCGCCCCTGCTGCAGGTACACCGCACCCTCGTACAGCTGCACATGGGAGGATGGGGAAGCATGAAAAGACAACTGAGTTCGCATGCCCGTGCCCACATGCCCATGCCCACATGCCCGAGCCCCCAGATACCTACCACGAAGAAGGCCTTGCTCTCTTCGATCTCCTCCAGCACCATCCCAGTCCTCGCCTCCACCACCGCATACGTGTTCGGATCGATCGCCCGCACCGGGACAAACTGCGCCGGCCGCTTCCCCGCCCCAATGTACCTCCACCCGCGGTCCACCTCGGGATTCTCCGGACTCCTCCCAAGCGCGCCCTTTCCCGCCAGCTCAGCAATCCTCTCGGCCAATGACGGGCCAAAGAACCTCCCATCCACATCCTCCAGCAACGGCATCTCCGCCGCGGCACACTGCAGCTGCTGCCGCATCACCAGGGGATTCTCCGCGTCCAGCTGGCAGCGCTCGATTGGCCGAGAGAACAGCCTGTCAGGAGCCGCCATAAAGTACTGATCTAGCGGCCCGTCAAAGGCAACGTAGATAGAGAGAGAGGCCTTCTCCCTGCGCCCTGCCCGGCCGGCCTGCTGCCAGAGGCTGGCGGTGGAGCCGTGGAAGCCGAGGTGCAGGGTGGCGTCTAGGGCACCCACGTCCACTCCTAGCTCCAATGCACTCGTTGCTGCCACAGCACGCAGCCGCCCGTGAAACAGCTCCCTCTCAATGCGCCGCCGGTCCTGATGGAGAGAGGGGGGAGGAAGGGAGCAAGGAGATTGGTCCGTGTGAGCTGAGGCAGATGGAGCGAACAGTTGTAGGATGCCTGCCCACCTCTGTACCCTGCTCTGCCACGAGAGCGATCACAGAGGAGGTGACAGAGGGGGGTGACAGAGGAGGGTGACACGACATGCACATACTGTGTTACGTACAGAGAAGAGAAGAGAAGAGAAGAGAAGAGAAGAGAAGAGAAGAGAAGAGAAGAGAAGAGAAGAGAAGAGAAGAGAAGAGAAGAGAAGAGAGGTGAGAGGCTGACCTGAGCCGTGTACCCGGCACGGTACGCCAGCACTGTGTCCACCAGATGAGGGGCTCTCTCCCGCAGCACCTCCTTGCTGGTGTGACTGGCCTGAGCAGCAGAGTACCAACAGCGGAGGTACACGACTGACCTGAGCCGTGTACCCGGCACGGTACGCCAGCACTGTGCCCACCAGATGTGGCGCTCTCTCCCGCAGCACCTCCTTGCTGGTGTGGTGGACCCATGGCAGTAGGGGATGGCACATAGCACATGGGGGTGGCAGATGGCAGGGTGTGGGAAAGGAAGGGGAGGAGCTTAGACAGCTATACAGGAATCCCTTTTGAGAACTCTGAGGTTTAGCATGGTACGGGCAAACGGGAGGAGAATCTCACGTGTGAGGACGAGCTCTGAGAGCGAATCTCCAGGAGAATCTCCTGGAGTTTGAGTTGACTTGGAAAGGGAATGAGCCGCAAGGGGACCATGGCATGGTACAAGCGGACAGGAGAAGGCACTCACGTGTACGTGAGGACGAGCTCTGAGAGCTTCCTTGTCTTGCAGAAGGCGAGGCAGCGCAGGTCGTGCTGCACCATCTCCGCTAGCAGCAGCGCCACCTCCACTATGGGGCTGGGGGGTGGGGGCGAGCGGGATGGGGGGGAGGGTTGAGAAGAGGGAGTATGGGAGTGGAAGAGGCAGCGCAGGTCGTGCTGCACCATCTCCGCTAGCAGCAGCGCCACCTCCACTATGGGACTGGGTGTTGGCGGAGGGGGGGAGGGGGGAAAGGGGCGAAGAGGGGGAGGCAAGGTCAAGGGTGCATGTGAGGGGGAGAGGCATAGCAGGACGTGCTGCATTATCTCTGCTAGCAGCAGCGCCACCTCCACTATAGGGATGAGGGGTGGTTGCGAGCGGGAAGAGGGAGGCAAAGCCAAGGGTGCATGTGAGGGGGAGAGGCAGCGCATGTCGTGCTGTACCATCTCCGTTAGCAGCAGTGATACCTCCGTTATGGGGTAGTGATGTGCGTTTGACCATTCCTTCCCCTCACATGCCTCGTTTGGCCCATCATCACGTGTGCGCAAGCAGCGGCGGGTTGCAGCACTGGAGTGAGCAGCTCTGATGTGGCATGAATTCACGAGTTCATGACGCGTGTTTGTGCGTTTGACCATTCCCTCCCCTCACCTGCCTCGTTTGGCCCATCATCACGTGTGCGCAAGCAGCGGCGGGTTGCAGCACTGGAGTGAGCAGCTCTGCTGTGGCATGAATTCACGAGTTGATGACGCGTGTTTGTGCGTTTGACCATTCCCTCCGCTCACCTGGCTCGCTTGGCCATCATCACATGTGCGCACGCAGCGGCTGGTTGCAGCAGCTGCGGCGTCTGCCTTCGTGAGCTACGGCGCAGAGGCCTCGCAGCCTGGGGGAGGAGAGACGGGATCACAAGAGAGTGCGTAGGTTGAGAAGACTTGTGTAGCAACCAGTTGCAAGAGCTGTGCGTCTGCCTTCGAAAGCTGCGACGCAGAGGCCTGGCTGCCTGAGAGGGAGATGGAGGTTCAGAAAAATAGAGTGAAAGATTGCGTCGAATGACAGGGATTGTGCAGTCCCAACGCACCTGCAGTCCCAATGCACCTCCAGTCCCAACGCACCTGCAGTCCCAACGCACCTGCAGTCCCAACGCACCTGCAGTCCCAACGCACCTGCAGTCCCAACGAACCTGCAGTCCCAACGCACCTCCAGTCCCAACGCACCTCCAGTCCCAACGCACCTCCAGTCCCAACGCACCTGCAGTCCCAACGCACCTCCATTCCCAACGCACCTCCAGTCCCAACGCACCTGCAGTCCCAACGCACCTCCAGTCCCAACGCACCTCCAGTCCCAACTCACCTCCAGTCCCAACGCATCTCCAGTCCCAACTCACCTCCAGTCCCAACGCATCTCCAGTCCCAACGCACCTCCAGTCCCAACGCACCTCCAGTCCCAACGCACCTCCAGTCCCAACGCACCTCCAGTCCCAACGCACCTCCAGTCCCAACGCACCTCCAGTCCCAACGCACCTGCAGTCCCAACGCACCTGCAGTCCCAACGCACCTGCAGTCCCAACGCACCTGCAGTCCCAACGCACCTGCAGTCCCAACGCACCTGCAGTCCCAACGCACCTGCAGTCCCAACGCACCTGCAGTCCCAACGCACCTGCAGTCCCAACGCACCTGCAGTCCCAACGCACCTGCAGTCCCAACGCACCTGCAGTCCCAACGCACCTGCAGTCCCAACGCACCTCCAGTCCCAACGCACCTGCAGTCCCAACGCACCTCCAGTCCCAACGCACCTCCAGTCCCAACGCACCTCCAGTCCCAACGCACCTGCAGTCCCAACGCACCTGCAGTCCCAACGCACCTGCAGTCCCAACGCACCTGCAGTCCCAACGCACCTGCAGTCCCAACGCACCTCCAGTCCCAACGCACCTCCAGTCCCAACGCACCTGCAGTCCCAACGCACCTGCAGTCCCAACGCACCTGCAGTCCCAACGCACCTCCAGTCCCAACGCACCTCCAGTCCCAACGCACCTCCAGTCCCAACGCACCTCCAGTCCCAACGCACCTGCAGTCCCAACGCACCTGCAGTCCCAACGCACCTGCAGTCCCAACGCACCTGCAGTCCCAACGCACCTGCAGTCCCAACGCACCTGCAGTCCCAACGCACCTGCAGTCCCAACGCACCTGCAGTCCCAACGCACCTGCAGTCCCAACGCACCTGCGGTGTTTGCCTCCTTGAGCTGCGGCACAGAGGCGGGTCAAGAGAGGGTGTGGTCCCTATTCTGGTACTACCTAAGACCCTTGGGGTGGGGTTCAAGAGGGGGTTTCTTACAGGCGGCATGGTGATGGGCGGGTTCCAGAGAACAAAGCTCTTGCGACCACAGGGGCTGCCATCGTCACTGCCATCCACCACCACCACTTCCTCCACGCCCAGCAGGGTCGCACGTGGTCCCTACTACCTAAGATCCTTGGGGTGCGGTTGCTTACAGGCGGCATGGTGATGGGTGGGTTCCAGAGCACAAAGCTCTTGCGACCACAGGGGCTGCCATCGTCACTGCCATCCACCACTGTCACCTCCTCCAGCCCCAAGAGGGCTCGCACGTGGTCCTTGGGATCCGCACACGTGGCAGAGCACACTATGAAGATGGGATCTGAGCCGTACACTGGTCGCAGGGGACAGGATGGAGACGGGTCACGGGAACGGGGATGGAGTCCAAGGGGAGGGGAATAGATGGGTGGGTTGGGTCAAGCACTGGTTGGTGGGTTTCTTGACGAGCGGAGTGATGCCAAGTCATGACGCGGATCCAGAAACCGTGAGTGTGGAACAAGACGGGGTGCAGAGGCAGAGGCACGAGAGCAAGCAGCAGGCAACTGCAACTGCACGCACACTGCATGAACACAGCAGGCATATCGGACAGGCCCAGCACAGCGAGCAAGTCCGTTGTGATATAACCCACACCCTGTCACACACTGCCCACACCCACCCACCCACTACCACAGCCAACTGCCCACCCACCCACCCACCCACCCACCCACCCTCCCACCCACCCACCCACCCACTACCACAGCCAACTGCTCACCCACCCACCCACCCACCCACCCACCCACCCACCCACTACCACAGCCAACTGCTCACCCACCCACCCACCCACCCACCCACCCACCCACCCACCCACCCACCCCACCCCATCCCTCCCTCCCACCCACCATGAGCGCAAAGACGGCGCAGGCGTCTGAAGATGAGAGCAGCATGGCAGCCAAAAGCACCCCTGTATGCATGCGCCTCATCCACCACCACAAAGCTGGGAGAGATGAGGAAAACAGTGTGGAGAGCGCAGAAGGGAGAAAACGGGTTAAGGGGGGGAAAGACCGAATGAGTAAAATTGAAACATGTGGGCAACAGCAGGTACAAGCAGAGAGGGCGAAAGGGGATCTGAACCAGCACGAAGGAAATTCATACTGTGGAACAAGATGAGACTGAAGTGAGTTAAAGGGGAAGACAAAGGTGTCTGTCACGTTGAAAAGGCAAGAGCTTACCGCAGGTTGGAGAGGAAACGACTGAAGTCCCGATGGCCAGGCAGCATGGTGACGTGCAGCATGTCAGGATTAGATAAGATCTGCATTTCATACGCGTGAGATAAGGATCCGTGAAGCAGAGTGCAGCAGCCGGTGTAGGGTGTGTCAACTGAGGTGAGGATGCCAGAAGCAGAACAGAAGCAGCTGCGGAAGGAGAAGGCACAATGAGACAGGCAAAACCTCAAACCTATACAGCATACCAGGCATGCACATGCACCATACACCATGCATCATACCCCACACACATCACGCATTGGCTCACCAGTTGAGACTTGTTTCTAAAGGCCCGCCGAGCAGCATGGGGAGTGTCACCATCGTATATCGCCATCACCTCTCCCACCCTCCTCAACTGCGCTTCTACTGCCACACGCCCCGCCGCACTCCTCTCCCTCTCCCCACGCACATCACTTTCATGCCTCTCCCCAGCCACGTCAGCTTCTGTCATATTGCCAGCCCCCAGCTTAGTTCCACTTCCCTCGCCCATATCATCTGCCCCGTTTTCTCCCCCGTCCCAACCCACCAACGCATGCAGTGCTCGCAGCTGGTCCTGGGCTAGAGCCTTTTGGGTTCAGCGACAGACAGGGAGGTTTGGCAGAAGAGAGCATAACAAACGGAAGATTAGGTTGAAGATAGGTGAGGAGACTAGCAAAGAAAATGTTAGAGGGGAACAAAGTAAAAAAGTGGATTACGTGTGGGGGAGTTGCATGCAGGGAGTTGCATGCAGGGGTTGCATGCAAGGGGATGCATGCAAGCGGCGTCCCTTAGAGGCGAGGCGCCTCTTAGTTTGGAGGCGCCTCGTAGAGGAGTGGCGCCCGCCTCACTCCGCAGAGGAGTGGCGCCCGATTCACACCACAGAGGAGTGGCGCCCGAGTCACACCACAGAGGAGTGGCGCCCGAGTCACACCACAGAGGAGTGGCGCCCGCCTCACACCGCAGAGGAGTGGCGCCTGCCTCACACCGCAGAGGAGTGGCGCCCGACTCACACCGCAGAGGAGTGGCGCCCGACTCACACCGCAGAGGAGTGGCGCCCGAGTCACACCCCAGAGGAGCAAAGAGGCGCCTCTTAGTGCCCCTTAGAGAAGAGGCAGCCCTTCGGCGCCCCATAGGCGCATCTTAACAGGGGAGGCGCCTCTTAGAGGAGAGGCGCCCCTTACAGCAGAGGCACCGCTTAGAGGAGAGGCGCCCCTTACAGCAGAGGCACCGCTTAGAGGAGAGGCGCCCCTTACAGCAGAGGCACCGCTTAGAGGAGAGGCGCCCCTTACAGCAGAGGCACCGCTTAGAGGAGAGGCGCCCCTTACAGCAGAGGCACCGCTTAGAGGAGAAGCGCCCCTTACAGCAGAGGCACCGCTTAGAGGAGAGGCGCCCCTTACAGCAGAGGCACTTCTTAGCGGAGAGGCGCCCCTTACAGCAGAGGCACCGCTTAGAGGAGAGGCGCCCCTTACAGCAGAGGCACCGCTTAGAGGAGAGGCGCCCCTTACAGGAGAGGTGCCCCTTAGAGGGAGAAGCGAGGGGAGTGGAGGAAGCGAGGTGGGAGAGGAGGGAAGGATGGCCCTTAGGAGGAGGAAGCGTGGGGAGTGGAGGAAGCGAGGTGGGAGAGGAAGGAAGGATGGCCCTTAGGAGGAGGAAGCGTGGGGAGTGGAGGAAGCGAGGTGGGAGAGGAGGGCTGGATGGCCCTTAGGAGGAGGAAGCAGGGGGAGAGGAGGAAGTGAGATGGGAGAGGAGGGCTGAATGGCCCTTGGGAGGAGGAAGAGAGGCGAGTGGAGGAAGCGAGGTGGGAGAGGAGGGCTGGATGGCCTTTAGGAGGAGGAAGCGAGGGGAGTGGAGGAAGCGAGATGGGAGAGGAGGGCTGGATGGCCCTTAGGAGGGGCGTGGGGAGTGGGGGAAGCGAGGTGGGAGAGGAGGGCTGGATGGCCCTTGGGAGGAGGAAGCGAGGGGAGTGGAGGAAGCGAGGTGTGAGAGGAGGGCTGGATGGCCTGGAGGAGGAAGCGAGGGGAGTGGAGGAAGCGAGGTGGGAGAGGAGGGCTGGATGGCCCTTAGGAGGAGGAAGCGAGGGGAGTGGAGGAAGCGAGGTAAGAGAGGAGGGCTGGGTGGCCCTTGGGAGGAGGAAGCGTGGGGAGTGGAGGAAGCGAGGTGGGAGAGGAGGGCTGGATGGCCTTTAGGAGGAGGAAGCGAGGGGAGTGGAGGAAGCGAGGTGGGAGAGGAGGGCTGGATGGCCCTTAGGAGGAGGAAGCGAGGGGAGTGGAGGAAGCGAGGTAAGAGAGGAGGGCTGGATGGCCCTTAGGAGGAGGAAGCGAGGGGAGTGGAGGAAGCGAGGTGGGAGACGAGGGTTGGGTGACCCTAGGGAGGAGGAAGAGAGAGAAGTGGAGGAAGCGAGGTGGGAGAGGAGGGCTGGATGGCCCTTAGGAGGAGGAAGCGTGGGGAGTGGAGGAAGCGAGGTGGGAGAGGAGGGCTGGGTGGCCCTTGGGAGGAGGAAGCGTGGGGAGTGGAGGAAGCGAGGTGGGAGAGGAGGGCTGGATGGCCCTTAGAAGGAGGAAGCGAGGGGAGTGGATGAAGCGAGGTGGGAGAGGAGGGCTAGATCGGGCCTTTGAGGAGAGGCGCCCTTTAGAGGAGAGGCATGGTCCAGGGGCTGAAAATGAGATCCATGGGTTGAAAGTCCATATTTTGTTCTTATGGGCAATGCCTACTCGAGTTAAGGGGCGCACCTTAGTGGGGAAGAGGTAGAGGGCGGTGGCGTGGGGGTGCGAGAGCAGCGTGTGGAGGACTGGCACATTGTAGCACAGCGACTTGCCACTCGCTGTCGCCGTGGCAATGATTGCATGCCGCCCGGCCAGTGCCGCGTCTATAGCCTTCACCTGCAGGGCAAAGCAAAGCAGGGAATCAACCAAAAAAAAAGGACATGCATCGGTAAGGCCTCACCAAGCAAGAATGTTTGTTGGTCGTCTCTCTGAAGGGAAAGGGGTAAAAGAGGCAAAGGAAGGCACAAGCCACATGTGCTTACCTGATGGGCACGGCAAGGCATGAGCCACGTGTGCTTACCTGATGGGAATAGAGCTGGGAGACACCCGCACGAGCCAAGGCGTGCCACGTGGCAGGGCATAACTGGCTGGCCAGCTTTCCATAGCGCGGTTTCCTCTGTGGCAGCTCCTCGCAGTGCACCACCTGATAGGGGGGGGGAAAGAAGCAGGGTGGTAGGAAGGCGGGGCGACAAGGCCTTAGGAGGTAGGGAAGCAGGGCGACAGGGAGGCAGGGAGCTACGGAAGCAGGGCGATAGCAAGGCAGGTTGACAGGGAGGCAGGGAGGTAGGGAAGCAGGGCGACAGGGAGGCAGGGAGCTACGGAAGCAGGGCGACAGGGAGACAGGGAGGTGAGCGCGTGCAGCAGGGAAGGGGGTGTGTGGAGCAGGGAATTGTGCATATGAGAGGAATAACGAGGCATGTGGGTTTCATAGAATGGAGAAACGCATCAATCAGGCAAGTATCCACCTGCCCAAGCAACCCTCCCTCCCTTGCAGAACCCTCCCTCTCTCCCCCACAGCCCCCACGCACCTGCCTGCCCCAGTAATGAGGCGCCTAGTTTTGAGGCGCCTTGAGGCGCCTCAAAACTAGACCCCCTCCACCTCCCCCACAGCCCCCACGCACCTGCCCTAGTGATCCCAATCCCTGCTTGAGATGCTCCAGCAGCTGCGGTGCACCCATGGGCTCCGTGCTCTGATGCCCGGCGCAGCAGAGGGAGGGAGATGCGGGGGGGATGTGGGCAGACAACGGAGTTACAGGGGAGGGAAGGGAGAAGCAGGAGTGTGAGGGGAAAGGGGAGACGGACGGCGAGTTCTGAGCTGGGTTGGTTTGGCAGGAATCAGAATGCTGTGTGGTTGATGCAGTGAGTCAGTAACATGGCAGCACTCACGTCACAGCACTCACGTCACAGCAGCACTCACATTGCAAGGAGGCACCTTCTTGAGTTGCCTGGGCGGACAAGGAGGTGTGTATCGCTGCGACCCAACGCCTGCCTCTTCCCACCACTCATCGCCACCACAACCAGCACCACCATCACAGCCTCCCTTCTTCCCACCCTCCTCTGCCCCTTCCCCACTCTCCATTGCGCCTTCCTCCACCTCTCCAGTCTTAACAGACTCATCCCCAGCTGCCCCTCCTTTCCTCCGCTGCTTGCTCTGCCTCCCCGCCCTTGCCTCTCTCTGCTGTTTCGCTTTCCCTCCCTTCTTAACTCCCCCATGCCTTGCATGCACATGAGCATCAATATGCTGAGAGGAATGGAATGAGGCCGCTTCAGCAAGCAGCATGGAGACGGAGATGTCTTCAAAAGGGAAATCCGCATGCCAAGCCATGCTGCCCGCACTCTGCTTCACACCAGTACATCCCTGCTTCTTCTCTTTCCCTCCTCTCACTCTGCCACTCTCTTCCACGTCAACTCCCCCTGCTTCAAAACGCCCCTCTTCCACCATCCTCTCCTCTCCCGGCACCGCACTGCACTCCTGCTCACCCTGCTCTGCCTCGCTCCCCCCTTCCGCTGCACCAGCCGCCCCATGTTGACTCTCCTCTCCTTGCAGGCCTCTGCTGGCACAGCCCATGCCAGATGCCGCAGCAACAGGGAAG
Organism: Closterium sp. Yama58-4; assembly: GCA_947470075.1. Taxonomy (NCBI): domain Eukaryota; kingdom Viridiplantae; phylum Streptophyta; class Zygnematophyceae; order Desmidiales; family Closteriaceae; genus Closterium; species Closterium sp. Yama58-4. The sequence continues at coordinate 278,125 of CANIUD010000327.1, read as the reverse complement.
GCTGAACGGCGGGACTGAGGTGATGGGTGAATGTGTGCTGCGGCGGGCTGTGACTGCGGCGCAGGAGGGAGGACGTGATCGAGGAAGTCTTGGTGGGTGCGGTGGAGGGCTGCAGTGAGTGCCGAGTGAAAAGCAGCTCTCCTCTTGTCTGCCAGCTTGACAGCACTGCGACGCGGCGTGCGCTGCTGTGTGCCTGGAGGGAAATGGGGGACGGTGGGGACTGAAAATTGGCAAGTTCACACAACACCAGCAAGAAGCAAACACGCCACAGGTGGCACTGGTTTCCCCCAAAACAACTACTTTCTAGCACACACCTTGCAGCAGCATGCCTCCACGCTTGATCTGCTGCTCTGGCGGTCGAGACGGGTCCCACATGCCCACCACCACAACCAGCGCACCTCCATCTCCTCTCCCCTTCCCCCCTCCCGCTACAGCTGCTTTCCCCCCTCTCCTTCCCTGATCTTCTCGCCCCTCATCAACTCCCCCCTCCTCCCATCTTCCACCCGGTGTTTCCCTTCCTCCTCGGCCCCTTTGACCTCTGCAGCTGCCAGCTCCCTTCTCCCGTGCATGACTTGCACGCCCTTCAGCCCCCTCACTCACTTCCTCCCCCTCACTCCCTCTCCCTTCCTCCACCGGCTCAACCTCTCCCCCCACTTTCCCTTCCTCGCCCTCCTCCTCGTCTTCCTCTTCCCACGTCCAAACCACCGAAGGAGCCAGTGCAGCCATGTCCCTGATGTCCTGCCATTACCGTCGCACATGCAAGGCACAGACAAACAGACGCGACAACACACGCTCTCGTCCACCTGGCACACGAGCCTCACAAGAGGCACAATAAGGAGCATTCACCCTTAGCACACAGCCACACGTGTGTAGAGAAGAGAACTGCCACACACTCACTAGGTCATTCACTCACTCATTCATTCCCTCACTCACTCGCCTACTCACTCACTAACTCACTTGGAGAGTGACAGCTTCGCCCTCGGCACCGCTCCCAAGGTCCTTCAATGCGACCTCAAGCCGCTTCCACGTGGCCTGGAGTTACAACAGGGGCACAAAGAAAGGCGAGTCGGGAGTGACCATGACAACAGTCAAAGATCTCCTGGGCCAGGAAAAAGCACATGGCATGGCAGTCAAATGCAGCAGAAGTTAACAGTTCATTTTTCAAGAAGCACACACACACACCTTGACTGTCCGCTGTTCCAAGAAACCATACACTGCAGCGAGCAGCCCAAACTTGCTGTCAAGCACGGCAACGCTGTGAGGCAACCCCGCCCTGCCTGCTGCCTGCTGCTCGTCTCCCCTCTCTGCTTTCCTCTTCCGTCCCCCCTGCCTCTCCACCTTACTCGCCACCCCGCCCTTTCCTACACCTGTGTTGCCCCCTTTGCTCGACCTATCCCTAATGTCAGTACCACACGTCCTTGTGTCAGTAGGACCATCCTTTGCGTCAGCAGCACCATTCCCATTGTCAGCAATTCCATCCCTTGTGCCAGAAGTAGTATCATCCCTTATGACATGTGCGCCATTCACGCCTGTACGCCCAGCAGTCCCCGTGTCTTTTTCTCTCGTGCTGTTAGCATGCTCCCTGACATCCCTCTCCACCCTCCCCAGGGCCACGCCAGAGGCAGAATGGAGCCCACGAGTGCGAGGAGCATGGAATGGCAGGTAGCGAGGAGGGGAAGAGGGCCACATTGGTGCTGCTGGGGTTGGTAACGCCGCTGGCGACGGTGGCGACGGTGGAAATGGAGGTGATGGTGACAATGCTGGTGTTGGTGTTGTTGGTGATGGTGCCGATGGTGCCGACGGTGCCGATGGTGGTGATGGTGGCAATGCTGATGGTCGTGCAGGAGCCGGGTGTCCCGGAGCTGGAGATGGGGCCGAAGCTGAACCAGCTGATGATAAACTGTTTCTGCTGCTGCAGGCTGCAACCGGGGAAACAAAATCTTCTAACGCCTGAGAGCCATTGTCAACCTCAGCGGACTCATTCTGCTTTGCGCCTCCGTCCGTCCTCGGTGCAGCGAGTTCAGGAGGGTTGCTACTGATCCGCTGCTCCACCACATCTACTGCACATCCTCTTCTTATAGCAGCAGCGCTAATCTGAGCTCTTTCTTTTGGAGGGAAGCGCTGACTAGATGGTACAACGCAATGAGATGGGGGATGAGCAGATGGCGAAAATGGGATCGGATCTGGAATGCGAGGAGACCCAATGGCTGTGCCGGTGCCATGTGCACCATCCAATGTCATGGCAGCAGCAGCACGACGTGGCGTTCCCCCAGACTGCGAGGACAGCACAGGACCCATCTGTCGCTTCTCCTTGCGCTGGAAGCTCATCAGAACCAGGAAAGCGTCTGCGGGTGCAGATTCAGAGCCACAGGGCTTAGAGTCAGAGGCAGGAGCATGCGCCGCACCATGGGAACTGCCATTCATGGGGATGGAGCTGCCAGCACGGACAGATGGGGCCCTTGGTGTAGCAGCGCTGGCAGATGCTGACGTGGCAGATCCAGGCTGGAGGAGGCCGGGAATGTCGACCAATCGGGTGGAGTCCTTGAGGCGAGAGCCCTGCAAGAGGGGTGAATAGGCGTAGAGAGACCAGTGAAAACGGTAGAAAGGTGAACAACGAAGGCAAGCCATGGAGCCACGACAGCGTGTGATGCATCGAGATCAGCATTGTTAGTGCAGAACCCCCAAAGAGATAATGGTAAGAGAAAAGAAAATGTCGGTCTGGCTGTATAAGTATACTACACGGTAAATGGTCGAAACACTAATGCAGCAGGGAAATTGAACGGCATCGATAAGACCTACCTCATGGAAATGGTGGACACAGTAAAGTAACTAGGGGAAGAGAACGGCATACCTACTTTATGGAAAATGACGTGTTTCAGGGACGCGTCCTTGTTCATTGCTCCAGCAGCGACTCGCTTCGCGTCGCCTACTCGCATGTCGCACGTCGCCTCCACTGTCACGTGGGATCCGGTCAGATCCCTCACTACCACGCACAGTAGCTCAGATCGATTCATGAAGGCTGACGTGGCAGCACCAGACACATCGATCTGCTCGCGTGCTGCCATGTCAGCTTACTTGCGGAGTGGTTCCGGCAATGAGGCTATCTCAGTTCTACGCTCTTACTCAGAGCCGGTAAGACTGGCATTCAATCCGTTAAACTCGCGAGCAACCTGATTCAGAACCTAGAACAAGCTAAGGATTGCTGATCAGGCTCGTGACCCATCAAGCGGGTTTCGCAAATAGGTAATGAATTTCTAGAATTTGAAATACGCAACCCTAAAATCCGAAGCACACGCAGAGCTTAGATATTATGCTTCCTAGGAAAGCAGCGGCCACCTCCAGGAAAATGCGGAATGATGGGATTCTTATGCTAATGCAGGGCCGTGTAAACCTTTCTCTCAGGCTTGAAATATTTGAACGCCACAGCGAACATAATTTGATTTAGGACGACAAGTCTGCTGGGCTAGGCTTCATGAACTAGAATCTAGGCTGACAGCTAGTGCAGTAGTTGAACAATGGGATGGAAAAGCTGAATTTCGGCTCAGGAACGCTGCGAAATCTGTCAGACTAGGGAGGGAAGCTCCGAGCTGCGTCATGGTTACGCTGAGATCGTAGCCCTGCTTTCGGGAATAACCAGGATTTGTTTGCGGTAAAGTTCACTTCGATTGTACAAACATTTTATTGTACAACACCAGTATCCATATGGCTACATATACTCGTTTCCAGATTTCCACATGTGAGTGAAGCATATTACCGAATTCAAAAAATTCTAGCAAAATGGCAAATAACTCACAATGGCACACTGATCAATCATAATGAAAAGTCCATCGTATCTACACTCGTCATATCTTCACCATCATTCACATTGCACTCATAGTCCAATTCTTCAAGCTTCCTTCTGAGCAACAGCCGGGTACTTGCCCTGCACATCTGTCCAAACCAGCAGCCCATCTGCCAGCTGGCGCACCACCGATGCCACCTCATCCTTGTGAATGCGCACCTGCGCTGTACTGTCGCGCTCCCGTAGAGTCACGGTGCCATCCTCCAGGGTCTGTTGTTCAAGACATGGGGGAGAATAAGAAGAGAACGAAAAGAGCCGCGAGACAAAACCCAAACCAATGGAAAGTTGAGGAGACGAGGAAGAGAGGATGGAAGCAATACCCCTATTCCGCTCAACCGATCAGATCACCCCAGCCTTCCCTCCACCCTCCTCACCTGCCCATCTACGGTGATCGCAAACGGGCACCCCAGCTCATCCGTCCTCGCGTATCTCTTCCCAATCGTCGTCCCCGTGGTGTCAATCTTATTCGCCACGCCCGCCTTGGTCAGCCCTGCACTCGCCTCCTGCGCCACCTTCTCAAGGTCCCCGCGCTGCACGAGTGGGAAGACGGTGCACTTGATGGGCGCCACCAGCGGCGTGAAGCGGAACACGGTGCGCGCCTCGTCCGCGGAGGGGCGGGAGTAGAAGCTGTGCTCGTAGATGCAGTAGATGATTCGGCCGATGCCGAATGATGGCTCGATCACGGATGGGGTGAAGGATTGGCCCTGAGGGGGGGAGAGAGGAGAAGAGGGTTGAGAGGGGGTGAGGTGGGGGATAGGGAGGAAGAGGGGGAGTTGAAGGGGGGGGTGGGGAGGAAGAGAGGGATGGGTTTGTGGTGACGCAGGGGTACAAAGTAAGATCGGATAATGGAAGAGAGCTGCATGCGAGGAACACTTGGAAATAACGTTCACAAGTTGCACTCAATCAGCCATTTCCTAAGCACTCCCTTCACCCCACCCCACCTGCAGCTTCTTCTTCTCCTTGCTGATAGCAACCATCTCCTTGGTGAGGCTGAACGCCTGGGTGCCCCCACACGGCGTGTACTCCACCTTGCCTTCCGCCTCCAGCGCTGCCTTCATCGCCAGCGCCTCTGCCTCGGTCATTGCCTCAAGGGACTCGGCGATGAGCTTGGCATCGCGCTTGAAGGCCTTGCCGATGTCCTTCTTGCTGGGCACTATGCTCATCACCTCCACCTCGCGAGGCTCGGGGAACTTCTCATACGCCACCAGCTCCACCTTGCTCTTCTCCTGTTGGCGTGAGTCAGTGGCAGGGGGAAGGAGGAAAGTGAGTATGGGCAGTGGAGACTGGCATATTTCACCTCCACCTCGCGAGGCTCGGGGAGCTTCTCATACGCCACCAGCTCCACCTTGCTCTTCTCCTGTTGGCGTGAGTCAGTGGCAGGGGGAAGGAGGAAAGTGAGGATGGGCGGTGGAGACTGGCATATTTCACCTCCACCTCGCGAGGCTCGGGGAACTTCTCATACGCCACCAGCTCCACCTTGCTCTTCTCCTGTTGGCGTGAGTCAGTGGCAGGGGGAAGGAGGAAAGTGAGGATGGGCAGTGGAGACTGGCATATTTCACCTCCACCTCGCGAGGCTCGGGGAACTTCTCATACGCCACCAGCTCCACCTTGCTCTTCTCCTGTTGGCGTGAGTCAGTGGCAGGGGGAAGGAGGAAAGTGAGGATGGGCAGTGGAGACTGGCATATTTCACCTCCACCTCGCGAGGCTCGGGGAACTTCTCATACGCCACCAGCTCCACCTTGCTCTTCTCCTGTTGGTGAGAGCACGGGGGAAGAGCAAGTGGGGTTGGGAGCGGGAGGGTGCCTTCATCGCCAGCGCCTCTGCCTCTGTCATTGCCTCAAGGGACTCAGCAATGAGCTTGGCGTCGCGCTTGAAGGCCTTGCCGATGTCCTTCTTGCTGGGCACTATGCTCATCACCTCCACCTCGCGAGGCTCGGGGAACTTCTCATACGCCACCAGCTCCACCTTGCTCTTCTCCTGTTGGTGAGAGCATGGGGGAAGAGCAGAGGGAGGTTGGGAGGGAGAGGGCGGAAATGGTGCAAGCAACTTTCACCTCCACCTCGCGTGGCCCCTACTGTGTTACAAGTTTCGCAAGGTGCTACTCCCCTACTGTGTTACAAGTTTCGCAAGGTGCTACTCCCCTACTGTGTTACAAGTTTCGCAAGGTGCTACTCCCCTACTGTGTTACAAGTTTCGCAAGGTGCTACTCCCCTACTGTGTTACAAGTTTCGCAAGGTGCTACTCCCCTACTGTGTTACAAGTTTCGCAAGGTGCTACTCCCCTACTGTGTTACAAGTTTCGCAAGGTGCTACTCCCCTACTGTGTTACAAGTTTCGCAAGGTGCTACTCCCCTACTGTGTTACAAGTTTCGCAAGGTGCTACTCCCCTACTGTGTTACAAGTTTCGCAAGGTGCTACTCCCCTACTGTGTTACAAGTTTCGCAAGGTGCTACTCCCCTACTGTGTTACAAGTTTCGCAAGGTGCTACTCCCCTACTGTGCTACAAGTTTCGCAAGGTGCTACTCCCCTACTGTGTTACAAGTTTCGCAAGGTGCTACTCCCCTACTGTGTTACAAGTTTCGCAAGGTGCTACTCCCCTACTGTGTTACAAGTTTCGCAAGGTGCTACTCCCCTACTGTGTTACAAGTTTCGCAAGGTGCTACTCCCCTACTGTGTTACAAGTTTCGCAAGGTGCTACTCCCCTACTGTGTTACAAGTTTCGCAAGGTGCTACTCCCCTACTGTGTTACAAGTTTCGCAAGGTGCTACTCCCCTACTGTGTTACAAGTTTCGCAAGGTGCTACTCCCCTACTGTGTTACAAGTTTCGCAAGGTGCTACTCCCCTACTGTGTTACAAGTTTCGCAAGGTGCTACTCCCCTACTGTGCTACAAGTTTCGCAAGGTGCTACTCCCCTACTGTGTTACAAGTTTCGCAAGGTGCTACTCCCCTACTGTGTTACAAGTTTCGCAAGGTGCTACTCCCCTACTGTGTTACAAGTTTCGCAAGGTGCTACTCCCCTACTGTGTTACAAGTTTCGCAAGGTGCTACTCCCCTACTGTGTTACAAGTTTCGCAAGGTGCTACTCCCCTACTGTGTTACAAGTTTCGCAAGGTGCTACTCCCCTACTGTGTTACAAGTTTCGCAAGGTGCTACTCCCCTACTGTGTTACAAGTTTCGCAAGGTGCTACTCCCCTACTGTGTTACAAGTTTCGCAAGGTGCTACTCCCCTACTGTGTTACAAGTTTCGCAAGGTGCTACTCCCCTACTGTGTTACAAGTTTCGCAAGGTGCTACTCCCCTACTGTGTTACAAGTTTCGCAAGGTGCTACTCCCCTACTGTGTTACAAGTTTCGCAAGGTGCTACTCCCCTACTGTGTTACAAGTTTCGCAAGGTGCTACTCCCCTACTGTGTTACAAGTTTCGCAAGGTGCTACTCCCCTACTGTGTTACAAGTTTCGCAAGGTGCTACTCCCCTACTGTGTTACAAGTTTCGCAAGGTGCTACTCCCCTACTGTGTTACAAGTTTCGCAAGGTGCTACTCCCCTACTGTGTTACAAGTTTCGCAAGGTGCTACTCCCCTACTGTGTTACAAGTTTCGCAAGGTGCTACTCCCCTACTGTGTTACAAGTTTCGCAAGGTGCTACTCCCCTACTGTGTTACAAGTTTCGCAAGGTGCTACTCCCCTACTGTGTTACAAGTTTCGCAAGGTGCTACTCCCCTACTGTGTTACAAGTTTCGCAAGGTGCTACTCCCCTACTGTGTTACAAGTTTCGCAAGGTGCTACTCCCCTACTGTGTTACAAGTTTCGCAAGGTGCTACTCCCCTACTGTGTTACAAGTTTCGCAAGGTGCTACTCCCCTACTGTGTTACAAGTTTCGCAAGGTGCTACTCCCCTACTGTGTTACAAGTTTCGCAAGGTGCTACTCCCCTACTGTGTTACAAGTTTCGCAAGGTGCTACTCCCCTACTGTGTTACAAGTTTCGCAAGGTGCTACTCCCCTACTGTGTTACAAGTTTCGCAAGGTGCTACTCCCCTACTGTGTTACAAGTTTCGCAAGGTGCTACTCCCCTACTGTGTTACAAGTTTCGCAAGGTGCTACTCCCCTACTGTGTTACAAGTTTCGCAAGGTGCTACTCCCCTACTGTGTTACAAGTTTCGCAAGGTGCTACTCCCCTACTGTGTTACAAGTTTCGCAAGGTGCTACTCCCCTACTGTGTTACAAGTTTCGCAAGGTGCTACTCCCCTACTGTGTTACACGTTTCGCAAGGTGCTACTCCCCTACTGTGTTACAAGTTTCGCAAGGTGCTACTCCCCTACTGTGTTACAAGTTTTGCAAGGTGCTACTCCCCTACTGTGTTACAAGTTTCGCAAGGTGCTACTCCCCTACTGTGTTACAAGTTTCGCAAGGTGCTACTCCCCTACTGTGTTACAAGTTTCGCAAGGTGCTACTCCCCTACTGTGTTACAAGTTTCGCAAGGTGCTACTCCCCTACTGTGTTACAAGTTTCGCAAGGTGCTACTCCCCTACTGTGTTACAAGTTTCGCAAGGTGCTACTCCCCTACTGTGTTACAAGTTTCGCAAGGTGCTACTCCCCTACTGTGTTACAAGTTTCGCAAGGTGCTACTCCCCTACTGTGTTACAAGTTTCGCAAGGTGCTACTCCCCTACTGTGTTACAAGTTTCGCAAGGTGCTACTCCCCTACTGTGTTACAAGTTTCGCAAGGTGCTACTCCCCTACTGTGTTACAAGTTTCGCAAGGTGCTACTCCCCTACTGTGTTACAAGTTTCGCAAGGTGCTACTCCCCTACTGTGTTACAAGTTTCGCAAGGTGCTACTCCCCTACTGTGTTACAAGTTTCGCAAGGTGCTACTCCCCTACTGTGTTACAAGTTTCGCAAGTTGCTACTCCCCTACTGTGTTACAAGTTTCGCAAGGTGCTACTCCCCTACTGTGTTACAAGTTTCGCAAGGTGCTACTCCCCTACTGTGTTACAAGTTTCGCAAGGTGCTACTCCCCTACTGTGTTACAAGTTTCGCAAGGTGCTACTCCCCTACTGTGTTACAAGTTTCGCAAGGTGCTACTCCCCTACTGTGTTACAAGTTTCGCAAGGTGCTACTCCCCTACTGTGTTACAAGTTTCGCAAGGTGCTACTCCCCTACTGTGTTACAAGTTTCGCAAGGTGCTACTCCCCTACTGTGTTACAAGTTTCGCAAGGTGCTACTCCCCTACTGTGTTACAAGTTTCGCAAGGTGCTACTCCCCTACTGTGTTACAAGTTTCGCAAGGTGCTACTCCCCTACTGTGTTACAAGTTTCGCAAGGTGCTACTCCCCTACTGTGTTACAAGTTTCGCAAGGTGCTACTCCCCTACTGTGTTACAAGTTTCGCAAGGTGCTACTCCCCTACTGTGTTACAAGTTTCGCAAGTTGCTACTCCCCTACTGTGTTACAAGTTTCGCAAGGTGCTACTCCCCTACTGTGTTACAAGTTTCGCAAGGTGCTACTCCCCTACTGTGTTACAAGTTTCGCAAGGTGCTACTCCCCTACTGTGTTACAAGTTTCGCAAGGTGCTACTCCCCTACTGTGTTACAAGTTTCGCAAGGTGCTACTCCCCTACTGTGTTACAAGTTTCGCAAGGTGCTACTCCCCTACTGTGTTACAAGTTTCGCAAGGTGCTACTCCCCTACTGTGTTACAAGTTTCGCAAGGTGCTACTCCCCTACTGTGTTACAAGTTTCGCAAGGTGCTACTCCCCTACTGTGTTACAAGTTTCGCAAGGTGCTACTCCCCTACTGTGTTACAAGTTTCGCAAGGTGCTACTCCCCTACTGTGTTACAAGTTTCGCAAGGTGCTACTCCCCTACTGTGTTACAAGTTTCGCAAGGTGCTACTCCCCTACTGTGTTACAAGTTTCGCAAGGTGCTACTCCCCTACTGTGTTACAAGTTTCGCAAGGTGCTACTCCCCTACTGTGTTACAAGTTTCGCAAGGTGCTACTCCCCTACTGTGTTACAAGTTTCGCAAGGTGCTACTCCCCTACTGTGTTACAAGTTTCGCAAGGTGCTACTCCCCTACTGTGTTACAAGTTTCGCAAGGTGCTACTCCCCTACTGTGTTACAAGTTTCGCAAGGTGCTACTCCCCTACTGTGGTCCACCAACAAACACACCTGTGCAATCAACACGCCATGCAAGCTCACCGTGTGTGCCTTGAGGTCAAACGCCGACCTATCGGCCAGCCCAACGCACTCCACCCATCCATAGGAGCACTCGATCTCAGCATCCCAGCAGTCCGTGGCATAGTGCGCCATCTCATGCTGCAGGTGCTGCTGGCAGGTGCTACAACCCCACTCACCGTGTGAGCCTTGAGATCGAACGCAGACCTATCAGCCAGGCCGACACACTCCACCCAGCCGTAGGAGCACTCGATCTCAGCATCCCAGCAGTCAGTAGCATAGTGCGCCATCTCGTGCTGCAGGTGCTGGCGGAAGCGCAGGCGCTGCGGGTCGATGCCCAGGCGGGAGAGGAAGAGGAACGTGCGCCCGATGAAGTAGCCGAGAGTCTCGTTGTTGATTATGCCCTGTTATAGGGTGGGTGAAATACGGGTTAGAGAGTAGAGAGAGTCAGGGTGAAACATCAGGCGCTGCGGGTCGATGCCCAGGCGCGAGAGGAAGAGAAACGTGCGCCCGACGAAGTACCCAAGCGTCTCGTTGTTGATTATGCCCTGTCAAACAAGGGGGGTGGAATGGGGTTTTGGAGTGGGGAAAGTGAGGGGGAAACTTCAGGTGCTGCGGGTGGATGCCCAGGCGGGAGAGGAAGAGGAACGTGCACCCGATGAAGTAGCCCAAAGTCTCGTTGTTGATTGTGCCCTGTGATAGGGTGGGTGGCGGGGGTTGGGGAGTTGGGAATTGAGGATAGGGGGCTGGACGTTGCGAGTCTGGTGTGAGAGGGAAAATGAGGCGCAATACAAAGAGGTCGAGCAGGAAGGACAGGTCGGCCACAGGTGAGCCGTAGGTAGGTGGGACTCGACCGTGGGGCGCTCATCACATGCCAGACCAGAGGACCCATCCATCCTTACAGTCTCTGCTTCCTCACCTTCTCCACGGCATCGCCCAGCCGCATGGTGACGGGCTGTTTGGGTCCCAGCTGCTCGGCGCGCGGGTAGAGCAGGAAGGAGAGGTCGGCCACAGAGGGGAAGCGCGGGTGGGACTTGTCGGTGGGGCTCACAAAGTGCTCGATCTCCGCTAGCGTGAACTCACGCACTCGCAGCAGCCCTGCTCGAGGAGCGATCTGGGCAGGGGGATGGGAACACGTGGCACAAGAAAGATTGGTGTGCAAGGGGGTTGAATTGGCGGGTGGCCGATCTGAGCAGCAGCGAAGGGCAGAGCCTCTCCACCAGCACACCACAAAACACAAGCACCCCAGCAGCACCCAAGCAGTACCCTTCCTCGCCCTTCGCTGCTGCTCAGATCACCCAAGCAGTACCCAAGCATTACCTCGTTGCGGAAGGCCTGGCCGATCTGAGCAGCAGCGAAGGGCAGCTTGCCGCCGTTGTAGTACAGCAGGTCCTTGAAGTTGACGAATATGCCCTGCGCTGTCTCGGGGCGCAGGTAGCTGGTAAGGAGGGGCAAGGGAGAAGGACACGGATGTGAGGCAGAGATAGAATGGGTTTGGGACAATGTCTTCAAGTCCTGCCATATTCACCTCTTTCTCTAGAAGCTCCCGTATCCCCCAACCCTTTCAGCCTCTCATCTCACTCACCCGTGCAGCAGCCCCGTGGGGCCAATAGCAGTGGAGAACATGAGGTTGAAGGGGTACGGCGCAGACAGGTCATTCTTGGTATCCGGCGCCTTCACCCCGAACTCCTTCAACTTGCCGTCCAACTCCTCTGCACCGTACTCGTCCAGCACGGCCAGCACGTGCTTGATCTCCTCGCGCCGCTCAGGAGCTATCGTCACCTCCTTCTCTAGCAGCTCCCCCAGGTGGTCTTTGAGCAGATGGTCCGCGCGGTAGCACGCCTGGGTCTTCACGTCCTTCACCATGAGGTCCGTGAATTTATCCACGTGGCCTGACGCGCGCAGGACTGCGTCGGGCGTGACGCACGGGCAGTCGACCTCCAGCATGTTCTCTTCTAGCACGAAGTGCTGCCAGAGGAGGGGGGAGAGAGGAGGGGAAGTTGGCGGAAGGGTTGTGAGTAAAGTGGACGGATAACGGCGAGGAGAGATTGTCGGCGTCGACGACAGGCGTGGAGGGGACGCTGGAAAGGTACGCATGAAAGTGACAGCGCGGTTGAGGGTTTATGTCTGATACATGCCAGACATGCGTCAGGCGCGGATTGACACGCGCAGCACGAAAGAAGGCGTCGTCAACAACCATATTAACTAGATCGTTCATCATTCATGAAAGAAAGATCAGTCACGCGAGATCAGCCGTGAGTCGCGGTCGGTTAACGTGCTCATTTGGAAGAAGACCATTTTAAGTAGATCGCATCAGTGCCGAATCGCACCTGTCTCAGGTCACCCCTCGCAGGTCGCAACCGCCTCAAATCACCCCTCGCAGGTAACACCTGTCTCAGATCCCACCTCTTAAATCGTACTGTCTCAGATCAAACCTGTCTCAGGCCACACCTGGCGCCAGAATGCGAGCACATTCGACTTGACGGCGCAGCCAGGCGGACCATAGTCGAATAGCCCAGCCACGCCGCCATAGATCTTGAAGCTCGGAATGATGAACAGCCGCCGCTCCAACGCGTTGTTCACGGCCTGCCGAAACGCCTCCCGATTGATGCTCGCATCCTTGCCCTTCCCGCCTCCCTCCGCCTCTGATTTCGCCGTGAATGCCTTAGTCGCCGACTCCAGGTCTAGCTTTAAGTGCTTGAGCTTCTCGATCGCCGCGTCGATCTCGGCGCGGTCGGCCTTCGCGGCTTTAAGGGCTCGCACGGTGTCGCCTTGCGTGGTAACCTCCTCTTGTTTCGCCACGACGGCTTGCCGTAAAGCCTCGAGCTCATCGCTGGGAGCCATAGTCACTAAACTTGGCAATTGTGCTTTTTAATAATCACAAAGCAGAAAATCTGTGCATCATAAACGCTGTGAAGTAAACCAGTATTCCCTAGGTGACATGTTCAGGATGGCCGAGTTGGTCTAAGGCGCCAGTTTCAGGTACTGGTCCGAAAGGGCATGGGTTCGAATCCCATTCCTGACAACACCTTTTGCATGTTTTTCCCCCACTTTACATTTTGAACAGCCCTTCCCTTTCATACAACATCCCTCTCCTATGTCAGACAAAAGCAACTCAACTACACAGTTCTCTGGGGTTCTGTCATTTCTTCTTATTGGTGATAACCAGATGGAGTTCATATTGGGATGAAAACAATGGAAAAAAATTACAAGATTGTGAAATGTGTTGAGAGAATATGAATCATCATTTGTCATGAATGGGGTGCACTTCATTTGTCATTTGAAATGTAAGCAATATACTTTGAGAATTTTAATATCTGTAGAGAACGATGCCCTTACCGAAGAACACTATTAGCCTTGCTGAAATTGGTGCTGATTTTCTCCTTTGGAATCATTTCGTCCGTTGGATCACGGGGATGATCAGCAGGATGCTGTCGAAGCCCGATCGGAACTGATAATTGTGTCCGCAATCCACTCAATGTCCGCCTCCCGCAGCCTATCCGTTCGAGCAAGAGCTCCGCGTTCAGAGCATGCGCTTCTCGAACACCCCCAATCTGCGGACATAAGAGAGATGTGTCAGTCGTTTTTTGGGAAGCGCATCCAACAACCCGCGCATATGCGAGCGAGAACCGTTGAGCCCACTGGAAACAGAGACGCTCGCGATTCTCCCGGAAACTGTCGTACACAGGTTATACATTTTGCGAAAGCAATCGCGAAAGTATCATTTCGTCGCCGGTGCTTTTCGTTGTCTCAAAATCTTTTGTGCGCTGTCCTCCGCAGCATGCCACTCCATTTGTCCAATACATATTATCAACGCGGCGGAAAACATTGGCGCGAATCTTGTCGGTCGGCGGGGCTTCTCCCGCAGCCTCGTGGCCCGCCTTGGGATTGGTTGGGAAAATCAGCTGTGCTGAACCATTGCTGTGGGGTCCCTGCGGAAACAGGAAGAAACCAGATACCACTGCACAACTAAACCATCCCATATCCATCTTAACCGAGGCAACATCTGTTTTTTTTGTCAAATTTTGGATCATGGGGAGGGCAGCTGCAACACTTGTAGGAGCAGCATCTCACTCCAATTTCCCTACTCATGCAGGGGAAGCTCCTGATCCTGAACTGGTTTCTCATCGCACATTCTCAGTCTCGCCTCAACGGCTTGAGTATTCCTTCCTTTGCGCTTTGCTTGAAGCATTCAGCTCCCATTCATACGAAACCTACGCCTCAACGTCGTCTCGTTTGCATAATTTTCAAGCGTTTGAAATCCGCCGTCAGTCGTTATTTCGGGATTCAGCAGAGATTTTCGCTATTCGCATGATCTGGCATCTATGAATGATACGAGCTTGCGAACGATTTCCGACGCGATCAGCGAGCCTCGCTGCAAGCAGCATCTCCGCCGTTAGCAGCAGTAATCGGCACCAGCAGCGATTTCTACGTCCAGTAGTTAAAGATTTTGCCGCAAACGACGATATCAGTTGGCCAGCGATTTGCGACGCCAGACAATTTCATGTTAGCAGCGATTTTCGCCGTCAACAACGCTTTTTTCCGTCAGCAGCAGTTTCCGCCGTCAGCCGCGCCACTACCAGCGACTTCCTCGCTGTCAGCAATAACGATTTCGCCGGCGGCAACGTCTTCCGCCGTCCGTTTCGATTTAGCCATCGCCGCCGCGTTAACTTCTTCCTTGCGTAGCCGTCAGTGGCCGTCATTAACCTTGCTGGTAGGTTTTGCCGTGAAGCTTTCATCAGCGATATTTAATCAGCGTTTGGCGTGTTTCTCCGAGCTGCCGTTTCGATTTTCCTTGAGCATTTTCTCAGCTCTCTCTCGGTTTGCGTTTGTTTCACTTGCAGGGAGCATCGCTTGGCGTGCTGCTGTGGGTGAGCGCAGCAGAAGGCAATATCTGCTGTGGCTGTGCCTCCTGTCATGGACGTCAGCAACGTCAACTAACGGGAGGACGTGGGATACACAGGCAGCAGCTGCTCTCCCTCCCAACCCAACCATAGCTAAGTACCCCTCTTCTCATCATACCCGTCGCACGCGTGCTGCTTGTCATGTCTTGCTTGCATCATCATGCTCCCTGCTCTCTGTCACACTCAAGAGACCTCCCTTCCCAAGATAGCAGGTTCAAAACTTTGGTACAGCCTCAGGTATTCTTTTTGTTATGGTTCAGCCGGTACGAGGTCTCTTGAGTGTGCCACGGCGGCAGTCCTTTCATGTCCACATCATTCCTGCAATTTCTCCACTCTTCGTTCTCACTTTACTCACTTTTCTTTGCTTCTTTCCTCACTGCCTTACCCACTCCTCTGCTCCCCCTTCCTCTCCCGTCCCTTCTCTCTGCTCTGATCTTACCCCTCTCGTCTCAGCAGGTCTCTTGCACAAGGGTGGCATTGGGGGGGACATGGATTGCACAAGCAGCAGCTGCTCTCCACCCAATTCCCGCACAGCTAAGTACCCTACCCTGCCTCTCTGCTACCAACCGTCGCAATTGTGCTGCTTTTCTTGTATTGCTTGCACCATCCATCACAGTCCCATCTTTACTGCTCTCTGTCACACTCAAGAGACCTCACTCCCCCAAGGTAGCAGGTTCAAAACTTTGGTACAGCCTCAGGTATACTTTGATTCTGGTTACGAGGTCTCTTGGGTGTGCCACTGCAGCAGTCCATTCATGCACACATAATTCCTGCCTCCACTCTTCGTTCTCACTTTTCTCACTTGTCTCTGCTTTCCTCACTGCCTTCCCCACTCCTGTGCTCCTCCTTCACTCCCCCGCCCTCTCCTGTGCTTCTCCCTTCTCTCTGTCCTGGTCTTACTCCTCTCGTCCCAGCAGGTCGCTCACACGGGAGTGGCAGTGGCGGGGGACATGGAGTGCACAGGCAGCAGCTGCTCTCCACCCAACTCCCGCACAGCTAAGTACCCTACCCAGGCTCTCTCCTCCCAACCTTCGCAATTGTGTTGCTTTTCTTGCATTGCGTGCACCATGCATCACAGTACCATCTTTACTGCTCTCTGTCACGCTCAAGAGACCTCACTCCCCCAAGGTAGCAGGTTCAAAACTTTGGTACAGCCTCAGGTATACTGTGATTCTAGTTCAGCCGGTACGAGGTCTCTTGGGTGTGCCGCTGCAGCAGTCCATTCTTGCACGCATCATTCCTGCACTTTCTCCACTCTTCGGTCTCACTTTACTCACTTGCCTTTGCTTCTCACTGCCTTCCCCACTCCTGTGCTCCCCCTTCACACCCCCGCCCTCTCCTCTCCCTCCTCCCTTCTCTCTGTCCTGGTCTTCCCCCTCTTGTCTCAGAAGGTGGCTCACACGGGAGAGGCAGTGGCGGGGGGCCTGGAGTGCACAGGCAGCAGCGGCTCTCCAACCAACCCACGGAAAGCTAAGTACCCGCCCTGCCTATCTTCTTCCAAACCTCGCTCCTTTGCTGCTTTTCAATGCTTTCTTGCACCATGCATCAATCCCCCTTTGTTACTGCTCTCTGTCACACTCAAGAGACCTCCCTCCCCAAGGTAGCAGGTTCAAAACTTTGGTACAGCCTCAGGTATTCGTTTGACTCTGTTTCAGCTGGTACGAGGTCTCTTGGGTGTGCCACTGCAGCAGTCCATTCATGCACGCATCATTCTTGCACTTTCTCCACTCTTCGTTCTCACTCTCCTCACTTGTCATCGCTTCTTTCCTCACTGCTTTCCCCACTGCACCAAGGCGGGAAGCGGGAATGCGGGCAGCGGGGCAGCAGCGCCGGCCTCATCAACGGTCAAGGTTGCAGTATCGCCACGCCACCACACTCCACTTGAGCCCACTCCCCCTCAGGTTCAGGTTCAGGTGCAGGTTCAGGTTGGTAGCGGCTCTTGTGGGGCTGTGGTTGGCATCACATGCACTGTCGTTTCTGTTGATGCACTTGTGTCCGACACTTTTCTCCACTGCAACCCCTCTTATTTTCATCTCATTTCTTTCCGCCCTGCCCTCCCTGCCCTCCCTTCTCTGCCAGGCCGCCACAAGCCAAGGGGAGGGCAGCAGGCGAGCAGCAGGCGAGGGGAGCACCAAGGCGGGCAGCGGAAGCGCGGGCAGCGGGGCAGCAGCGCTGGCCTCATCAACGGTCAAGGTTGCAGTATCGCCCTGTCACCACACTCCACTTGAGCCCACTCCCCCTCAGGTTCAGGTTCAGGTGCAGGTTCAGGTGCAGGTTCAGGTTGGTAGCGGCTCTTGTGGGGTTGTGGTTGGCGTCACATGCACCGTCGGTTTTGCACTCGCACTGCTGCCAGTCAGTGTCATCTCGTTTAAAAGAGTCACTCCTTTCACCGGCCTCTTACTATCTCTCTATTCTCTCTCTCCCTTCTCCCTTCTCTGCCTCGCAGGTCCGTCCCTTCAAGCCCCGCTCGCCCTGCCCACTCTCCATTGAAGCAGCCCTTCTTCGCCTGCACCACACGATCAGCTAAGTACCCGTTTCCCCATGCCTGCACCCTTGCCTGCAGCATCGTTTTGTTTGTTTCATCTGCTGTTGCACCGTCTTCTTGAAACAACGCCACTGGTTGAGTACTGCTTTCATGCTACAGACCCCCACTCTTCCGGTAATTCCATCAGGTGCAGGTACACCCCTCAGGTTTTTTTTCAGGTGCCGTTGGGTCTGCATCTTGTGGCTGTGCCTCCACCAGTGGCTCCTCCCTTCTCTTGCACTGGATTTCAAGTCACAGTCTCCCATTCAACTTGCTCCCACCACCGCGCTCTGACTAGCTCTGTGTGTGTGCGTTGCAGGTGGCGGGTAGGGGTGTGGGGTCAACGCCGACGCTCAATCACGCCCCTCCCCTGTGGCCGTGCAGGGAGGAGGGACCCGGAGGAGGGCTGCTGCGGAGGGAGGCAGCTGGTGGTGCTGCAGCTGCCTTGAGCTCGCCCTCACGCTATCAGCTAAGTCACCCTCCTCCATGCCCTCACCCTTGCCCGCCACATCATGGCTTGTTGCTTTCTTGCTGCCATTTCGTTTGCCGGTTGTGCTTTCGCCCTTCCCTGTGAAACAATGCCATTGGTTGAGCGCGGTTCACATGCTACAGACCCCCACGCTTCAGGTAACCCTCTCAGGTGCAGGTAACCCCTTCAGGTGCAGGTACACCCCTCAGGTTTTTTTTCAGGTGCCCTTGGGTCTGCAGCTTGTGGCCGTGGCTCCACCAGTGGCTCCTCCCTTCCCTTGCGCTGGATTTCAAGTCACAGTCTCCCATTCAACTTGCTCCCACCACTGCGCTCTGACTAGCTCTGTGTGTGCGCATTGCAGGTGGCGGGGAGGGGTGTGGGGTCAACACCGACGCTCCCTCACGCCCCTCCCCTGTGGCCGTGCAGGGGCAGCGGTGGGAGGGGAGGGGGGCAGCACTCCACTCGGCTGGGATGGGATGGGAGAGTATCGGGATTGGGTCGTCTGGAACAAGGTGAGCCACTTTTCCCTCATGCACTCATGCTGCTGCTTGGTCTTCTCCCCATGCTCGCTTTTCTAGCTCTCTCCCTGCCTTCACGCTTCTCCCTGTTCTCACTGCTGTCCCTTGATCCCCTGCCTACCTCCGCCTCCCCTCCCTCTCTCCTCCCTCCCAGAGCATTGAAGGCTGTAGCAGCGTAGCAGCAGGGCAGCACTGGGGCAGCAGGAGGGCAGCAGCCAGGCAGCAGGAGGGCAGCAGCCAGGCAGCAGGTCGCTCACTCGGGAGTGGCAGTGGCGGGGACATGGAGTGCTCAGAACAGGCAGCAGCTGCTCAGAACAGGCAGCAGCTGCTCAGAACAGGCAGCAGCTGCTCTCCACCCAACCCACCCACAGCTAAGTACCCGCCCTGCCCTCCTTCTCCCAAACCTCTCTTGTGTTTTTTCGCTTTCCTCGTTGGTCCTTGCTGCATCTCCTGTTTTCTGTCTCTTCAAACACAAGCCTCTGGCAGAGCCAAAGCTTCAAGCCACAGACCCGTTTTCTTTCTGGTAATCCCCCTTCCTGGTACAGCCGGTATACTTGGTAACCCCCCCCCCTGGTACAGCCGGTATACTTGGTAACCCCCCCCCCTGGTACAGCCGGTATACTCTCAGGTCAAGCCTCCCTTGGTATATTCTCTCTTGTGTCTGTGGCTTGTAGCTGAGGTTGCACTAGTGGCGCCTCTCCCTTCTGCTTGTTCTGCTCCCTTCTTGTGCATCCGCCTTCTTCCTTCAACCCCTCGCCTCTCCACCAGTCACTCACTATTTTTCCGTGGGCCATTGCAGGTGGAGGGGAGGGGCGTGGGGGTCAACACCGCCGCTCTCTCACGCTCCTCCCCACGGGGATGGGGAGGAGGCAGCACTGCAGCGTGCTGAAATTGGTGCTGCAAGGGAGAGTATCGGGTTGGGCTTGGCCGCTCAAGGTATGTTAACTCACGCCTTGGCCTCACGTCTTCCCCCTTAGAGCTCACTTGCTGCAGCAGCTCTCTCTTCAATTCTGCACTCTCCTTTTTGTCCACTCACTTGCTCCTCTGTATACTTCAGTGTTTCTGTTCTTGCCAACTCACCAGTTCTCCCTTTCCTTCCTCTCCTGCCCCTCTCCACCCCACTACCAGGTCACTTGGCACCAACAGAAGATTGCAGTAGAGGAAGCAGAGTAGCAGATTGACAGCAGCAGAAGCGGCAGCAGCAGTAGCAGCAGTGGGGGCTGGGGGGCTGGAGGGCGGGCTAGGCTAGGTGTAGCAGCAGGTGTGGTATGGTACAGGTGAGGTAACAGGTGAGGTAACAGGTGAGGTAAGGGGTGAGGTAAGAGGTGAGGTAAGAAGTGAGGTATGGTGTACTGATCCCCTCCTCTCTCTCTCCCTCCCCCATATCTCCCTGCAAGTTGAAGGTGGGAGCCTGGAGCAAGAGCAGGAAAGGGGAGTCCACCCTCTCACTCACCTCCTCCTCTCTCCCTTTTCCCTTCCCTCCCAGAAGCACCCTGCCTGGACCACAGTGGAGTCCTGCCCTTCCCTAATTCCCCCTCACCTCCCCACTCCCCAGCAGCCTCAGCATCATGGCGCTCTGCATGGCTGTGGTAAGTAGAGGTAAGTGAAGGTAAGGATGCATGGGGGTGAAGTGCGGGGTGGGTGAGTGGGGAGCATGGGAGCAAGCGGGGAGTTCACTGCCTTAGGGGCAGCATTTTCTGGGGTTTGTGGCTTGTGGGTGGGGTGTGGTTGGTGGAATCTATGCGGCACGGCACTCGGTGCTCGAGTAACCGATCCGGCGTTTAAGGCTTAATGGACACCGTCAGAGTCGACCGGCCGGCGACTCTGGTTCGCGTCAGCTCTAGCTACGTCGGGGGTGAGATTTGAGTCTTGGGCTGGAAGCGATTTTTCACTGCCACACCTCTCCCTGCAAGGCATAGCCTCTGAGGGTGGTGTTTCCAAAAGGGAGTGGGCTGTCTGCTGCTCCTACTGCTGGCAGGAGTGGGTTTCAACCTCCCTGCTTTGCCCCGTGATGGTGGTGAGAGGCAGTGGGGTTGGCAGTGGCACATGATGAGCCGTATGGCACTGATGCCACCTGTTGCATGAGAGCATGATGCTCATGCTTGGTTGGTGGCACATGATGAGCCGTATGGCACTGATGCCACCTGTTGCATGAGAGCATGATGCTCGTACTTGGTTGGTGGCACATGATGAGATGAGCCTTATGGCACTGATGCCACTGGTTTTATAAGAGCATAATGCTCATGGTTGGTTGGTGGCACGTGATGAGATGAGCCTTAAGGCACTGATGCCACCTGTTTTTTGAGGTGCTCGTACTTGGTTGGTGGCACATAATGAGCCTTATGGCACTGATGACACTTGCATGAGAGCATGACATTCATGCTTGGTTGGTGGCACATGATGAGCCGTATGGCACTGATGCCACCTGTTGCATGAGAGCATGATGCTCATGCTTGGTTGGTGGCACATGATGAGCCGTATGGTCCTGATGCCACCTGTTGCATGAGAGCATGATGCTCATGCTTGGTTGGTGGCGCTATGAGCCGTTTGGCACTGGTGCTGCCCAAAATCTCTTGGTTGGGTGAGTGGAAGGGGAGGGGGCTGAAACTGATTGGATGTGTAAGTGAAAGGGGAGGGGGCTGAAACCCCTTGGATGTGTAAGTGAAAGGGGAGGGGGTTAAAACCCCCTGGGTGTGTAAATGAAAGGGGAGGGGGCTGAAACCCCTTGTGTGTGTAAGTGAAAGGGGAGGGGCTGAAATCCCTTGTGTAAGTGAAAGCGGAGGGGTCTGAAGCCCCTTGTGTGTAAGTGAAAGGTGGAAAAGGGTTGTCTGCAGCTCTTCCTGCTGGCAGGTGCGCGGCGAGCATTCGGAGGCAGAGGGTGGTTGGCTGTGGCAATTGGTGGGTGTCGGGTGGTTGGGGTGGGTGAGTGGATTGGGGGGCTGGTTTTGACTCTGGGTTAGTGGGTAGTTGAGGTTGGGTGGGTGGGGTGGTAATTGAAAGGTGGTGGTTGGTTGTGGTTGTCGTGGGTAAGTAAGTGGGTTGGATGGATGGTTCTGGATGGGTGTGTGTATTGTTGTAGGTTGGTTGGGGGTGGCAGCCATTTTTCCAGGGTGTATAAGCGGTTATGCCAGCATACCATGGTGGGATCTACAGTTTTCATGACTCTACCTCCAGATACTGGAATTTAGGGAACTGGTACTCACGTGGAATTTCTTTTTTGATGGACGAAATAGGCTATGTGCGAGTGCATATGTGCGTATAAGCTGGATGCTTGCAGAGTAGTTGCCCTTATCATTTTCCCCTAGATCTAAAAATGTATGCACGACTTTCACTAGGAGAGCAAAAGACCTCGTATTGATACCTGCTACAGCGAGAATCCGCCAAAAATGTCCAAACTGAGTGGCTTTGTCAGACCTTTGGCGCGCAAATGAATATGTCAGGATGTGTTCACGTCAATGATGGTCCATCAATCCGCGAGCCGCCGAACCAAACTCACACCAAACCATTCCCTAGGGAATCTTCCACTCCATGAGTCCATGCCATGCTATACCATGGCTGCTGCTGCTGCGCTTCCCCAACGAAACCCCAAGCCATTCCCAAGGCCTTCCTCTCTGGCTGTTCATTGCTCAGAATGCAATTCACTAGATCTGGTTGTTCACAATACGACGTGGTGCATCAGCCGACATGTATTTTATCCGGAAATTTTGAATCATGAGAAGCTTGTGCGACGGAAGCGATTGTTCCAGCGAGTCTTGGGTTAGCGCCGAGGGATGAATCTCCCAGTCCGAGTGACGAGTATTAGCTCCACTGTCGAAACTTTCAGTCTGTAACAAACGTTTATCGAGTTTGTCGACACAACGATTTTCGGTATCAGCGGCCGAAAGCAGCGTTCTCAGCGGTTCGCAAACGGCAGCAGTACTAGCGTTCGCCGACCAGAATTGCAAGCAGAGCGACGCAGATCACGGGACCATGAGAATCGTACAC
This sequence comes from Closterium sp. Yama58-4, assembly GCA_947470075.1. Taxonomy (NCBI): domain Eukaryota; kingdom Viridiplantae; phylum Streptophyta; class Zygnematophyceae; order Desmidiales; family Closteriaceae; genus Closterium; species Closterium sp. Yama58-4. The sequence goes on along the minus strand of CANIUD010000327.1, from coordinate 255,722 downwards.
CATGAAGATCGCATGCGCTCGCATCGAGTTCGTCGGCGTTCCCTTGCACGCGATCAATGAATCTTTGATGGTACGTATTAGCGACGGCTGGTGGGGGGAATCGTGCGTCTAGAAAGCCTAGAGAGTGTCGTCGCTTTCCCCATTCGCGTCATGATTTAAGTTACCTTTCCACTAACGCGTGTACCGTCCTTTTCCCCCTGTCCTCCTCGTTCTTCCCGCTGCATGTTTGTGATTAAATCGGAGGCGCGGGATTGAAGTCTGCGGTGTCGGACGCATCGCGTGACGTCGTTTCAAGAATCGCGTGACGTCGTTTCAAGAATCGCGTGACGCCGTTTCAAGAATTTCCTGACGTCGTTTCAAGAATCGCCTGACATCATTTCAAGAATCGCCTGACGTTGTTTCAAGAATCGCCTGACGTCGTTTCAAGAATTGCCTGACGTCGTTTCAAGAATCGCCTGACGTAGTTTCAAGAATCTCCTGACGGCGTTTCAAGAATCGTGTGACGTCGTTTCAAGAATTGCCTGACGTCGTTTCAAGAATCGCCTCACGGCCTGCGAGCAAGGGCAGCCGGAGCAACCTGGAGCAACTTGGAGCAGCAGGCGTGAAGGGAAGGCGTGGTGCAGGAGTGGCAGAGCAGCGGACAGAGCATGGTACGCGCCAAAGGGTGCTTGCAGGGGGGAGTGTAGTGAGTCGTAGAGCGTCGCCGCGCAGAGGCAACAGTCGTGACTCTTGGTTTTGAATCCGCGTCTTCCCTTCTGTTGTATCTAACCCTCCCTTTTTGGTGCCGCTTCTGTGTGCGTGTCTCTCTCCCCATGCGTGTGTGTGTGTGCCTCACGGCTTGCGAGCACGGGCAGCCGGAGCAACGGAGCAACCTGGAGCAACTTGGAGCAGCAGGCGTGAAGGGAAGGCGTGGTACAGGAGTGGCAGAGCAGTGGACACAGTGTGGTACGCGACTGTGGGTGCTTGCAGGGGGGAGTGTAGTGAGTCGTAGAGCGTCGCCGTGCAGAGGCTAGAGTCGTGTCTCTTGCTTTTGCCTCCGCCAATCGCCTCCTGCTGCTTCTAACCCTCCCTTTTTGGTGCCTCTTGTGTGTGCGTGTCTCTCTCCCCCTGCGTGTGTGTATGTGCCTCATGGCTTGCAAGCATGGGCAGCAGGAGCAACGGAGCAACCTGGAGCAACTTGGAGCAGCAGGCGTGAAGGGAAGGCGTGGTGCAGGAGTGGCAGAGCAGCGGACAGAGTGTGGTACGCGCCAGGGGGTGCTTGCAGGGGGGAGTGTAGTGAGTCGTAGAGCGTCGCCGCGCAGAGGCAAGAGTCGTGTCTCTTGCTTTTAACTCCGCCACTCTTCACCTGCTGTTTCTAACCCTCCCTTGTTGGTGCTGCTTCTGTGTGTGTCTCTCTCTCCCCATGCGTGTGTGTGTGTGTGCCTCACGGCCTGCGAGCATGGGCAGCCGGAGCAATCTGGAGCAACGGAGCAACCTGGAGCAACTTGGAGCAGCAGGCGTGAAGGGAAGGCGTGGTGCAGGAGTGGCAGAGCATCGGACACAGTGTTATACGCGCCAGGGGGTGCTTGCAGGGGGGAGTGTAGTGAGTCGTAGAGCGTCGCCGCGCAGAGGCAACAGTCGTGTCTCTTGCTTTTGTCTCCGCCGCGGTGTGCTGCTTCTAACCCTCCTTTGTTGCTGCTTCTGTGTGCGTGTCTCTCTCTCTGCATGGGCGTGTGTGCCTCACGGCCAACAAGCACGGTAGCGGCAGCTACCGAGCAACACGCTTGAAGAAAAGTTGGTGCGGCAAGCGGCTTTCAGTCCAACAAAAGAGGTAGCTGGTGTCGTCGATGCCGCAGCAGCTCAAATGCACCAAGCGTTGCGTCGTATCTCAGTCGCTTTTCCATCTGCCATCTGCCATCTCTTATGGCATGTCGCTGCTTTTTCGCATCCTCATCTGTTCATCCACTCACTTCTCCTCTCTTTGCTCACGCCTCTTGTCCTTCCCTGCCTTTACACCTTCCCAGCACTCTGGTCATACTGCCTCCACACTCTCCAGCACTCAAGGGGGCAGTGCCTGCAGCAACTCAGGGGTCACCAGTGGCTGAAGCAACTCATGTGCTTCAACAGCGGCTGTATAATGGTAAGCACACAAGTAGAGACGATCAACTAATATTCCATTTCTTTTATTTAACGTGCTTTCTCTATTGGCGACCTGTTTTCCACAGTGCCATGTGCTCTGTCGCCGGATGTTAATGCCACTATCTTCACCATGTGTGTGACTTAGCTGTGACTCAGCCACTCTGCGACTTAGCCACTCTGTGACGTATCCACTCTGTGACTTAGCTGTGTCACCGGATGTTTTTGCTCTCTTCTTCTTTGCTCTCCTCTCTTCCATCCCGTGGTCTATCCAGCACCAGCGGCACAGTCACCAGTGGTGGCAGCAGCAGCATCATCGACCACTGCAGTGGTTGCGGCTGCAGCAATGAAGGGGTGATTACCGTTTTCCCTAGTGCGTCCCAGTTCCCTTGAATGCTGGCGTCCTTGTGTTCTTGTCCAGTGCTTCGTGTCCCATTCGTCTCCTTATATCCTTCTACTGTTGCTCGGCGTCCCCTCTTTCTCATGCCACTCTGCTCACCTCTCAAACTCCTCCTTTCCTGTCCTCCCGGGTTCTCTGCTTGCCTCTCTGGTCTTGATTAGTGCTTGCTTCACAAAGGCCGTTAGGGATTGATACATGCACATCTGTTTTGTTTCCTTCTAAACAGCTTCGCCAGTGTGCTGATGTGCGCTTTTGCTTCTTGTATGTGACTCCCTGCTCTCTTTGCTCCCCTTTCTTCCATATCCCATTGTTGTCCCATTGGCTGGCTCTTCTGTGGTGGAGTGCAGGGCGAGGCAGAGGAGGACTTGTAAAGCGCAGAAAGGTGGTGGACCACCACAATTAAGAGCAGCTCTATATGCACCACTTGACAGTGGGGTGTGCATGGCGGTGGGTGTGCATGGCGGTGGGGTGCGCACGGCGGTGGACCATCAAGAGCTCAAGAATTTGCCGCTTCTGTGCTTACCCATGCTTAGCTGTCCTTCGCTGTTTTTAGGTGCGCTTGCTGTTCTTAGCCGTTCTTAGGTGTGGTTAGATGTGCTTTTTGTTGCTTAGGTGTGCTGTGCTGCACGGTGCTGTGCTGGGATGGGTCTGCATGTTGTATAATAGGTGGGTGGGGTGGGTAACCTGGAAATACGCCTGGGCACAAACACCCAAGCAGGGCAGAGCATCCTCTTGCAGGTGCTGTCTCGCTCCCTGATGAGTCGGCCCATGCTATGCCATGCCATGAGGAGGGCTTGGCTGTTACCCTCGTCCGTGGAGTTGAGTGAAAGCGAGAGGTAGCTGCCCGCCATACGCACGCATGATCACGGCGACGGGGAGAGAATGGAAATGCAGAGCATCCACCGACCCATGCGCTGCATGCAGCATGCATGCACATACAGAGCCAGCCACTACAAACAGTATGTGGGTCAGGCAAGTTTTTTGCATACGAGCAGGGATGGAAGAGTCCGACAACAGACAGAGGTTGCCCACTTTTCGTGCAAGACAGGAATGGTCAGGGGGTATGTGCAAGCACTCCAAGTCACTGTGGTGTTATATATAATCGAAGATTGGTCCAAACACATGAAAGAATGGTACAGTAAGGGCGTGTGTGATTTTTGGAAAACCTCCAAAGTTCAAACTCAAACCGCTCTGCACCGTGGCCTTATATCTTTCAACTGTATCCTACCATGTAGAACCGCTATAGAAGTTTGAACTTTTTGGAAGTTTTAAAAAATATCACACGCCCCAAGTATGCTAAACTTGTCCGTGATTTAATACAATAGTTTGTCTCCATTGTTGCTGCTACTGAAGAATATCAAGAAAGAAAATAGCAGCTCAGTGCCAGCAGAATTCTACACTGCCAGCTCCAGTAATGGGTAACTACTCCGCTGCTGTACGCACTTGTAGGTACCTCGTTGACAGTTTGGTTGGAACTCTTGCTGGGGACACGGACAACTCGGTTTACCGGGTGCGGTAAGTGACACCAAAGGGAATCAACGACATATTTCTTGTCTATCACTTCGCAGGCCTCCTAGTCGCGGCTATTTATTCTCAGAACGAACGGCGCCGATTTCCTACGTGTTTATCTGTGAGCGATGCCTTTGAAATCTGTGTCGCCGCATCAGCCGGGGATCCTCCCGGTTGCCGGGTGGGATCCGACAAGCGGAGCCGGGTTTACCGGGAAGGATCCCTACTACTGTTCTTTATGTTCACCGTACACGCTTCGTCTTTCATGTCGCAAGCCTCGTAATGGCGCTATTCGTCGCAAGCCTCGTATATAACATACGAGTTCGTTCTCACCTGTGAGTGAGTTCGTTATGAACCAGCCGGGGACGCCAGGTTTACCACTGGTTGTACGACAGTACACCAGAACTCGGAATTAGAGTCAAATCAGTCCTGCGCATGGCCAGTATAGCGAGCCCAAACTGCGCCCAAGCACGAATCTCTCTCGCACGCCAGAATTAGGGATGGTGCGGCTCGCTGACTCAGCGAACCTGGAACCAAATACAGTCCGTACACCCTTCATCATTGGTTCTTCCCTCCCACCTGCAACTATGGTTGGAAACGAGGTGGAACCAGGACGGGCTTACTACCGGGTGTGGGAACACCCAGGTTTACCGAGTGTGGGAACACCCCGTTACCGGGTGTAGGGTTTGCCTTTACTGTACTTGCAGTACCTTCGGCGCTCCGAGCGTCCTTTGACAGCTTGACAGAGGTGCGCAACGACAGATGACAGCTTCGACTCCATCTAGCGAAAACAACCCATCCCTGACGGCTCTACTACTTAACTCGATGCGAAATCATTTTGCTACTACGCCTCCTCTTTCACTTCGCAAGTCTCCTAGTCGCGGCTATTCATCCTCAGAACATGGAACGATCTGCGCCGTTTTCCTACGTTCTCATCTGTGAGTGATGCCTTGAAAATCTGTGATTAGTACTACTTAGTGTCGCCCTATGACATCACGTCATAACATGGTGTGATTCTGAGCCGCAGGTGTGATACTCTCCTTGGGTGCGACGGCGTCTGCAGCGTTGCTCCAATCGGCGTCCTCCACGCCGTCCCTAGCGCTTCCCCTCGCGTTGAACAACAACTTGTCTCTTCCACTCGGCACCAGGCCTGTCCCTCTCTCCAAGTTGGTCAAAGGGAAGGTTCTCGGTGAGTTCTTCCAGCCAACATTCAAGAAATATACGAGTTCAGTTCAATTTGAAGTTATCCGACTGTACGAGTCTTAGTAGTTGGTCCCATGATACCATCGTATCTAGTAGTGGTTGTAGTGCGGCGTTGATGATCACCCACTTAAAATTTGTGCTTTCGAATTCTGAAAAAGTTGTGTGCGCCAGTTTAGTGCTTTTGAGATAGATTGTGATCATCACGCACTCAAGGAGATCGAGTTTTGAGACGTCTCAAAACTAGTACATTGTGATCATCACGCACTCTCTCCCGCTCTCTCATCATTGTGCCTGCCCTTGCATTGTAGAGTGACTCAAAAGCACTGCTATCGTGTCCTCTCTCTCTCTCTCTCTCTCTCTCTCTCTCTCTCTCTCTCTCTCTCTCTCTCTCTCTCTCTCTCTCTCTCTCTCTCTCTCTCGTGTCGTGTCTGCCCTTGCATTTGTAGTGGTCTACACAATCAAGTTGACTCCCACAGTTAGCAACGGCAACGTGGTGGGAGAGAAAGGAGCAAAAGGGAAATACTGGGCTAAGGGAATCAAGTGAGTTGATACTACACTTTGCAGCATGCGTCTTTCACTAGTAATGTGGTCGCTTCCTGACAGTCAGACTATGCATGTTTCACCAGTGTGGCTGTGCCAGTATTCCTATCCCTGACAAAGTCCTTGGTGGTCCCTACTTGATTTCCTTTTTCTGGTTGGCAGGAACCAACAAGGTTACTTTTTCGTGTTGTAGTTTCGTGTGGATAATATCAGGTCGGGAGGGGCTGCTCCTTCCGCCCAATCGCTACCGGCTGGTAGTAAGTGCACTGAGAGCGGGTATTCGGCGGAAACCGCGGCAGCAACTGCATGGGAGGACATAACAACTGCGAAGGGTCGCAAGCTTAAGCGCTACAGCTTCATGTCGTCTTCGGTGTTGAAAGTGGCAACAAGGGCACAGATGAATGCGTTGATGGACGACGTCTTAAAAGAAACTGGTAGTGGTCCTGTAGTTGTGTCTCACCCAAATTAAGACTACGCAATTCTCAAGATCGGAAGTGTTGTTTCATTGATGGTGGTTGGGGTACAAGTAGCAAACCCTAACATACGTACCCCCAAAGACACATCTCACTACAGGCTACCAACATTTGACACACCCCCATAGCCTAAGTGAGGGGTGTCTAGCAAAACCAAAAGAGTACGGTCACAAGACTGTCAAACTATATGTGCTGCATATTGTCTAGGCTGTAGTGGGGTAGCCCATATGGGGTACAACCTAGTTAGGGTTTACTACTTGTACTCCTGCATCCTGTTAGTTCATCCATTCCTGCTGCTAGATTCTAACATGGTTTCAGAGCACTAAGGTCCGTAGGACCGTTTTTTTTTTTCGGGCCCACCTACCGCTGCGGTTACCGCGCTACCCCACGTAGCCTTGCCTTGCCTTGTATGCCTTGCCTTGCCTTGCCTTGCCTGCGCGCTGCCCCTAGAGGCCCGTAAGGCCCGCGCGCCGCCTCTACACGCCTGTCGGGCCCGCACACACGCTGCTACCGCGCGCTGCCCGCACCGAGATCGCGCAGCCCGCCCCGAGTCGCGCGCAGCCCGCTGCAGCCACGCGCAGCCCGCACCGAGCCGCGCGCAGCCCGCTGCAGCCGCGCGCAGCCTGCACCGAGCCGCGCACAGCCCGCTGCAACCGCGCGCAGCCCGCACCGAGCCGCGCGCAGCTCGCAGCTGCCGCGCGCAGCCCGCGCCGAGCCCGCGCAGCCCGCGTCGAGCCGCGCGCGGCCTGCTACGGCCTCGCGCAGCCCGCGCGCGGCCCGCAGCAGCTCGTGCCGAGCCGCGCGAGGCCTGCTCCTGCCTCGCACGGCCCGCGCGCGGCCCGCAACAGCCCGCGCCGAGCCGCGCGCGGCCCGCTACTCCCTAGCGCGGCCGCGCGCGGCCCTTTGCCTCGGCCCCGACCTGCCGCTGATGCGGCCCCGCCCAGCAGCTGCCATGGCCCCGACCTGCCGCTGATGCGGCCCCGCCCTGCAGCTGCCACGACCCCGACCTGCCGCTGACGCGGCCCCACCCTGCTACTGCCGCTGACGCGGCAGCGCCCTCCAGCTGTTTCGGCCCTGCTCTGCAGCCGGTTTTGCGGCCCCGACGTCGCCGCTGTCGTGCGCCTACTCGAGCGCCGGCCCTGCTCTCCCAGCCTTTGGTGAGCGCCTGCCTGCCTGCCTGTCTGCCTGCCTGCCTGCCGGCCTGCCTGCCGGCCTGCCTGCCGGCCTGCCTGCCTGCCTGCCTGCCTGCCTACCTGCCTGCCTGTCTGCCTGCCTGCCTGCCTGCCTGGCTGCCTGCCTGCCTGCCTACCTGCCTGCCTGCCTGCCTGCCTGCTTGCTTGCCTGCCTGCCGCGCCTGCCTTTCCTGCGCTACTGCTACTGGCAGGTGGCCAGATGCAGCTCCAGCGACATTCACGCGAGCCTCTGACGCCTCAGCAGCTTAGTGAGTGGTATACTAGCTGGGGTTGTCGCGGTAGCCGTCGTAGCTGTCGCCCTGGAGCTGGTCAGTTGGGAGCGTCTGGCAGTGGCCAGCTGCAGCTGCAGGGACGTCCACGTGAGACACTTACGCCCCGGCAGCTCCAGGAGTGGTACGCTCAGTGTAGCAGGTCTACGCGTACAGTCCGCTGCCCGTACGTCATTCGCACAGGTGCTAGGACTGGTCAGCCTTGTGGGACGCTTGGTCACACACAGTCCCGCTGCTTCGCCCGTCTGAGCGACGACTGGCGCACAGTGTTTGGCGACGAGGCTGAGCTCCCCACCTGGCTGGAGCTGCATAGACAGAGGGTAGATATCTTTGCGCTTGACTATGATGCTATTCTCACTGCCATGTATGCATTGTCTACTAGTGCTGACCGTGCCTGTTGCCTGTGCGTACCGCCTGACCCTGGTGAGGCTGCTGCCCTAGGTGCTAGTGCGTCTCCTGCTCTAGGTGCTGGTGAGGCTGCTGCTCTCGGTGCTAGTACGTCTACTGCTCTAGGTACTGGTGAGGCCGTGGCATCAGGTGCTGCTGTGTCTGCTCTCTCTGGTACTGCGCCCACTGCGGTCTCGCACACCTTCACCCTTGACTCAGGAGCTTCCCGCTCCTTCTTTCGCGACTGCACCGCACTTACGCCGCTCCGTCGGCCAGTCCCGGTCTCCCTGGCGGACCCCTCTGGGGGTCCAGTCCTTGCCCACTATTCCACGGTTCTGCCGTGTCCGGCCGTCCCGTCCGGCTCGCTGTCAGGTCTTTACCTCCCCTCGTTCTCTACGAACTTGGTGAGTGGAGCTGACCTCCAGGATGGGGGGGTTGACCAGTTCACTCCTGCGAGTCAGCGAGTGACTCACTGTACGTGTGCTAGGACGGGCCGGCACTTGGCCACGTTCACCCGTGCACCTGGCTCGAGTCTGTACACACTGACCACTGAGTCCCCTCAGGTAGCTGCGTCTGCGTTTGCGTCTGCGTTTGCGTCTGCGTCTGGTCAGCTGGCGGCCCCCTGCGAGTGTCGCGCTTTGTCGCACGACACTCTCCTGTGGCACCACCGCCTTGGTCACCCCTCCTTGCCTCGCCTGCGTAGCATGCACTCTCGCTCCCTGGTCTCTGGTCTTCCCAGGTCCCTGCCTGCCCTCCCTCCCTCGCCTGCGCCGCCCTGCATTCCTTGCGTCGAGGGGCGGCAGCGCGCCGCTCCTCACTCCTCCTCGTTTCCTCCCACAGAGGCTCCACTGCAGACGCTCCACCTGGACGTGTGGGGCCCAGCCCGCGTCCAGGGACAGGGCCGCGAGCGGTACTTCCTGCTGGTCGTCGACGACTACACGCGTTACACCACGGTCTTCCCCTTGCAGAGCAAGGGGGACGTCCCTGCTGTTTTGATCCCCTGGATCCGCGCTGTTCGTCTCCAGCTCCGCGAGCGGTTCCGGTCGGACTTTCCTGTCCTGCGTCTGCACTCTGACAGAGGTGGTGAGTTCTCCTCCGACCTCTTGGCAGCCTACTGTGCGGAGCATGGCATCACCCAGTCGTTCACGCTTCCGGCCTCTCCGCAGCAGAATGGGGTTGCTGAGCGCCGCATTGGCTTAGTCATGGAGGTCGCTCGTACCTCCATGATCCATGCGGCTGCCCCCCATTTTCTGTGGCCGTTTGCGGTCCGGTACGCCGCGCATCAGCTCAACCTCTGGCCCCGTGTCTCCTTGCCGGAGACCTCGCCCACACTGCTGTGGACGGGGAAGGTTGGCGATGCGTCGCGTTTCCGGGTCTGGGGTGCTCGTGCCTTTGTCCGCGATACCACCGCGGACAAGCTCTCCGCCCGCGCTGTTCCCTGTGTCTTCCTTGGCTTTGTCCCTGACGCGCCTGGTTGGCAGTTTTACCACCCCACCTCGCGCCGTGTCTTTGCGTCTCAGGACGTCACGTTCGACGAGTCGGTTCCCTTTTACCGTCTCTTCCCCTACCGCACTGCCTCGCTCCCCCCCCCGCCGCTCTTCCTTGCTCCAGGTGCTCCCCAGGTAGACCCCCTCCCCGCTCCCGGTCCTGCTCCTTCAGGTGTTTCTCAGGTAGACCCTCCTCCCTTGACTGCGCCGGTTGAGGTCACTGGTGACTCAGGTCCTCCTGCGAGTGGTCCTGCTGGGGGTGCGGAGCCTGGGGGTGCTGAGTCTGGGGGTACTGAGCCTGAGGGTGCGGAGCTTGAGGGTGTAGAGCCTGGTGGTGCTGAGCCTGCGTGTGAGGGGTCTGGGGGTGCTGAGCTTGGCGGTACTGACGCTGGAGGTTCTGGAGCTACTGAGGGTGCTGGCACTGGAGGTTCAGGAGCTGCTGGAGGGCCTAGTCCTGGTGGCGCTGGAGCTGGAGGTCCTGGAGCTGTTGAGGGTGCTCGCGCTGGAGGTTCTGGAGTCGCTGGAGGTACTGGTGCTGAGGGTACTGACACCGGAGGTTCTGGAGCCGTTGGGGGTGCGGGCGCTGAGGGTTCTGAGTCTGCTGTTGCGCGGTCTCCTTGGAGTGGCCGCCTTCGTCCCCGTGTGCCTCTCACCCCACAGCAGCTGCAGGACTGGTACGGTCGCCGTCAGCGTCGCGCTGCTGGAGCTCGGAGTCGTGCTGGTCCTTTGTCTACTGGAGGTGCTGGAGTTGCTGGTTCTGGAGGGGCTCGTGCTGGAGACACTGAGGCTGGAGACCCTGGGACTGGAGGTGCTGGCTCTGGGGGTGCTGCTGCTGGAGACGCTGAGGTTGGAGACCCTGGAGCTGGAGGTGCTGGTTCTGGGGGTGCTACTGCTGGAGACCCTGCGGTTGGAGACCCTGGGACTGGAGGTGCTGGTTCTGGGGGTGCTGCTGCTGGAGACACAGAGGTTGGAGACCCTGGGACTCGAGGTGTCGGCTCTGGGCCTGGAGCTTCTGGAGCTGCTGGAGGTACTGGAGCTGCTGGAGGTACTGGAGCTGCTGGAGGCACTGGAGCTGCTGGAGCTGCTGGTTCTGGTGCAGCTGCGCCGACACGACTGTTCTTCGCTCCGCCGTCTCCGTCGTCTCTGCCGCCGTCTGCCTCTGTTCTTCGTCAGGTTCTTACTCTTCCGTCGTCTACTGGTCTTCCGTTACAGACTGGCTCGCCGCTGCCTGCTCCTTCTCCTTACGCTGAGCTGACTGGTAGTCCTGCTGTGCGTCGTGAGCCTGCGTCGCGTCCTGTCTCGCCTGCTCGTCCTGGTCGTACCGGTCCTCGTGTTCCTCGTTCGCGTCCGCCGGCTGTCCCCAGCGCGCACCTCGTAGTCCGTCGTCCTTCCTCTGTTCCGCAGCCTGTTCCTCTGCCGTCTCCTCCTGCGTCCTCTTTGCCTGACGTTCCGGACCCTGCGTCTGACCGGTTTCGTGCTCAGCACCCTACTGTCACGCGTCTACTAGCCACAGTTGTCACTGACCCGTCGTTTGAGTCTGCTGCTGCGTCTGCTCTTGTCGCTGAGCTTGTTGACTTTGCTGCTGCCTGTCGTCTAGACTTCACTGCCAGTCTTGTTACTGAGTCTGAGTCTGTCTGTCCTCCGTCCGTCGGGGGTGAGTGTGCTCTTAGCACGGACGTCCTTGAGGACAGGCAGGAGGAGTTCCAGTGCCTTGCTGCTGCTTTACCTCATCTTGTGTCCTCGCTACTTGCCCCTGAGGGAGACCCGGATGCACCAGACATCCCGACTCCGCGCTCTTACGCAGAGGCGATAGAGGGTCCCTACTCCTCTCAGTGGCAGGCAGCCATGGACGCAGAGATGGCTTCCTGGAAGTCCACAGGCACCTACGTTGACGAGGTTCCCCCACCTGGGGCGAACATCGTCAGTGGCATGTGGATTTTCAGGGTGAAGCGGCCGCCGGGTTCTCCGCCTGTCTTCAAGGCGCGTTACGTGGCTCGAGGCTTCAGTCAGCGAGAGGGAGTTGACTTCTTCCAGACCTTCTCCCCCACTCCGAAGATGACCACTCTTCGGGTGCTGCTGCACGTTGCTGCTCACCGTGACTACGAGCTTCACTCTCTTGACTTCAGCACAGCTTTCCTGCAGGGCAGCCTGCACGAGGAGATCTGGCTGCGCCGCCCCCCGGGCTTCACTGGGTCGTTCCCTCCTGGTACCCAGTGGAGCCTCCGGCGGCCGGTCTACGGTCTCCGCCAGGCGCCACATGAGTGGCACGACACACTGAGGACTACGCTTGCGGCTCTTGGGTTTGCGCCTTCTACTGCTGACCCGTCGCTGTTTCTGCGCACCGACACTTCCCTGCCGCCGTTCTACATCCTCGTGTATGTCGACGACTTGGTTTTTGCCACTGCTGACACTGAGGCTCTCGCCCACGTGAAGTCGGAGCTGCAGAAGAGACACACGTGCACAGACTTGGGTGAGCTGCGCAGCTACCTTGGCTTGCAGATCACCCGAGACAGAGCACGTCGCACCATCACCTTGACTCAGTCACACATGGTGCAGCAGGTCCTTCAGCGCTTCGGCTTCACCTGGTCTTCAGCACAGGCCACTCCTCTGGCTACAGGTCACACGCTCTCAGCTCCACCTTCGGACGAGTCCGTAGAGCCGAGTGGTCCTTACCCAGAGCTAGTCGGCTGCCTCATGTACCTGATGACTTGCACTCGACCTGACCTCGCGTACCCTCTTGGTCTCCTGGCTCGCTACGTGGCTCCTGGTCGGCACCGACCTGAGCACATGGCTGCTGCTAAGAGGGTACTGCGTTACTTGTGCAGCACATCAGGCATGGGGCTAGTGCTTGGAGGGACGAGCCTAGTTGTCCTCACTGGGCACTCAGACGCTTCTTGGGTTGACGACCTGGCTACTCAGCGGTCGTCACAGGGTTACACCTTCAGCCTTGGCTCTGGTTCAGTTTCGTGGCGTTCTACACGCTCGACTTCAGTTCTCGGCTCCAGTTGTGAGGCTGAGATCTACGCCACCGCCATGGCTGCACAGGAGTTACGCTGGCTCACCTACCTGCTGACTGACTTGGGAGAGCAGCCTCGTTCTCCTCCAGTGCTGTACGTTGACAACAAGGCCGCCATTGCCTTGTGTGAGGAGCACAGACTGGAGCACAGAACGAAGCACATTGCTCTGCGGTACTTCCTGGCTCGAGAGTTGCAGCAGCGAGGCCAGCTTCGTCTTCGCCACGTGGCCACTCGGGCCAACACTGCTGACATATTCACCAAGGCACTTCCGTCTGGTGATCATCAGCGCTTTTGTACTCTGTTAGGCCTTGTGCCTACGTTTCCACACTTGCTGTAGTCTCTGCTTGTACTGTGATCTGTACATATATATATATATATATATGCATGCTGGCTCTTGCTAGGTAGCCATCACTGTACTGTTATTGCTGCATATATATCTCTGCATGTGAACTGGCCCAGTGGCCCTTTGCTTGTGCTCAGAATGCGTGGTGACGTTGTGATCCACCCTGAGCTTGTTTTGCTTCTCTTGACTGGTCGTGTGACCCCTTGTTCTCCCCCACTTTGCCTATGGGGGTGTGTCAAACTATATGTGCTGCATATTGTCTAGGCTGTAGTGGGGTAGCCCATATGGGGTACAACCTAGTTAGGGTTTACTACTTGTACTCCTGCATCCTGTTAGTTCATCCATTCCTGCTGCTAGATTCTAACATTTGGGTTGGGTGTTGTTTGGGTACAAGTGTTGTTTCATTGATGGTGGTTGGGGTACAAGTAGCAAACCCTAACATACGTACCCCCAAAGACACATCTCACTACAGGCTACCAACATTTGACACACCCCCATAGCCTAAGTGAGGGGTGTCTAGCAAAACCAAAAGAGTACGGTCACAAGACCAGTCACAAAGAAACAAAGCTCAGGGTGGATCACAACGTCACCACAAACTCTGAGCACAAGCAACAATGGCCACAAGGCCAGTCCAAACAATAACAGAGATATATAGAAAGGGTACAAGCAAAGCAAGCAGTGAACTCAAGACTAAGTAAGCCGAAAACCAGTGTCAACAAGGCCTAACTGCACACAACACCTGTGGTGGTCACAAGGCGGAAGCGCCTTGGTGAAGATGTCTGCAGTGTTGGCCTCAGACTCCACAAACTCGAAGCGAGCCTGTCCACGCCTCTGCAACTCTCGCAGAAGAAAGTACCTGACGTTAATGTGCTTCACTCTGCTCTCCAGTCGCGGCTCTCGACAAAGGAGAATGGATGCCTTGTTGTCAGTGAACAAGGTCGGTGCAGAGCTCGGCCGCTCACCCAGGTCGGCGAGCAAGAACGTCAACCAACGCAGCTCCTGTGCCGCCATGGCACCAGCATAGATCTCAGCCTCAGCTGTAGAGGTCGAGACCGAAGAGGAGCGCGTGGACCGCCAGGAAACAGCTCCAGAACCCAGACTGAAACAGTACCCCTGAGTAGACCTGTGAGTCTCAGCGTCGTCAGCGTAAGAAGAGTCACAGTGACCAGTAAGTACAACAGACTGCTGCCCTCCAAGAACTAGCCCCACGCCTGATGTCGTCGCTAGGTACTTCGCCACCCTCACAGCTGCTGTCCAGTGAACAGGACGGTGTCTCCCTGGCGCAACAAAGCGCGCAAGGATGCTGAGAGGGAAAGCGAGGTCCGGGCGAGTACAAGTCATCAGGTACATGAGGCAACCCACAAGCTCTGCGTAGGGACCACTAGGCTCAAACGGCTCGTCAGGAAAGGGGCCAGTGAGTCTGTGGTCAACAGCAAGAGGTGTGCGCTGTACTGTGGAGTGCTGAAGCTCGAACCGCTGAAGGACCTGCTGCACCATGTGTGACTGTGAGAGTGTAATGGTGCGAGCAGCTCTGTCCCTGGTGATCTGCAGCCCAAGGTAATGGCGCAGCTCACCAAGGTCAGTGCACGTGTGTCTCTTCTGCAGTTCGGACTTCACGTCTGCCAAAGCAACCCTGTCAGCAGTGGCGAAAACTAGGTCGTCGACGTAAACCAGAACGAAGAACGGTGTGGAGCCACGGCGAATGAACAGCGACGGGTCGGCAGAAGACGGCTGGAACCCAAGGTCAGAGAGGGTAGAGCGAAGAGTGTCGTGCCACTCACGAGGTGCCTGGCGAAGACCGTAGACAGGTCGCCTTAGCCTCCACTGGGTCCCAGGAGGGAAAGTGCCAGTGAAGGCAGAGGGACGACGCAGCCAGACCTCCTCGTGTAGGCTGCCCTGAAGAAAAGCAGTGGAGAAGTCGAGAGAGTGTAACTCGTAGTCTCTCTGTGCTGCTACGTGCAGTAACACCCGAAGAGTGGTCATCTTCGGGGTGGGCGCGAAGGTCTGAAAGAAGTCAACTCCCTCGCGCTGACTGAAACCTCTAGCAACGTAGCGCGCCTTGAAGACTGGAGGAGATCCTGGTGGCCGCTTCACCCTGTAGATCCACATGCCATCGACTACGTTCGTCCCAGGGGGAGGAACCTCATCGACGTAGGTGCCTGTGGATCTGTAGGAGGCCATCTCTGCGTCCATGGCAGCTCTCCACTGAGAGGCCCAAGGCCCTGACACTGCCTCAGCGTAAGTGCGAGGAGTCGGAATGTCAAGGGCGTCAGGGTCACCCTCAGGGGTGAGGAGCATGGCACAGAGATGAGGGGAAGCGGCTGCCAGGAACTCTAGCTCAAACTGCCTGTCCTCTAGGACGTCACAGCCAAGGGCAGACACACCCCCGACGGCCAGAGGACTGGTAGGAGGAGCAGCCACAAGAGTGGTGGCGTAGTCAAGGCGGCGAGTAGAGGCAAACTCAGTGACCGCGGCAGTAAGAGCAGAGACAGAGGACAAAGAGGCACGAGGGTGGGTAACAAGAGAGGCGAGAACATGAGAGAGAACAGGACGGTACGTGCGGTAGTAGTCAGTGACAGGGGTAGAGAGAGAAGCTGTGAGGGCCGACTCAGGAGGAGAAGGAAGCACAGGAGGAGCCGAACGAGACGGACTAGAACGTAACAAGACAGTACGAAGGTCAGTGAAAGGAACAGGGGACGAGGGACGAGCACGAGGAGAGCGACGAGTAGCCCAAGTACGAGACGGAGGAGGAGAGGACAAAGGCGGAGAACTGGGGAAAACAGCGGGGGAGGAGTCAGGAGGAGGAAACGTGGGACCGTAGACAGGAGGAGAGGCGGGGGAGGGAGGAGAAGGAGAGGGGAGACCAAGGGTCCGAAGACCTGAGACAGGAGGAGGAAGTGGCTGCTGCTGCTGCTGCTGCTGGTGCTGCTGCTGCTGCTGCGGCTGCGGCTGCTGCTGGGACTGCTGCTCCTGCGGCTCCAGCTGCTGCTGCTGCTGCTGCTGCTGCTGCTGCTGCTCCTCCAGCTGCTGTAACTCCCTCTCCTCTCTCTCCAACGCCAGCTGCTCCTCACGGGCACGGCGAACACGAGCCTGGTGCCTAGTCGGGTAGGGGTGGGGGGGCGGAGTAGTGTCCGGAGCAGCGGCAGCTCCAGAGTCCACCCCCGAAGGACCAGGCACACCACCCCCAGAGGCAGCACTAACACCAGCTCCAGACCCAGGCTCACCAGAACCTGAAGGAGGCGCACCCTCACCCCCAGACAGAGCACCCCCAGTGTCCGCGCGACCAGCACCAGCTCCCGGAAGACAAGAGTCCTCTGCACCCACCGGCTCAGCTCCAACTCCAGCACCCCCAGAACTAGAAACCGGTACTGGAACAGGCTCGGCACCAACCTCTCGAGAGCTAGCACCTGCGGCACGCTGCGAGGAGGACTGTGGGGAGGGAGGCTGTACCGGAGGGGCTACCGAAGGAGGAGGGGTAGCCTGGGACACACCTGACGGGGCTGGACCAGGGGGGGGAGGCTGTACCGGGGGAGCAGGAGGGGGAGCGGCAGTCAGGAAGAGGGGGGGAGGAGGAACCGGGAGACCTCGACTGGGGTGCCTGACGAAGTACGGGGTGGACTCCTCGAAACGGACGTCACGGGAGTCAAAGAACCGGTGAGAGGGAGGGTGGTAAAAGGTGAAGTCAGAGGAGTCCTCAGGGAAACCAAGGAAGACACAGGGGACGGCGCGAGGCGAGAGCTTGTCCGCAGAGGTGTCGCGGACAAGAGCCAAGCAACCCCAGACACGAAACCTCGACGCAACACCAGGGGACCCGGTCCAAAGACTGGTCGGTGAAGCCTCTGGCCGAGAGACGCGTGGCCAGAGGTTCAGCTGGTGCGCGGCGTACCGAACCGCGTAAGGCCACAGAAAATGGGGGGCACGGGCGTGAGTCAGGGAGGTGCGGGCGATCTCCATGACCAAGCCTATGCGGCGCTCAGCAACCCCATTCTGCTGCGGGGACTCTGGAAGCGTCCAGGACTGACGAATGCCCTGCTCGCGACAGAATCCAGCGAGAATGCCGGAGCGAAACTCACCCCCGCGGTCAGAGTGAAGACAGTTGACACGACGACCACGAGTGTTCACGGTGGTGAGCAACCACTTGATCAGCGTAGAAGTCACCTCAGACTTCTTCGCCAGGGGGAACACCGTGGTGTAGCGGGAGTAGTCGTCAACAACCACCAGAAAGAAACGCTCACGCTCAGGGCCAAGGCGAGAGGCGGGGCCCCAGACATCTAGGTGAAGCGTCTCAAACGGCTCGGTGGCCAGACGAAGGGAGGAGGAGTGAGGGGTGGCGCGCAGCCGACCCTCGACGCAAGGACCGCACGGTGGTGCAAGAGACGGCGGCAGCGACGGCAAGACACGCGGGAGACCTAAGACCAGACGCTGACTAGACATAGCACGCAGACGTGGAAGAGAAGGGTGTCCCATCCGGTGGTGCCACAGAACGGTGGGGTGGGCAAGCGACCGACAGGAGCAAGACGCAGCGACTGGACTGGACGCGACAACCTGAGGGGACGGAACCACCTGGTGAGACGCAGGGAGGAGACTAGGGGGAGGGACAGGAACTGGGAGTAGGGGCTGCTGCGACGGCGGCCGCTGCGGCTGCTGCTGCTGCTGCTGCTGCTGCGTCCACTGCCGTGCGCGCGGGCCAGTGTGAAGAGTGTAGAGACCGGAACCCGGCTCAGCAGCAAAGGTGGCGAGAGGCTGGTAAGAGTCACCGTCAACACACACTGCAGTCTCCCCAGAAGGCTCAAACCACACACCCACGTGCTGACTCACGAGGGGTCGCACGCCCACCAAGTTCCGGGAGAACGAGGGGACATGAAACCCAGTGAGAGACCCGGAGGGGGCAGCAGGACACGGCAAAGTGGTAGTGTGACGTGCAGTGACTGGTCCCGAGGTGGGATCAGCCAGTGCCACAGAGACAGGCGCAGGAAGTGGCGTAAGTGTCGTGCTGTCACGAAAGAAGCAGTGCGAGGCTCCAGAGTCCAGCGTGAAAGACAGTGAAGTGTCCTCCGAGGTAGCCGCTGGACTAGTGTCTACACAAGAACCTACACTAGCAACAGGCAACTGAGCAAGGCTAGCACCTAAGCTAACAACACCAGAGTAAACAGAGTCAGAAACACTAGAGTCAACAACAGCATACATAGCATGAGGAGTTCCAATCAGATCAGCTAACTGCTCGGCAGACATGTCCCACAGAGCGGAACCGTAACGCTGAACAAGGGGGAACCAGTCAGGGGCAGGACCGCCAACCCCGTAAACCAAACGAACCGTGTCAGTGAGCTGAGCAAAACACTGACCAGGGGGGTGAAGGCGGCCACAAGGGTGGCCCCGGCGAGCACCTGTCAGAACCTGATAGGCGCAGGGAGGGTAAACAGCACCACGCTGCGGCTGACGCGGCCCCGACCCCGAAGCCAGCTGCGGCCGCTGCTGCTGCGGAGGCTGCTGGGAGGAGAGGGGCTGCTGCTGCTGCTGAAGCTGCTGCTGACGCTGGGCCCGGTACCACGCCGCTGCCCCACCCACCGGGGCTGGCAGTACAGGGGGCGACTGACGAACGCGGGCGTCGCCACCACCAGCAGTCGCAGTGGAGTCACCGGTCGCTGCACGAGACGTCTCTCCAGGCCCTGCACTCCCACCACCGCCAGTCGCAACGCCACCCCCACTACCTCCGCCTCCACCAACGCCGCCACCAGCACCGCCCCTCTTGCCACCCCTACCGCGGGACCGCGACGAAGTCGTAACAGCAGCTGCGGTCGCGTCAGTAGCGGCAGTGGCGAGAGAGGCAGTAAAGGTGGGCAACTGCGGAACTGTGCACCCGTGGAAGAGCGGAGGGGGCACAGCACCAGAGGCAGCGGCGACGGAGCGGAGGTTGCTCTCGACGTCCTTGAGAGCAGACTCAAGGACGTCAACAGTGAGCTCACTAGGGTGCTTCAGGAGAAGCGCGTCACGAACGGAGGCAAGGCGGTCGGGGAGGCTGGTGGCGATAAAATAGATAGTAATCGCCATGGGAGGAGGAAGCAGTGCGAGCTGGGCCTCAGTGCAAGCAGCGCGGTAACTAGAGTCGAGCGAGCGGAGGTGAGCAATCAAGTCAGCAGAGCGCTCAAAAGAGGCGAGATCAGGGAACAGGAACGGGAGGAAAAGGCGGCCAAGAGAGACAGCAGCAGGAGTGGAGTAGCGGGCCTTAATCGCAGTCAGGTACTCAGCAGCAGTGCGAACCTGAGCAAAGTGAGCCTCCTCAGACTCAGGGAGGAGGCTGCTGAGCGCGATGCAGGCCGCAGCGTCACGCGACGTCCAGGCTGTCAGGTCAGCGCGCTGGCTAGCGAAGCGAGCTCTAGCGGCGTCGTCAGGGGCAGGACCTAAAGGCGTAGGGTCGGGGGGCGCAGGGAGGGCACCAGCAGCGTGCGCCCAGAGGGTCTCGCCTGACTGGACCTGACTCTCCAACTGACGGCGAGCGCGCAGAAGCCAGAGCGAAAAGTCAAGGGGTCTACCGTCAGCGTCGAAGCGAAGAACACGCGGAGTCGCCATCGTTAAAACCGACATAATGCGGAGGCAGGAAACCCTAAACGAGATGGCGTGGCGAAAATCGGGCGGGCAAAGGGCGAAGCGTGAAACCCTAAACGAGGTAGAGGCGCAGCTAAACGGGGGGGGCGTTAAGGGGCAGCCGCACGGGGGCTAAGGGCAGCCGCGCGGGCGCGGGAGCGGACGTTAAGGGGCAGCCGCGCGGGGGGTAAGGGCAGCCGCGCGGGCGCGGGGGCGGGCGTTAAGGGGGAACCGCACGGGGGCTAAGGGCAGTCGCGCGCGCGACGCGACGAGCAGCGAAGGCGGGCGCCGCGGCGACGGGCGCAGGCTGCGGGCGCGACGTCGGGCGCCGCGGCGGGCAGCGACGGCGGGCGCCGCGGCGACGGGCGCAGGCTGCGGCGGGCGACGGGGGAATGCGCAGCGGTGGCGCGCGTAAGGGGGGGACGGGTGACGGGACGACGGGCGGGGAGAGCGCGATTCGACGGGCAGCAAGGGGGGAAACGCGACTCGACGGGCAGCGGGGGGAAAAACGCGACTCGACGGGCAGCGGGGGGAAAAAACGCGACTCGACGGGCCTCGAAGGGGGGAAAACGCGATGGGCCAGCAGGGGGGAGGAAGGTCGCTACGCTACTCGAGTAGGGGATCGGCGGAACGGGCGGTAACGAAGGAACGGGACGAGAGCGGGCCGGCGCTAGGCTCGGGCAAGACGTGCGTAAGTAATACGAGAGAGGGAGACAGGCTCGGGCGATACGAACGAGGTCGGGAGGAACGGGATCCTACAGGATCCTAACCTAGGTGATACCATCTCAAGATCGGAAGTGTTGTTTCATTGATGGTGGTTGGGGTACAAGTAGCAAACCCTAACATACGTACCCCCAAAGACACATCTCACTACAGGCTACCAACATTTGACAGCAATCTGTGGGACCCTTAAGGGTAAGAAGTGACTTTTGTAGGAGTAGCAATGATTAGTGCAAAGTTTTTTGTAGTTTCTGATACCGTAGCAAACCCGTACGAACCCACCTATGCGCTGCATACAGCATGCATGAATATACAGAGCTAGCCACAACCAACAGAACGTTAGTCAGGCAAATCCTTTGCATACGAGAGTGATTGCTCACTTTTCATGCAATACAGGAATGGTCAGGAATGGTCCAGATCCAAACTACCGGTAGAAAAAAACTGTTGCTGGTACTAAATGATATCACGAAAGAAATCATGAGCTCAAAGCTAGCAAACTTCTACACTGCCAGCTTCGGTAATGGGGAACTAAACGGACTGGCGTATGCACTAGTAGGGTGTACAGCTTATCCCCCTGCTGGGGACGCAGACAGCTGGGCTTGCCGGGTGTGGGTACAGTAACACATTACTGTACACCCTCTTTCTCTCCATTGTGAATTTGGTTTTAGGGGAGTTAACATGGAAAAAACACGGTTCGAGGTGGTTTAATTACGTTCTGGCATGGTTCATGTAGGCAGATCGAAGATAACAAGGTTTGCCACCAGTTCCGCACAGTTCAGTGTAGCGAGAAACAGGGTGTATAGTAGCTTCAACGGTTGCCCGCTGACACCTTGACAACAGTCAAGGACAACCCTATCAGGGAAATCTGCAAGGGGACCATAACAACAACCCATCCCCTCCCATGACGTGCTGCGACGTCGAAATCTGGTTACTACTATATTCCTCCTCGTTCACTTCGCAAGCCTCCTAGTCGCGGCTATTCCGAACGAACGGCGCCGATTTCCTTTGTCTTCATCTGTGAGCGATGCCTTTGAAATGTGCGTCGCTGCATCAGCCGGGGATCCTCCCGGTTGCCGGGTGCGATGACAAGCCGGGTCTACCGGGTATGATCCCTACTACTGTTCTTTACTTTCACTGTACAGGCGCTCGTCCGATCGTCCGTTGACAACTCGACAGATCCTCTGTCAACGACATGAGGCGGACATGCAAGTCAACGACAAGCACAAGGAACATTCAACAGACAGCTGCGGTAGTACATTGCTGGGATGATGTCGAAATCTTTTTACTGTCATACAGCGCCTCGAATTTTGCTTCGCAAGCCTTCTACTAAGTCGCGGCTATCCATCCTCAGAACATGGAACGAACGGCTCCGTGTTGCTACGTTTTCATCTGTGAGTGATGCCTTGAAAAGCCGTAACTAGTTCAACCAGTATCGTCCTATCATGATGACATCCTGTCGTAGTAACGTGTGATGTCATTTTGAGCCTCAGGTGTAATGCTCTCCCTGGGTGCGGCGGCTTCGGCAGCGTTGCTCCAATCGCCCTCCACCTCCACGCCGTCCCTAGCGCTTCCCCTCGCGGTGTCGGTTCCACTCGGCAAACCTTTGGTGAAAGGGAAGGTTTTAAGTGAGTGTTTCCTGCCTATATTAATGAAATACACGAGTTCACTTAAACTTGAAGTTATCCGACTATACGCGTCTTAATACTGGTTTCATGATACCGTCTTATCTAGTTGTGGTGCGGCATTGACGATCACCCACTCCAAAGTTGTGTTTGCGAGTTCCCAAAAAGTTGTGTGCGCCAATATAGTGCTTTTGAACGAGTCTGAAGCCACTTGTGCTAAACAACACTGCTCAAGAACCGCAGCCGGGCAGCTTGTACTACGAGGTGACTTTTGAGTCGACTCAAAAGTCACCTTGTGCTAAAAAACGCTGCCCAATAACCGCAGCCGGGCAGCTTGTTCTACGGAGCCACTTTGAAGAGTGTCATCATCTCCTGACTCGAGTCTCTCCCCCTCTCTCTCTCCGCCCCTCTCTCTCTCCCTCTCTCTCTCTCTCTCTCTCTCTCTCTCTCTCTCTCTCCCTCGCTCTCTCCCCCTCTCTCTCTCCCCCTCTCTCTCTCTCTCTCGCCCTCTGTCTCTCCACCTCTCTCTCATCTCCCCTCTCTCTCCCCCTCTCTCTCCCCCTCTCACTCCCCCCCGCTCTCTTCCCCGCTCTCTTCCCCTCTCTCTTCCCCTCTCTCTTCCCCCCTCTCTCTCTCCACCTCTCTTTCCACTCTCTCTCTCTCTCTCTCTCTCTCTCTCTCTCTCTCTCTCTCTCTCTCTCTCTCTCTTGTCACCGTGCCTGCCCTTGCATTTGTAGTGGTCCGTACAATCAAGCTCCATCCCACACGTAGGAAGGGAAAAGTGGTGGGAGACCAAGGAGCATCCGGGAAAATATGGGTCAAAGGAATCAAGTAAGTTGATACTACACTGCAGCATGTATCTTTCACTAGTAGTGCGCGCCATGACAGTCCTACTATGCATATTTCACCAGTGTGGGTGTGCCATGACAGTACTCCTAGCCATGACGAGTCCTGCTGCTTGGTGGTCCCTACCGGTACTTAATCTCCCCTTTTCTGGTTGGCAGGGCTGGAAAAGACTACTATTTCGTGTTAAAGATTCGTATGGACAATATCAAGTCGGGGGGGGCTTTTCCTCTCTACAAAACGTTACCGTCTGGTAGTTCATGTTTTGATGGCGGCGCACATTCAGCGAGTTACGCGTCAAGCATTCCATGGAAAAACATAACCAAGACGGGTGGCAAGCTTAAGCGTTACAGTTTCACGGTGGCAATGGTGGGGAAAGGGTCATCAAGGCAACTCTCAAGCAGACCTTTATGACAACTTGTGCAGAACTTGCTTCAGTTCAGGTCCAACTATTGTGTCTCATCCAAATAACAACTTTGCGCTCTGTGGGAAGATTAAGAAGTGCCTTTCGAATTGTTATTACGGTAGTACCGCAGGTATGTTTAGTGCAAAGTGTTGTACCAGGCAGTTTTTCGTAGTTTATGAGGGCGTGTTCCTGTGGCCCCTTATCAGGCTAACCTCTCGTCAGACTTTGTCCTTGCGAGCGATTTCGTTTTAGACACCGTTTTTTCAGGCTTGAAAAGTAACATTGCTGGGCGATGAATTGGTCGCGCAGAAATCATTCACACGTAATGTTTCAGCAAGCCATGGCCAGGTAATTGCCCAAAGCACGTGTGAAAGGGCCACAGTCGGATATGAAGCATGCGAGCATTTTTCTGCCAAACACATGTTTGTTTGGACTCAGGGAAACTTGTTTGTTTGCCACATTTCGAATGGAGGGGAACACAGGATATGGGCGCAGCGCAAATACGGTATTATATATAAATAATGCATCCACACCACTCAGATAACCTAATGACTGTACGACCAAAGAAAGTACGTACGGTATGGCTTCTACTTCATCAGAGTACACAAAATGATTCATACCATTACAACAACATGCTATTCCAGAACTTGCAAGAGCCCAGACCTATAATACAACAATGTGCTACACAGCATTCCATACGCATGCATCCATGGCTTGAATTGGATTGGATTGGATCCATAGCCTACACCAGCAACAACCTCCCAGCCTACTGCCAAAGCCGTCCGGCCCAAAGAGCCCCACACGTGCTGGTGAATCTGGCGCCAACAGAATGCTGGAGGTTCGATCTCACGTCTTCCTCCTCCCCTTAGGTTTCTCCACGCTTGACTGCTGCTTATCCGCTGTCTGCACATACCCCGCATCACATAGGCAGTTTGGGATACACCCCCACAGCCACCCCCTTCCCCCCGCCTCTCCCCTCTTGGCAAACCAGGAGACATGTACGTCAACTAGCATAAAAGGCACCTGGCAGTTACGGTAGGCCTCACTTCTTCCGCCCCTTGGGTTTCTTCATGCACGATTGCGTATCTGCTGTCTGCACTGCACATATCCCTTGTCACATAGGCAGTTTGGATCCACCCCCCCAGCCTTGACAAACCAGGTGGCTTGTGATTCGACTTAAACAGAAGCCACCTGGCAGGTCAGCCTCACTTCTTCTTCCGCCCCTTGGGTTTCTTCACGCACGACTGCTTATCAGCTGTCTGCACATACCCCGCGTCACACAAACAATTCGGATCCACCCCCTTGGCAAACCAGCACGCCCCGTGCCCCCCGCACGGGTTCTCCCCTGCATTGCAAAACCGCTTGCACGTGCTGGCAGCAACCTGGGTCTGCACCTTCCCGGCCTGGTAGCACGCGGAGGTGGTGGGGTATGTGAGGCAGTTGTATGCGATGGACGACTGGTAGAAGATGCCCCTGCGGGTCTGGTCTTGCGGGCACGAGGTGACGCCCCCGGCGGTGACGGAGGCGGGACCGTAGAAGAAGTTGTGGTGCAGGTTGTATTGACCGGCTGAGAGGATCGTTCCGTTCTTGAAACCCGTGGGTAGGGGGCCGGATAGCATGTTGTCGTGCAGGTTGCTGGTAGGGGGGTGGGTGGGGGAAGGGGAGCAACAGAAGAGTTAGGTTGGTTGGGGAAGTTGTAGTGCAGGTTGTATTGACCGGCTGAGAGGATTGTTCCGTTCTTGAAACCCGTGGGGAGAGGGCCAGACAGCATGTTGTTGTGCAGGTTGCTGGTGGGGGCGGGGTTGGGTGAGAGAGGAGGAGATGCTTTTGAGGCGCTACAGAGAGAAGGGATGTGGTAGGGTGGACTGATGGGGCAGAGAAGACGGGGGAGAGAGAGGAGAGGAGAAGGGATGAGGAGAGGACAGAAATGATGCAGAGAGCAGGAGAGAAACGATGCCGAATGCAGAACAAAAGGAGGAGGAGGTGACGGACGGCTGCAGTGGAGCTAAGCTCACATGGCACTGCGCTTACATGGCACTGCGCTTACATGGCACTGCGCTCACATGGCACTGCGCTTACATGGCACTGCGCTCACATGGCACTGCGCTTACATGGCACTGCGCTCACATGGCACTGCGCTCACATGGCACTGCGCTCACATGGCACTGCGCTTACATGGCACTGCGCTTACATGGCACTGCGCTTACATGGCACTGCGCTTACATGGCACTGCGCTTACATGGCACTGCGCTTACATGGCACTGCGCTCACATGGCACTGCGCTCACATGGCACTGCGCTTACATGGCACTGCGCTCACATGGCACTGCGCTCACATGGCACTGCGCTCACATGGCACTGCGCTCACATGGCACTGCGCTCACATGGCACTGCGCTCACATGGCACTGCGCTCACATGGCACTGCGCTCACATGGCACTGCGCTCACATGGCACTGCGCTCACATGGCATTGCGCTCACATGGCACTGCGCTCACATGGCACTGCGCTCATATGGCACTGCGCTCATATGGCACTGCGCTCACATGGCACTGCGCTCACATGGCACTGCGCTTACATGGCACTGCGCTCACATGGCACTGCGCTTACATGGCATTGCGCTCACATGGCACTGCGCTCACATGGCACTGCGCTCACATGGCACTGCGCTCACATGGCACTGCGCTCACATGGCACTGCGCTCACATGGCACTGCGCTTACATGGCACTGCGCTCACATGGCACTGCGCTTACATGGCACTGCGCTCACATGGCACTGCACTTACATGGCACTGCGCTCACATGGCACTGCGCTCACATGGCACTGTGCTCACATGGCACTGCGCTTACATGGCACTGCGCTCACATGGCACTGCGCTCACATGGCACTGCGCTAACATGGCACTGCGCTTACATGGCACTGCGCTTACATGGCACTGCGCTCACATGGCACTGCGCTTACATGGCACTGCGCTCACATGGCACTGCGCTCACATGGCACTGCGCTCACATGGCACTGCGCTTACATGGCACTGCGCTCACATGGCACTGCGCTCACATGGCACTGCGCTCACATGGCACTGCGCTCACATGGCACTGCGCTCACATGGCACTGCGCTCACATGGCACTGCGCTCACATGGCACTGCGCTCACATGGCACTGCGCTCACATGGCACTGCGCTTACATGGCACTGCGCTCACATGGCACTGCGCTCACATGGCACTGCGCTCACATGGCACTGCGCTCACATGGCACTGCGCTCACATGGCACTGCGCTCACATGGCACTGCGCTCACATGGCACTGCGCTCACATGGCACTGCGCTTACATGGCACTGCGCTTACATGGCACTGCGCTCACATGGCACTGCGCTTACATGGCACTGCGCTCACATGGCACTGCGCTTACATGGCACTGCGCTCACATGGCACTGCGCTCACATGGCACTGTGCTCACATGGCACTGCGCTTACATGGCACTGCGCTCACATGGCACTGCGCTCACATGGCACTGCGCTTACATGGCACTGCGCTCACATGGCACTGCGCTTACATGGCACTGCGCTCACATGGCACTGCGCTCACATGGCACTGCGCTCACATGGCACTGCGCTCATATGGCACTGCGCTCACATGGCACTGCGCTCACATGGCACTGCGCTCACATGGCACTGCGCTCACATGGCACTGCGCTCACATGGCACTGCGCTCACATGGCACTGCGCTCACATGGCACTGCGCTCACATGGCACTGCGCTCACATGGCACTGCGCTTACATGGCACTGCGCTTACATGGCACTGCGCTCACATGGCACTGCGCTTACATGGCACTGCGCTTACATGGCACTGCGCTTACAGAAGGTTTAGTTTGGGCAGAGAGAGAATGCCTCGAGGAAGGGAGCCGTAGAGATCGTTGCTCTCTAGGTAGCTGATAGCGGGCGGGGGAAGGTGGGAGGATTGTGGATAAATAAGGCGTGAAAATAAGATATGGTGTAGAGGTAACATGTGCGGCGCAAGAGAGAGGTGACAGGAACGGGAGAGAGGGTGGCGGCAAGGTGACAGGCGAGTGGATGAATATGGTGCAAAGATGTCATTCTGTTTTGGGATAAGACATGGTGCAGAGGTAACAAATGTGGTGTAAGTCATGGGGAGAGAGCGAGCATGGCATGAGGCAGCATGGCATGAGGCAGCATGGCATGAGGCACAGCAGCTCTCTGGTGTCTCCATGGAGCAAGGCTGCGGAGGAGGGACGCATGCAGCAAAGCAGCACAAGGACTCACAGCAGCAGCAGGGCAGGCACTCACAGCAGCAGCAGGGCAGGCACTCACAGCAGCAGCAGGGCAGGCACTCACAGCAGCAGCAGGGCAGGCACTCACAGCAGCAGCAGGGCAGGCACTCACAGCAGCAGCAGGGCAGGCACTCACAGCAGCAGCAGGGCAGGCACTCACAGCAGCAGCAGGGCAGGCACTCACAGCAGCAGCAGGGCAGGCACTCACAGCAGCAGCAGGGCAGGCACTCACAGCAGCAGCAGGGCAGGCACTCACAGCAGCAGCAGGGCAGGCACTCACAGCAGCAGCAGGGCAGGCACTCACAGCAGCAGCAGGGCAGGCACTCACAGCAGCAGCAGGGCAGGCACTCACAGCAGCAGCAGGGCAGGCACTCACAGCAGCAGCAGGGCAGGCACTCACAGCAGCAGCAGGGCAGGCACTCACAGCAGCAGCAGGGCAGGCACTCACAGCAGCAGCAGGGCAGGCACTCACAGCAGCAGCAGGGCAGGCACTCACAGCAGCAGCAGGGCAGGCACTCACAGCAGCAGCAGGGCAGGCACTCACAGCAGCAGCAGGGCAGGCACTCACAGCAGCAGCAGGGCAGGCACTCACAGCAGCAGCAGGGCAGGCACTCACAGCAGCAGCAGGGCAGGCACTCACAGCAGCAGCAGGGCAGGCACTCACAGCAGCAGCAGGGCAGGCACTCACAGCAGCAGCAGGGCAGGCACTCACAGCAGCAGCAGGGCAGGCACTCACAGCAGCAGCAGGGCAGGCACTCACAGCAGCAGCAGGGCAGGCACTCACAGCAGCAGCAGGGCAGGCACTCACAGCAGCAGCAGGGCAGGCACTCACAGCAGCAGCAGGGCAGGCACTCACAGCAGCAGCAGGGCAGGCACTCACAGCAGCAGCAGGGCAGGCACTCACAGCAGCAGCAGGGCAGGCACTCACAGCAGCAGCAGGGCAGGCACTCACAGCAGCAGCAGGGCAGGCACTCACAGCAGCAGCAGGGCAGGCACTCACAGCAGCAGCAGGGCAGGCACTCACAGCAGCAGCAGGGCAGGCACTCACAGCAGCAGCAGGGCAGGCACTCACAGCAGCAGCAGGGCAGGCACTCACAGCAGCAGCAGGGCAGGCACTCACAGCAGCAGCAGGGCAGGCACTCACAGCAGCAGCAGGGCAGGCACTCACAGCAGCAGCAGGGCAGGCACTCACAGCAGCAGCAGGGCAGGCACTCACAGCAGCAGCAGGAACCAATGAGTACTCATGGAGCAGCAGAGCAGGCACTCACAGGATAGTGAGCTCTTTGAGTCGGCTGATGCCGTCCGGGATGGTGCCCGTGAGCTGGCCGTTGTCCAACAGACTGGTGTGAGGGAAAAAGAGGAGGAAGGGGGAGAGGAGGAAGGGGAAGCGAGGTGGGGGAAATGGAAGGAAGTTTTGAGTCGTCTCAATACTCTGTCCTTGGGTAGGGTGATGCCGTCCGGGATGGTGCCCGTGAGCTGGCCGTTGTCCAACAGACTGAGGGACGCAAAGGGTGAGGGGGAAGGGGGAGAGGGGTAGGGGTGAGGAGAAAAGGGGAGGAAGAAACCGTTAACAACGGAAGGCTGAGGGGGAAATGATTTTGGAGGCAGGGAGGTGGAGACAAGCAGTTGTGCAGAAAGGTGAGCACAAGAAGGTCTTGGCATGGCATGGCATGGAACAAAATGGAATTGATGTGATGGATGCGACTCGGTGGGCTTAGTACGGTGCATGTGTGCATGCCACATGGTGCGACATGGTGCCACACGGTGCAAAACGGTGCCACACGGTGCGTACATGCGTGAGAGCTTGGTGAGCTTGGAGATGGTTGCAGGGATGGTGCCGTTCAAGGGCACAAACTCTGCCACCCTGCGGTGAAGAGCGGTGAGGAGGGGTGGGGACGGGTGTGACGAGGGGAGAAAGGAGCAAGAGGAGAGAAGACGTTTGGAGAGAAGTGAAGAAGGTGAGAAGATGCAGGTTGTGTCTAGTGCAGTGCAATGGCAGCAGCAACAGAGGTGGCTTTGAGTCGACTCAGAGGAGCAAGACGAGAGAAGAAGTTTGGAGAAAAGTGAAGAAGGTGCGAAGATGCAGGTTGTGTGCAGTGCAGCATGCAATGGCAGCAGCAACAGCAGCAGCAGCAGCAGTGCTGAAAAGCAGTGAAACGGTGATGAGCGGTTGAGGAGCGGTGAGGCGCAGTGAGGAGCGGTGAGGAGTGTTGAGGAGGCGAGCACGTACAGGTCGGTGAGCCACTTCATGTTGCCCAGGTTTGCAGGCAGAGTGCTTTGCAGATAGGGATTGCTGCTCATGAATCTGATTGGGTGGGGGAGGAGGGGAGGGAGGAAGGAAAAGGCACACGAGATGAGTGAGGTCAGGTGCGACAAGCAGAGTGCCTTCCAGATAAGGATTGCTGCTCATGAATCTGGTTTAAGGGGAGGGAGCGAGGGGAGAGAACACGAGATGAGTGAGCTCAGGTGCGTTAATGGACGTTGGGGGCTTGATGGGGGCTACAGGAAACATGTGCATTGGCAGAGGCGAACAGGGATAAGAGGATGGACAAAGGTGGTGGAGGCTCACGGGATGGGCAGAGGCAGGTGGGGCTGAGAGGATAGGCAGAGGTGGGTAGACGGGTGGGGGCTCGCAATATGTTGAGGTTGGTGAGACGCGTGAGGGAGATGGGGAGGGGACCATTTTTGTTGGCATCACAGAAAGCAGAGGCGGTTTTGGGGGTGAGAGCTCACAGGATGTTGAGGTTGGTGAGACGCGTGAGAGAAATGGGTAGGGGACCGATGAAACTGTTCTGATTGATGAATCTGCATGGAGGGAGGAAGAGGGTGGGGAGCGGAGAGGGGGAGAGAAGGGGGGAGAGAAGGGGGGAGAGAAGGGGGAAGAGAAGGGGGGAGAGAAGGGGGGAAGAGAAGGGGGGAGAGAAGGGGGAAGAGAAGGGGGGAGAGAAGGGGGAAGAGAAGGGGGGAGAGAAGGGGGAAGAGAAGGGGGGAGAGAAGGGGGAAGAGAAGGGGGGAGAGAAGGGGGGAGAGAAGGGGGAGAGAAGGGGGGAGAGAAGGGGGGAGAGAAGGGGGAGAGAAGGGGGGAGAGAAGGGGGGAGAGAAGGGGGAAGAGAAGGGGGGAGAGAAGGGGGGAGAGAAGGGGGGAGAGAAGGGGGGAGAGAAGGGGGGAGAGAAGGGGGAAGAGAAGGGGGAAGAGAAGGGGGAAGAGAAGGGGGAAGAGAAGGGGGGAGAGAAGGGGGAAGAGAAGGGGGGAGAGAAGGGGGGAGAGAAGGGGGAAGAGAAGGGGGGAGAGAAGGGGGGAGAGAGAGAGAGAAGGGGAGAGAAGGGGGGAGAGAAGGGGGGAGAGAAGGGGGAGAGAAGGGGGAAGAGAAGGGGGAAGAGAAGGGGGAAGAGAAGGGGGAGAGAAGGGGGAGAGAAGGGGAAGAGAAGGGGGAAGAGAAGGGGGAAGAGAAGGGGGGGGGAGGAGAGAAGCACGGCTGGGAGAAAGTGTGACGGGGAGGTTGACAGTGATGGAGAAGAGGGAGAGATAGTGTGTGATGATATGGTGAGGAGATGCGTGTGGTGGCCATGTGACAACCTGACCACCCATGCTGCAGTGCACGCTCGCATGGCAGTATGAGAGCATGCGAGCATGCATGCGGGACGTACAGGTTGGTGAGAGGAATGATGGTGCCGATGCTGGATGGCAGCACTCCATCAAACTTGTTCGTGTCTATGTACCTGGTTGGGTGGGGGGGGGAGACAGGAAAGGGGGGGAGGGGGCAGGAAAGGGGGAAGTGGGGAGGTGGAGAGGGGAGGGACGGAGGGAGGAGGGGCACGGGTTTAGTGCCTGGTGGGTGCTAAACATGTTTGTGTCAATGTACCTGGTGGGGGGGATGAAGGGGCGGATGGGGAGGTGGAGAGGGGGGGGAAGAGGGAGAAGAGGCACAGGGTAAATGCGTGGCATCGAACTTGTTCATGTCTATGTGCCTGGTGGGAGGGGGAGAGGAGGGGAGGGGGGAGGTGGAGAGGGGAGGGCGGAGGGAGGAGGGGCACGGGTTTAGCACCTGGTAGGTGCCAAACTTGTTTGGGTCAGTGTACCTGGTGGGGGGGATGAAGGGGCGGATGGGGAGGTGGAGAGAGGGGGGAGGTTGAGCAAGGGTGCAAGAGAAAGAGAGGCATTGGGTGATTGCATGGAACCATGAGAGGTGCGGATGACTGTGCAGAGCAGGGTGCAGTGCGGGGGAGAGTGGTGCAGGGCGGTGCAGAGCGGAGCAGAGCGGTGGAGGGTGGTGCAGATGGGTTGGCTCACATGTAGTTGAGGAACTTGAGCTGACCGACACAGCTCGATACCGGGCCAGTGAAGCGATTGGCGCTCAGGCGACTGGTGGAGGGGTGGGGAGAGAGGGGGAGGGGGAGGGGGAGGGGAAGGGGAAGGGGAAGGGGAAGGGGAAGGGGAACATGGTCAACATGGTCAACACGGCCAACAGGTCAACAGGTCAACATGGTCAACACGGCCAATGGGATGCAATGCAGTGAGAAGAGGAGCGCTGGCGGGGAGAGGAGCGAGGAGGGTGTGGGTTCAGTACTGACAGCTGGCGCAGGTTGGTCATGGCGCAGACAGCCGTGGGGAAGGTGGAGGGTTGAGCAGATTGCCCCATGATAACACATCCGTTCAGAGGCGGGTGGGGGAAAGAGATCAAGCTGGAGGGTGGGTGGTGGGGAGGCGAGGCGGAAAAGGGACTCACAGCTGGCGCAGGTTGGTCATGCCACAGACGGCTGTGGGGAAGGTGGAGTTGAGCAGATTGCTGGGCACATAGCTGCCATGCATGCAGGGCGGGCGGAAGGAGGGGGGTGGTGAGGAGAGGGGATGCGGAGGGCGGATATGAGGACCAGAAGAAGTGGAGTTGGTAAGGGGCGGGTAAGAGGGGCTGTGAGGAGTGCATTCATCACAGTGCGATCTCCCATATGGCATGCGGATGACACGCACACGAGCACACACACCCAGAGGCACAGAGGCGACTGACAATTTCTGCATGTTGACTAGGTTGGAGAAGGTGTCTGGTATGTTTCCCGTGAGGTAGTTGAGGTTCAAATGCCTGCTCGCCCCACAGCCGTGCACACACACACACACACACACACACACACCACACACACACACACACACACACACACACACACCACACACACACACACACACACACACACACACACACACCAGGCACACAGGAACACAGGAACACAGGGGCACAAAGGCACGCAGAGGCACAAGAGGACACAGGGACAGGGAAAGAGTCGGCAACAATGGGGAGAGCATTTAGTTCAAATGCGGGCGTGTGAGGAGGGTGGATGCGAGGAAGAGCAGCGGCTCTTGTCACGCCACCATACCAACCCGCCCCCCCACCTCCACTAACACTCACAGCTGGTACGGGCTGGTCATGTCAAGTTACCATACATCCTCCCCTCGCCCGCCTCCCCCCCTCACGCCCGGTTACCCCGTCTTTCTCCCGTTATACTCACAGCTGGTACAGGCTGGTCATGCGACCCATGGAAGCCGGGATGGTGCCGTTGAGAAAGTTCTGATACAGCTGCCTGTGAGGGGCAGTGGGGGAAGGGGAAGGGGGGAAGAATGAGGGGTGAGGGGGAAAAGAAAAGGAACAGAGCGGGGGAAGGGGACAGACACGTGTGAGCGCAGAGGGGAGAGGGCAGGGGGAGCGTCCAGCGTTGGAGTGGGGGAGGGTGGGGAGGATCAAGAGCGGAAGATGAAGGCGTGAGGAGGAGGCGGCATGTGAGAGAAAGGGCTTGGAGTGAAGCAAAGGTGAGGGGAGGGCAGGGAGAGTCGGCAGACGGTGGTTCAGCGGGCAGGGTGGGCAGGGCAGGGCGGGGCGTGCGGAGCGTGCGGGGCAGGGCGTTGAGAGACGTGGGAGGCGTTGAGGTCACTGACAGGTTCTTGAGGTTGACGAGGTTGCTGAAGGAGTCGGGGATGTCTCCGTAGATCCAATTGTGCACCGCGAAGCTGACACCAGGAGATACAAGCACGCAAGGAGTGGCACGCACAGGGCGATAGAGACAGCGGCGAGAGGCATGGGGAAGAGACATCGGGGAGACATGTCAGTGGGTGAAGTGGGAAGGCAGTGGAGAGGCAAGGAGGCACAGTAAGCAGCAGCGGCGGCGGGTAGCGGCGGCAGCAGCAGTTCGCACACACGTGGCGGCAGCTGCAACGGCGGCAGGGGACTGCCGCAGCGGCCGCGGACGAGGAGGGACTCACAATTCCTCCATCTGGGTAAGCGCGCCGATGGCGGAGGGCAGCGTGGCGAAGAGCTGCTGGTTACTCATCTCCATGCGACGGATGTAACCGTTCGTCCAGCACTGCACGAGCTGCCACGTGGCGCACGGATTGGTCGCCACCCACGACGACAGGTCAGCAGTCGCGCCCCACACCGCCTTGAGCTCCATCATTGGCCCGACTGGGGGGGAGGCGAGAAAAAAACGGGTGTGAGGGGAAGGGGGAACGAGGGGAGGTATTGAGGGAGTCGACTGTATAGAGCGGCCGTCATACTCTGCGAGCTGTGCACATAGGCGGGTGAAGCATTATTCTTGTGACAATAAGCGGAGGTGCTTCAAAACGAGTCGGACTTAAACGAGCGGCCGTCGTACTCTGCGAGCTGTGCACGTAGACGGGCGCAGTGGAAAGTATGTGACAATAAACGGATGTAACTCAAAGCGAGTCGACTGTAAAGAGCGCCTGTCGTACTCTGCGAGCTGTGCACGTAGACGGGCGCTCCCTTTGGTGTCACTCCCTTTGTCGTTATCCTCCCCCTCCCCCCTTCCCCTCCAGCTCCGCCTCCGCCTCCGCCTCCCCCTCCCCCTCCCCCTCCCCCTGCCCCTGCCCCTCCCCCTCCCCCGCCCACTCCCTCTCCTCCCTGCTCTTCCGCTAAAAAGTCCTCTACAGGCTCCTCCATTGCTGCTACTATCGAGTCCACGTATGTCGGGTCCGTCACGATCGGCCGTGTGTCTCGCTTCGGGACTTGAAGCCCCGGGGGTAGATTGGACGTACGGGGATCCGTCAGCAGTCCGTTTATGACTGACTGACGGTCGTTCGGGTTGACGGATTCTGGCAGCGGTTCAGTCAAGTAAATGGGTTCCGAGGCTGGCGAAGGGGCGGAGGCTGGCGAAGGGGCGAAGGCTCGCGAAGGAGGGGAGGCTGGCGAAGGGGCGAAGGCTCGCGAAGGAGGGGAGGCTGGCGAAGGGGCGGTAGTTGGCGAAGGAGCGGGAGCTGGCGCAACGCGAATGGTGATTGCTGGCGACGCCAGAAGGGAAACTAGCGAGGCGAAAAGGGCTATTTGTCGCAGGGTGACCCGACTTCGCGAATGAGCGCCTATTGTCGCCATGTCTAAACTCGTTCGCGCTGCTTTCCACAGGCCGTGTTGTTCTTTTTCTAAGACCCGCCGCTCGTGACGGCACTCACTAAACGTTCACAGGTCAGCAGGAGTGCTGTTCTGCTTTCATCTGATCTGTCCTCAATGCTCCTGCGTCAACGATCAAGCCTCTTCTCGCCCGCACGCTAAGGGTTGGCAAGCGGAGGGACTTGCGGGACGGCTACTGGCGCACTATAGAGGTCTACTATACCGAAGCGTGCTTTTTATAGTCGACTCAAGGATCAACTGAAGGACTGTCACCGTGCTTTCGAGATTGCCGATTGAGTGAATGCATGTGCGATCGGCTGGTAGCATGAAGGTGTACGCGGGAAGGAAAGCAGGTTCGATGCCAAGGATGACCAAGCCGCCAGCAGCGGATCCGATTCGGGGAACTTTCTCGAGCACTATCGCGAAGATGCTAATAGCGAGAACTTCGGATAAAGTCGGTGGAGGAGGATGACTAACGTATGCCACCTTCCCCTTCCAAATGTGTACGCGCAGCGCAACCAAAGGGCGGTTGGTGGCGCGAATTGGGGTGTTTGCGTTGCGACTCCTCCCCCTCATCCCCGAGCGAGGGCCAGAAATCAGTGCGGCTGGTTGGTGGGCTTGGTTGGGTGAATTGCGGGGTGGGCTGGGGCGAGATCGACGGCGGAAAGAGAAACTTCAGGAGAAAGTGCTGATGGATGGTTGTTCTGGGTGCAGTCAGCCCGTCACCTGCGTCAGATTTCTGTTGTGGCGCGCTTTGACACGCGTAGTTATGATTGGTTGGTGCTGTTTGGCATCGCTGCGACTCGACGACATGATGCGCATCATGAAGTGTTTTCCGCGCCAGCCCTGCACCGTGCTACCTGTCCTACCTCCACACCGCCATTTCACCGTCGGAAACGCATGTAGCGCAACATGCGCTGTGCTGCGGAGCAGTTGGAATGTATTCCATGTCGGTGCTGTTCGGTCTGTTGTTCTGTGAGTCGATATGGAGGTACTATTGTTTCACTTCCTGGCAGGTGACACGGTGTGTAGTGCTCATGATTGCACACCTGAGGCCCAGGTTGCTTTTCACCTGACATGTAGCGCGTGCTCGAAATTAAAACAATCCGCTAATGAACGAGGACCGGCTAACAAAATGCAATATGTTACAACTTCTTTATTCACAGGAAAAACCACTTCACTCTATTGCCGAGACATAAATACATAAATAATCAGCTGCTAAGACTCATCAATGGAGCCGGTGCAGGTGCAGGGACACAAGATTGCTTGTCAACTGTCGGCACATATCCCGCATCACAGTCGCATGAAGGGCTCCTTCCAGGACCAAACCAACATGATCCATGCCCACCGCACGTTGCCACATCAGCACCGCAAAACCTCTTACACGTGGAATTAGCCACCTGCTTTTCAACCCTGTTTGCCAGCACACACGGACTGCCCGGCGGGTACTTCAAGCAATTATACGCCAGAGAAGACTGGTAGAAAATCCCGCGCCGAGTTTGATCCGTGGGGCATTTGGTAACCGCGCCGGCGGTTACGGACGCGGTTCCGTAGAAGAAGTTGTGGTGCATGTTGTATTGGCCGGCTGTAAGCAACGTGCTGTTGAGGAACCCCGTGGGGAGCGGACCGGAGAACTGGTTGTCATGCAGGTTGCTGGTAGGTTGGGTGCGGTTGGGGTGCACATGCAATGGAATGAAGGAGGAACAGGCAGATTGATTGAGCCTCGAGAAAGAAGATTCATAAGATGCACGATGAAAACCCATGCTTGAAGATGGACGGACAGGAAATGGCTGGAGAGATAAGGCGGGTGTGAGAGCCGAAGAGGCGACAAACGAGACAGCAGGATTAGTGGACACTAGCAGGAGCAGGATCAGTGATACAAGTGGTTGCAAGAAGTGGAGTAGGACAAAGGAGTGATCCAAATGGGAGCAGGCGAACTAACACGAGCGACAGCTGAGGAAGTTGCAGGATGCCTGAAGGGAAACTTCCATAAAAGCGGTTGCCCTCCAGATAGCTGCAAGAGGTTGTGCGAGGTTGAGTGAGAGGGAGAACATGGGAGGAGAGAGAACATAGAGCAAAGGGAGAATTAGAGGAGAGAGAGTGGGAGGCTAAGCATTTTTGCTCTGACAACTGCCAGGAAGACTCCGAGGAGAGAGTGGGAGTGTTGAGACAAAGGAGGTGCAAAGTACAAAGCCGAGTAAGAACAAGTGAAAGTCGAGTAAGTTTCCTTCCGTGCGATCTTTCAGCACAAAGCGCAAATCTGGCAGGGGCTTACAGCACAGCGAGCGCCTTACAGCACTGTGAGTGCCTTGAGGTTGCTGATGCCCTGTGGAATGGAGCCGGTGAAGCGACAATTGTCCATCAGACTGTTGACGGGGAGGTGTGGGGCGGGAAGGACGAGGGTGAAGAGAAAGGGGAAGGGATGGGCGATGTTAAACTGACAGTTGCCCAGCAGACTGGCGTGGGGGAGGTGTGGGGGATAGGGACGAGCACCGATGCACGTTGCAATCAAGGGATGGCGATAGGAGCATGGCATGGCATAGCACACAGTAGCAACCATTTGCACGTCATGATACGTGATCCCACGTGGTGGGATCGCATGACATAGCACGACATAGCATGGAATGGCATGGCAGGACAGAGCAGGCAGGGAGAGAGGCGAGTGAGAGAGGACAGATAGGGGCATGGCATGGCAGAGCAGCAGGTTGGGGGGTTACATGCGGGAGAGGCGAGTGAGCTTGGAAATGGAATCAGGGATGGTCCCGTTGAATGCTGCAAACTCCATCACACTGTGGCAGTGGAAAGGGGGAGGAAGGGGTAGGCGGGAAAAAAATTCGACAAGGGGAGAACATGAAGAGGAGAAAGGGATCAGATCATAACCTGTGTTTGTTACACCATGCTGTGATTGTGTTGAAGTGAAGTATAAATGCAGGGGAATGGGAATAGAGGCAATCTGGGCATTGCGTGGCAAGATACTCACAAGTCGGTGAGGCTGACCATGTTGCCTAGGTCCGACGGCAGAGGGCCGTCCAGATAGGGATTGCTGCTCATGAAGCTGATTGGTTGGGGAGGGAGGGGGAGGGGGGGATTGGGGGCCGGGTGAGTTTGACTGGTTGAGGTGAGGGTTCCGAAAAGAGGGCAGGAAAGAAGAGAGGTGGGAGGACGGAGAGGGCAGAGAGAAGAGCGAGGGCAGGGGAGCGCGGGAGACTGACAGGATGCGGAGGTTGGTGAGAGAGGTGATAGTGGCAGGCAGAGGGCCGTTGAGACTGTTCTGATTGATGAACCTGTGAGCAGCATGGGGCAGGGTGGGGAGGAGAAGGTGCGGGCGTCAGGGGACGGCAGGCGGCAGGTGAGTGAAACAGGTGGCAGGCGGCAGGTGAGTGAAACAGGTGGCAGGCGGCAGGTGAGTGAAACAGGTGGCAGGCGGCAGGTGAGTGAAACAGGTGGCAGGCGGCAGGTGAGTGAAACAGGTGGCAGGCGGCAGGTGAGTGAAACAGGTGGCAGGCGGCAGGTGAGTGAAACAGGTGGCAGGCGGCAGGTGAGTGAAACAGGTGGCACGCGGCAGGTGAGTGAAACAGGTGGCAGGCGGCAGGTGAGTGAAACAGGTGGCAGGCGGCAGGTGAGGCGAGTAAAAGACATTTGGCGGGGGGGAAGGCAGGCGGCACAGCATGAATTTTTGAGACGGCTCAGAAATACACTTTAATCGCGACAGGCGGCAGGTAAGGTGCGTGAAACACATTTGGCGGAGGGAAAGGCAGGGGGCACAGAATGAAGGGCAGTCATGCTTACAGGCTCTGCAGCAGGGGCATATCGTGTATGGTGATGGGGAGAGTAGCTTTGTTTCAAGACGTTTC
Source organism: Closterium sp. Yama58-4 (assembly GCA_947470075.1). Lineage (NCBI taxonomy): Eukaryota > Viridiplantae > Streptophyta > Zygnematophyceae > Desmidiales > Closteriaceae > Closterium > Closterium sp. Yama58-4. The sequence goes on along the minus strand of CANIUD010000327.1, from coordinate 217,087 downwards.
AAAAATGTTTATTTATTTCCACCTAGAAAGGCACAAAGGGCACGGCATGCTTACAGGTTCTGCAACATTGGCAGGTCGCCTATGGTGCTGGGGAGGGTGCCAGTGAACCAGTTGGTGTCTATGTAGCTGGTGGGGGGGAGGCGGGGGGGAGGAGAGGGGAGGTAAGGCCGCAGGAAATGTCAAGTGTACTGGTTGCAGGTAATAGAAGTGGCAACGAGAAGCAGGGGCAGGTCGATTGGTGCAACTCACTCACAGAATACTGGTTACCACTCACAGGTAGTATGCGTTCGTGAGATGCCACGTGTTGAGACGTCTAACCACTCACAGGTAGTAGGCGTTTTTGAGATTGCTGATGCACTCGGGGACTGTGCCAGAGAAGCGATTGTAGCTGATGCGCCTGCAGTGAACGGGGTGGTTGAGAGGAGATAGACAGGGATACAAGCTTGCTAACAGGGGAGAGATGTGGCCTGGCCCCCGTGGGCATGCGCTGCACAGGATGAAAGCAGGGATACACGTATGCTAACCGGAATTTTTGAGGCGCCTCAAAAATACAAGCTTGCTCATAAGGGAGAGATGTGAGGGGTGGAATGTCCCCAGTGGGCATGCGCTGCACAGGGTGCGAGCAGGGATGCAATGCTGACCGGAAGAGAGGAGAGAGGAGAGAGGAGAGAGGAGAGAGGAGAGAGGAGAGAGGAGAGAGGAGAGAGGAGAGAGGAGAGAGGGAGAGGAGAGGGAGGAGAGAGGAGAGAGGGAGAGAGGAGAGAGGAGAGGGGAGGAGAGGAGAGAGGAGAGAGGAGAGAGAGGAGAGAGGAGAGGAGGAGGAGAGGAGAGGAGAGAGAGGAGAGAGGAGAGAGGAGAGAGGAGAGAGGGGAGAGGAGAGAGGAGAGAGGAGAGAGGAGAGAGGAGAGAGGAGAGAGGAGAGAGGAGAGAGGAGAGAGGAGAGAGGAGAGAGGAGAGAGGGGAGAGGAGAGAGGAGAGAGGAGAGAGGAGAGAGGAGAGAGGAGAGAGGAGAGAGGGGAGAGGAGAGAGGAGGGAGGGAGAGGAGAGGAGAGAGACGAGCACTGACAGCTCCCAGATGGACGTCATGTTGCAGAGCACCGGAGGGAAGGGGCCTGAGAGCAGGTTGCTGGACACGTAGCTGGTGTGGGGGGGGGGGGGGCGGGGGGCAGGTGGGGAGAAGGGGGAGGGAAGGGAGGAGCGGACAGAGAGAACGTCATGTTGCAGAGGACAGGAGGGAAGGGGCCTGAGAGCAGGTTGCTGGACACGTAGCTGGTGTGGGGGGATAAGGAGGGGAGGAGGGAGAGGGAAGGGGAGGGGGGGAGAGGGGTGGAGGCAATGGAGAGCGTTGAGATGTGTGCCAGTGACATATAGGGAGAGGGGAGGGAGGGAGGGAGTGGAACGTTTGGGACGTGCAGTTGGAGGAAGGGGAAGGCAGCACACTCACAATTTGCGCATGCCAGTGAGCTGGGAGAACGAATCTGGTATGCCTCCCGTGAGGTAGTTGAGGTTCAGGTGGCTGCGATGGGTGAGGTACAGTTCAGAGCGGTTTAGAAGTGTGGGGATGCGATTGGTGGCAGAATTCCGAGGAACAAGGAAGAGAGAAAGGTGAGAGGGGATTGGAATGGAATAGAATCAGGGGAACATGTTGGAGCAGAGTAATTTGGGTAGCTTGATCAGGGATGAAAGAAACTGGCCATGGGGAATAGAAGGTTGGTCAAGGGACCATCACCGTGTGGCTATTGCACCCTCTCCTCACTACGCTTACACACAGCTGCTGCTACTCCCCTCGCCACGCACTCACAGCTGGTACAGGCTCCTCATGTTGCCCATGGAAGCCGGGATGGTGCCGTTGAGAAAGTTCCCCCCATGACACTCACAGCCTCTACTCCCTCCTCCACTCCCCTACCACACTCACAGCTGGTACAGGCTCCTCATGTTCCCCATGGAGGCCGGGATGGTGCCGTTTAAGTCGACTCGTTACAACGTCACACGGTGTTCTGGAGTCAACTCAAAAGCCATTGCACCTTTGCCCCACACTCACAGCTGGTACAGGCTCCTCATGTTCCCCATGGAGGCCGGGATGGTGCCGTTTAGGTAGTTCTTGAATAGTTGCCTGCATGATGGAGAGGAGAGAAGCGGAAAGAAGCGAGAGAGAGAGAGAGGCAGTGCGTGTGACGGAAGGAAGGGAGAGGCTCTAGAGCCGTGCAAGGGAACAATCGCTTTGCAGGGAGCATTGTGGCGCGCAGTGGGTGGACTGGCAGGGGTCAGTGCCAGTGGCAGGGGGCTGGCAGCGTGCAGTGCAGTGATTGAAGGGGTGCGATGGCAGGGCGTGCAGGGCATGGGAGGCGTTGAGAGGCGTTGAGAGGCGTTGAGAGGCGTTGAGAGGTGTTGAGAGGTGTTGAGAGGCAGAGCAGGGCAGAGGGGCACTGACAGGTTCTTGAGGTTGACGAGGTTGCTGAAGGAGTCGGGAATGTCTCCGTAGATCCAATTCGTGGTCGCGATGCTGTGTGGGTGGGAGGGGGGGAGGGGAAGAGGGTGGAACAGAATGGACACAAAGGGGTCGACAGATGGTGTGAGTGACACTGACGATGATGATGAGAATCCAAATCTGTGGAAGGGCTGTGGAGGAATGCACGCATGCAACCTTACAGCTCTTCCAGCGATGTGAGGTTCCCCAGCACGGAGGGCAGCGTGCCCTTGATGCCCTTGGAGCTCACGCCCATGCGCCTCACGAGCCCGTTGGTCCAACACGTGACGAGGGGGAGTGAAAAGAGGGGCTGTGGGGGCAGGCAGGCACGCAGGTACGCTTACAGTTCTTCGAGCGAGGTGAGGTTTCCCAGCACGGAAGGTAGCGTGCCCTTGATTCCCTTGGAGCTGACGTCCATGCGCCTCACGAGCCCGTTGGTCCAGCACGTGACGAGCCACCAGCGGCTGCACGGGTTGCTGCCGTTCCACGACCGCAGGTCCATGAAGCTGCCCCATGCTGCGCGCAGCTCCATCAGCGCGGGGACTGGCGGGTGGGAAGGGGAAGGCGGAAGGAGAACGAGGACGGGGGATGTGGGGGAAAGAGGTTGCTGCCGTTCCACGACCGCAGGTCCATGTAGGTCCCCCACGCTGCGCGCAGCTCCATCAGCGCGGGGACTGGGGGAAGGCGGCGGAAGCGAAGGGGGAATGCATCAGCGCAGTGCACAACGCGGGGGGGGAGGGGGGGGTGGGGTGGGGGGAGGTGGAAGTGGAAAGGTGGGTGCAGTAAGAGCCACAAAGGTGGGTAGCAGGAGGGTTGACCTGGCACTGGCAGTGCATGCGCGCGGTCTCAACAGCGCGCAGCGGAAATGGGTCGTTAAAACTGTGTTGTGATATGGCGCTCAGTGGCGTAACAGAGCGTGATTTCAGTGGCGCGCAGTGGGAACGGGTGGTTACGTTGTGAGGGAGCCACGTAGACTGGCTTCGCGAGCGTGCCGACTTTGAAGGCGGAAGTTGCGGAGGCGAAGAGCACGACGAGCAATGCCGCGAAGAGCAGCGTGCGGAACGGCAAGAAGACGCGGTCACGGCGCGCCGATACTGACCGCGGCCTTGCGAGGGACAGTACGGAAGATTGCCTCATGGTGAGGGCCGGTGGTGAACGGTGAAGCAAAATTGGCGAAGAAGCCTTCCCGAATGACAGGACGACGAGACGCGGGATGGGGCGGCAATCAGGGTTGGAGACAGGGAAAAATGTAAGATGGCGATTAAGAAGCGCTCTCTCGATGTAAGTAGGCCACCTGGACCAAGCTCCTGCTACAAGCGAGGATATAGATGAGCACCCAACCAGGTTTTGACTACACAGAAATCAGCTGCCAATGGTGACATTACAAAATAAATGAATCAAGACTCCCGAACGTCGGCACGTATCCATTAGTTTGACAGCTCTTAGGAACACTGGGAATAAAGAAGCAAGAACACCTTCAAACAGAAGCAAGTTGGGCCACCATAGCTCATGGCGGTGTGCGTGTGTGCTGTTTGCTTGCTGGCTAGCCAACGGAGAAATCGATGGCAGCTCAAGGCGATTCGAAATGTGCACTTTTCGTGAATTCGCACACACAGTACAGTGCAGTTCGCCGACGCAGCCTCGCACTGCTGATCGCACAGTACCGAAGCACCTATGGGCAGTTGTGTGGGTGGTGGTGCTGCTGTTGGTTGGTTGTGGATCAGACAGCGAGTGCCTGTCGCAGGGCTGGTTGTTGGGCCTGTCCGAGCTGTTCGTTGCTGGCTCTGTCTCCTTTTTGCGACGATGTGCGATCGGATATGACGTGGCTGACGAAAATTACGTTTCGTTCTGCGACCGCAGCATGTGGGTGCGAATAAAACAATATGCTGTACAATCCACAAATCAATACAAGTCTCCCGCGTGGAAAAACACAAGACGATATTGCAACACTTAACAACAGGAATGGAGACTATTCTTGGCCACCATGTTTCTACCCACAACATTGCCGATTCCATGTTCCTGGCCTACATGCAGGGGCTACGCCCCTTCATGCCAAAAACATCACATCATACCACTGACATGTTCAGTATTTATGTTCCTCAACATGCTAGACTAGTGAACCTCAGCTACTCTCGCAAATACCAATGCAACCCTTCCATCGACCTAAAGAATCTGAGGCCAAGCTCAAAAATGGATCGGTTATTACCGTGGTAATACATCTCCTAGGCCCTGCCCCAGTAATGCAGGCAGAAATGCAGCAAACATCAATTTCCTACGATGGGAAAGGCCTCCACATGCCATCACCAGCCACCGCGGTTGAACTAGATACCTACCAACTAAAATGTCTCCCAGAAGTTCTAAATGACCTAATGCAGCTACTCCAATGCTTCAAAATAAACCTAAGGACTTCAAATGCAACTCGTCAGTGAGTTAACCTACCAAGTCCATTGCCGCTTACTTTATCACCTTGAACGGCCGCATCATGTCGTTATCCTCGTGATCCAGCATGTGGCAATGGTACACGTAACCCGGGCCAACAGACGCGTCAAACTTGAGAGGCTTGCCGCTGTTGTCATGCCAACCGAGCCAGAGCGTGAGCACCTGACCGGGGAACGCGGGCGTGGTGTCCTTCCATCCGTCCTCGGTGGGGTCGACCTTCACCCGCGGGCCCGTCCAGCAACGCGGGAGCTTGTTGCCGCGGAACGCGCACTTGCCCGCCTGGAACGCCGCGACGTCGAAGGGACGGCGAGAGACGGGGCGATGGTCGACGAGGTGGATGTGGAAGGGGTGCGCGTCGGCCGACAGGTTGATGATGTGCCACAGCTCGTTCGTACCCTGCGGTGTGGGGGGAGAGGGGGAGGAGATGCAGTAGAAAAAGAAACCACGCATTGAAAAAACCAAGCCTAGCGAGCAAAAAAGCACGAGTCTCTCTGAAAGAAAGAACGCTCTCAAAAGCGAGGCTTGTGCTGGCAGCAGAGGCTGGCAACCGAGGCTGCCAACCGTGGGTCGAGCAGCAGCGTGGCACGGCACTGACCTGCTTGGGGAAGTCCCTGACGGGGTCCATGAAGCCGAGGTTGTCGATGGTGATGCGGATGGGCAGCTGCGTCTTGGGATCCATCTGCTCGATCAGCCTGTGCCAGCGAACCTTCTGGATGTTCTTGTAGTCGATCGGGGGAAGGTACTGCCATGCGGGAAGGTGGGAAGAGAAATGTTTTTGTTGGACAGCCGGAATTGTAGTACCCAAGAATGCGAAATCACGACAATATATTTGAAAAGTCGGGATTGCATGGATTTACGCGCGTACCGAGATGGTGCTGGGGACTTTAGCGGCGGGGATGCGCTTCTTGTTGGTGATGACGAAGCGCATGACAAGCCCCGTGTCGCGATCAGCCGTCACACCAGCGGGGTAAGGCGCGTTCGCGGTGTTTTGGAGAATCACGTCCTTGCAGGTGGAGGGCAGGCTGGAGAAGTCAACGAGCACGTCCAGACGAGAACCGGGGACGAGCAGCACCGACTTGGAAGTCACCGGCTTCGCCACGTACCCGCCGTCGGTGGCAATCTGCGCGTCAAAAGAGGGCGTGTTAGCGCGTGTGCGTCACGCAAAGGCGCGAGATTGCGTAGAAGGAAATGTGAGCGCAATGCGGACTGCGTGATCAGTGTTATCACTTACGGTAACAATGTCGAGAACTTGGCCCTTGAGCGGCGGCACGAAGTTGGGGTAGTCGCCGCGCTGCGCGCAAACGAACTGCAGATTGTAGAAACGCGCGTTCGCCGCTCCCAGCATCTTGAACCGGTACACCGCAGGCCGGACCTTGAGGTACGGCCAAACCACGCCGTTGACCATGTTGGTGTCGCCAATGTACTCGGGAATCCAGTTGGGATGCACGCTCGGCACGATGCCCACGTTCGGGTAGTTCACCGACCCGTTGGCGAAGAACAGACGATCCGCGATGGCGAGCGGGACGGTGCGGCTGAGAGGTGGTAACCAGGTAAACTTGGACTCGACCTTGGGGTCCGTGATAATGTACAGCCCCGCGAGGCCGGCAGCGACATTAAGGCGCGTCATGCCCGCCATGTGGTCGTGGTACCACACGGTGGATGCCTCGTCGTTGATATACTTGTACGTGCTGTTATAGAAGGTGGGGCCTTTCTCGCCGTACTGCGTGAACCACGCGAAAGGGTGGCCGTCGTAGTAGCTCTGCTGGGAGCCGCCGTGACGGTGCACAACTGTGAGGCCATTGGGGGAAGAGAAAGCTGAGTCAGACAGGATACGCGCAAGGAGTACTAATGCATGCGCGTGACGGGATGACAGTACCGTTGATTGCACACTGACGCTAGCTCAAAATCGATAGCATTTTCACTCAGTCTAAGATCTTACCAATGGGAATGCCCTTCTTCGGGACCTTGACGCCCATCATGATGGTGGGGTCGACGGTGAACATGTGCGTGTTGTCGAGCAGGTGGTTCTCCCACGTGACGGTCGTGTCGATGCCCACCTTGGCCACGATGGTGGGGCCGGGGTACGACGCCGTCTTCTGACTCGTGCCGTACGCGTACTGCTTCGTCGCCGGCAGATCTCGATGGAATTTCTGCCACACGCAGTGTCGAACGGAGACATTACCGTCAGCCGCAGGGGCGCATAATGTGTGTTCATGCCTTGAGAAGAGCCAAACAATGGTGAGAATTAATACCTGGTAGATCTGGTAGGCACCAATGGTGAGCGGCTTGGTGCCATCGAGGGTGGGGATGACGCGCGTGGTCAAGCTGTCGACGAACTTGCACAGGGGCCTCTGAGGGAACGCGTTCTTGCACTTTGGGCCTGCTGTGGCCGTGGGAGTTGGAGCAACGGCTGCATTGGCAATGTAGGCTACAGCAAGGAGGACGAGAAGAGCGAGCGTACAGCGATTAGCGCGAGCCATGGTGTGCCTTGATGGTAGTGGTACTACGTGAATTGCTTGGACTTCCTGGGGATGAAACTACGCAAAACTAGCTCTTATATGTTGCAAGGGTTGTCCTGGTGGTAGTGACGGGGCCAGGTAAGTCCGTGATCGTGTATCCACGCGAGGTGCTTGTGTTGAAGCACGCCGAGCCGCGAAAATCGAGCCGCCCCGCAAGCAAGTGCACCCGTGAATGTGCGGATTCGAATTTTGCGTGGGCAGTGGGAGGGTGATCCGCGAGCCAGGTAGCCCGGCTCGGATGTGTTCTTCTATCGGAGGTCATGCAATGAGACACACGCAATATTTCATCATGGTTGGATAAGTGCTTGACGTGACGGATGGTTCGGCAGCTCGAGTTTGGTTTGTACGGCTCACAGTAGTTGTCCGCCAATGGCTGATAAGGGATGTGCTTATGACCGTCAAGTGCGCAACGAGTCCCATTGACTTTGAATGTTCGCTTTACAAGAAACATTCTTCGGTCAAGGCCATACTCGATACGATCTGATCTGGACCAGAGAAGTGGGGAGGATTTCATGCTAGATTGAAACCCCTTAAACACAATATGATTATTGTAGAATGGCCTACAGCTCCAGCTCCCTGTGCAGCCTTCCCATCACAGTGGCAGTGGCGACAGGGAGGCGACGGCTGGTGCTGCATGTGCACGGCCCACCACGGGGGATGTGGCGAGGGTCGCAACAGGTGCAAAGGGGGGGGGTGACGACAAAAAGGGCCCGCACGAAAGCCTCGAAAGGGGGTCGCAAGAAGGGTCACTGCCAGGGGCAGCGACGGGAGCCGCAACGTGGTCAATGAGAACCAGCAGGAGGGTGCAACGGAAGGGTGTGACAGGGGTGGCGAGAGCCTGCAGCGCCATGTTAGCAAATGGAACAAATGAGAATGAGCATAAAAACAGCATGCAGGAATACAAGAAAGATACCCTAAGATAGAAATGTGTTGTACTCACTAGTGCATAACTCAACATAGTCCATACTAAAGTATGTTACAGATAATTTGACACGCCGCTCAGCCGCCACTACCCTACTGCGACTGCTGATGTGGGGAGAAGGCGAAGGGGGTGACGGCAATGGCGGACGGAGCTGCGGACGCCACCCCTCGCCGCCCACCTACCCCTCTCTCTCCCTGCTGCGCCTGCCGCAATGGGGGATATTGAGGGGGTGGCGGGAGTGGGCTTGCAATGCCTGCAATCTCTCGCTCTCTCTCTCTCTCTCTCTCTCTCTCACTCTATCTTCTCCTCCTACCACCTGCTCTTTCGCGTTCCGCTGCGTCTCTCCCCTCATCGTAACCCTCCTCCTCCTCCTCCTCCTCCTCTCCTCCTCCTCCTCCTCCTCCTCCTCCTCCTCCTCCTCCTCCTCCTCCTCCTCCTCATCCTCCTCCTCCTCCTCCTCCTCCTCCTCGTCCTCCTCCTCCTCCTCCTCCTCCTCCTCCTCCTCCTCCTCCTCCTCCTCCTTGCGGAGATTCACTCTACAACGGTAGTGAGCTAGACTACGGGTGTTGGCACGAACTACGAATGACTACATCAGGCACCTAGCAACTCTGCAGCTAGCCTGGTCGACCGCCAGCACTGCATGGTCGACCGCCTGCCAGCGTTGCGTAGAGGAGCCGCGCCAGCACTGCAGAAGAGCGACCTGCCAACACTGCAGGTCGACGACGTGCCAACGCTGCAGCTGTGCAGCTGTCCAGCGTTGCCCCTTAAAAGACAGCAGTGCGCACGCTCGCAGGTGCGCGCAGACGATTGGCCCGACTTGCCTCGTTGGGCATCCGTCGGCTGTTGTCTGCGCCTGACGAGCCACATCGACTTCGGGATACCAACCCGCAGTCGTCTACGCCATCGCGACCTCGACGAGGTTCGCATGCCTCCGCCGAACTCGTCGAGCAGGTTACCCGGTCGACCCGGACACCACCAGGTGCCTCTGGTCGACCGCATCTCCCTCTGGTCGACCACCAGGTGCTCCTGGTCGACCACAGCTCCAGTCGAGCTACCCCCCTGGTCGACGGACTTCCGTCGACCAGAACTGTCAGCGGTTGTCGCCGAGCTCCCCTCGTCGACCGCTGCTCACTTGTCAGGTCGACGGACTGCTCCGTCGACCTCCCGGTCGAGCTGCAGCTCGACGGGATGCACCGCAGACCTCCCCGTCGAACTGCAGGTCGACGGACTGCTCCGTCGACCTCCCGGACGGCCCACCCGTCGCCCAGGCCAGTCAGTTGCAGCTGTCGAGCTCCCTGGTCGACAGCGATGCCACAGCGGTCCCCTGCAGCTCGACGTAGCCTGTCGAGCAGCTCTCCCACTGTGAACGGTCGGCTGCTACTCCCGTACATCCGACCAAGTCGTCGGCGTTGCCCAAGCGAGGGCGGGGCCAACACTCCATTCCCGTTAACACTCCTCCTCCTCCTCCTCTTCCTCCTTCTCTGCCACCCTCCTGCCCTCCGCTGTGGAGAGATTTGGTGGCGATGGCGGGGGTGGTTTGCGCCGCTACTGACAACATGCCGCCGCACTGCGGCCCACCTCCCTGCCGCGCCTGACGATGAGAGGGACGCTCGTGGGATGCAGTGAAGGGGGGGGGAGGAGGAGGAGGAGGAGGAGGAGGAGGAGGAGGAGGAGGAGGAGGAGGAGGAGGAGGAGGAGGAGGAGGAGGAGGAGGAGGAGGAGTAGGAGGAGGAGAGAGGAAAAGGAGGAGCGAAAGTGGGTGGTGAAACGACACGGGTACGTATTTGTTATCGAGGAAAGCGACGCTCCGGATTCAGGAAATGTAAATGTTAATGCTTTTAAAGAGAACGAATACGTTGATGAATTTGATCGACACACGGGAAGACAAAACTGTGGTCACTCTAATGCTAGGTCTGTTGGAAGGGGAAAAAGCGGGGAGAGAGGGAACGGGGGGAAAGAGGAGTAAAGAGGAGTTGATCGAGGAGTGGGGAGGGACGTGGACGGAGGAGCGTGGAGGAGGAGAAGGGCGATGCGACCGTAATAGTGCTGAAAGAACAGCTTCAGGAGGAGGATCGGCTGATGGAGCGGATTGAGGAGTTCAAATACCTCCTTAGACCATCTAGACTTATAAGTGACTGTACTGCTCGGCCACTATGCGGGGCTGTTGGAAGTGGACACTGGAATGGTCGAAGTGGTAACCATAAGGGTTACAGGTCATCTTGGGGGGTATAGGCATGTTCACCCATAAAGGAAACATTCCCTTTTATCCCAGCTGGCTAGCAATCTGGAGCTATCCCTACAAGGACAAGTATCAGACGCAAATCATGGATCCTATTCAAGCTCCCTCCCTCCTTGTCATCCTTTCCTCCCAACCTCCCCCCATTCCAAACATCATTTCCCCGATTCCCCTAATAAGGGCCCACTTGAAGTTTCTTAATCATAGTACCTCTGCTCCTCTTCCCCCTTGCATGAATCTTCTCCCCCCCCTGCCCCCCCCTGCATGCATCTCCTTCTCCCCTGCATGTATCTCGTCCCCCCTTACATGAATTTCCTCCAACCCATGTGACCGGGCAAGACAATAACTACTTAGTGGTGCGGCATACACCTGTTCTCCGATATCTTCACTACCCTTAATTTCACATCGCGGCTCGGTGTCACTTCGGAGTCCTTAGCCCAACTTTCTTGGAAGGTTAGCTGCCAAAGTGTGGTTGAACATCTAGACCCCCCCCCCCCCCCACAGAAATGACGCAATTTATACTCGTGAGGCTGAGTTGGAAGCCACAACTTATGAAATATTCGGGGTGTATTCTTGGTGAGGTTCGGACTCGGAGATTTGACTTCGTGTCGTGTGAGCATGCTGTAAATTCTGAACTTCGTCTCCTGTCAAAACAGTGTCAACGTTTCGTAGACCGACATGACTTTCTTCGGAACAAAACTGAGCAACGCCCTGATTATGTTTTGGGTGTGAACCCAGCCCCACGCAATCCTGACGTGGCGATGTAGCACTGGCTGGATAAATTTCCTTGAGATCGTGCAATGTACTTTATCCATGGCTTTGCGGCTCGTGTGTGAAATTAACTGTCAGAGGTCCACTGGGGATCCCCGATGATCCTAGGGAAGGGTTACAGGCACGTCGGCCTGGGGGGTTATGGGCGCACTCACCCGCTATATAAACAAGCCCTTTTATCCCAGTGGTTAGTGACTGGGATTCTGACATGGTATCAGAGCGAAGGTCTCGGGTTCGATTCCCGGTGTGTGCACTTCGGGCATCCCAGTGCGGGGGGGTGTCAGAGGTCCACTGGGGATCCCCGATGATCCTAGGGAAGGGTTACAGGCACGTCGGCCTGGGGGGTTATGGGCGCACTCACCCGCTATATAAACAAGCCCTTTTATCCCAGTGGTTAGTGACTGGGATTCTGACATTAACCATAACTTTTTTGCTCTGTCAAATTTCACACCCTCTCGGGCAAACGTTAACGCGACTCGGGTATGTCCCCCCGTGAAATTACAGGAGGAGAGGTGTACTTCCTTCGGTTGGTCCGTGAGTCATGTCCTTTCCCCTCCCACATTCTCTTCCCTCCCCCCTGCCCTCTCTGGCTGGCAGGACAACGACCATCTGGTGCAGCATTTAGAGTCGCTGCTGCTCATGCCCCCTTTCCCATGCATCTCTCTTCACCCCCCACCCCCCTTCGCCCCCCCCGGAACTGTTCGCCCCCCCCTTTCCCTGCTCCCCATGGCTT
>CANIUD010000327.1:0-202500 GCA_947470075.1 Closterium sp. Yama58-4 | reverse complement strand
GCGACTGCAGCAGTGTTGGAAGAGCAGCTGCAGGAGGAGGATCGGCTGGTGGAGCGGATTGAGGAGATTAAAGACCTCCTTAGACCGTCCAGACTGGTAAGTGCCCTTGTTGTGCTGCCGCTATGCAGGATAACAAGTACCATGTGCCCAAGCTTCCCCCCTCCTGTTCAAGGTTCAGCCCTGTTCAAGCTTCCCCTCTCGTTCCCCTCCCTCCCTTCCCCAAACCTTCCCCCCGCAACGCTCTCACCTTGCCCTGCCCACCTCCTGCACCCTGCGCCCTGAAGTCTCCTCTCACCCCTCCCGCGCCTCTGTCCTGGCATCGTCATTCCCCCCTCCTCTTCACCCTGCATGACTGCTTGGTGCGACATCTAGAGTCTCTACTGCACATGCCCCCCCTTCCTATTCACCCCTCTTCACCCCTCTTCGCCCCTCTTCACCCCTCTTCACCTCCCTTCGCCTCCCTTTCCCCCCTTTCCACGTGCCTGGGCAGGACAATGACTATCTAGTGCGGCATTTAGAGTCTCTACTGCACATGCCCATGACCCTTGAAGCACTACGGGTGAGGTGGGACGCAGTGAAGGGGTGGATAGGCGGAACTGATGGGGGCATTGGCAGACAGGGGGGAGAAGGGAAGTGGAGGTGGGGAGGAAGAGGAAGGGGGGAAGGGGAGTGGGAGAGGGTGGGAAGAGGGGGAAACGGGAGGGGGTTATTTGTCTTCAGGGGCTTCCATCAGTGAGGGCTGGATAGGTGGAAAGGTGGATAGGTGGAGGGGTGGATAGGTGGATAGGACATTGGCAGCAACTTTTGAGAATCTCCAGAACTGGCTGGGACATTGGCAGCGGGAGTCTGCAGGGAAGGGTGGTAGGCCGGGCCGGGGTATAGCGGACAGCCAGTTTCTTCATTTCATTCTTAATGTTGCGCTGCCTGGTTGCGTGGGTGCATCAGGTGACGGAGATTGGCAAGAGGGTGAACTCGTTCCGAAACCATCCGTCGGAGAAAGTGCGAGCCATCACCAGACAGCTCATCGGGTGAGTTCTGAATGGGATAAGTGCGCCATGCAGTGAGTGCACAGCTTTGCATGGTGGGATGCTCGACGTTTGTGTTTGACTCAAGGGTCAGTGTGTTCCGCAACCACCCGTCGGAGAAAGTGCGAGCCATCACCAGACAGCTCATCGGGTGAGTGTGTGATGAGCATGTGGGTAGGTAATGCATGTGGGATGGACGAGTGAACTTTCTGTTACAAATTATCCACGTTGTCTCAGACACCTGTGTCCCAGACTGTCTCCCACCGGACTGTATCCCTCCGGACTGTATCCCACCAGACTGTATCCCACCGAACTGTATCCCACCGGACTGTATCCCTCCGGACTGTTTCCCACTGGACTGTTTCCCACCGGACTGTTTCCCACAGGACTGTTTCCCACCGGACTGTTTCCCACAGGACTGTTTCCCACCGGACTGTTTCCCACAGGACTGTTTCCCACCGGACTGTTTCCCACAGGACTGTATCCCACCGGACTGTTTCCCACCGGACTGTACCCCACAGGACTGTTTCCCACAGGACTGTTTCCCACAGGACTGTTTCCCACAGGACTGTTTCCCACAGGACTGTTTCCCACCGGACTATTTCCCACAGCACTGTTTCCCACCGGACTGTTTCCCACAGGACTGTTTCCCACAGGACTGTTTCCCACAGGACTGTTTCCCTCCGGACTGTTTCCCACAGGACTGTTTCCCACCGGACTGTTTCCCACAGGACTGTTTCCCACCGGACTGTTTCCCACAGGACTGTTTCCCACCGGACTGTTTCCCATCGGACTGTATCCCACCGGACTGTTTCCCACCGGACTGTTTCCCACAGGACTGTTTCCCACCGGACTGTTTCCCACAGGACTGTTTCCCACCGGACTGTTTCCCACAGGACTGTTTCCCACCGGACTGTTTCCCACAGGACTGTTTCCCACCAGACTGTTTCCCACCGGACTGTTTCCCACAGGACTGTTTCCCACAGGACTGTTTCCCACCGGACTGTTTCCCACAGGACTGTTTCCCACCGGACTGTTTCCCACAGGACTGTTTCCCACAGGACTGTTTCCCACCGGACTGGTTCCCACAGGACTTTTTCCCACAGGACTGTTTCCCACCGGACTGTTTCCCACAGGACTGTTTCCCACCGGACTGTTTCCCATCCCACAGGACTGTCTCCCACAGGACTGTTTCCCACAGGACTGTTTCCCACAGGACTGTTTCCCACCGGACTGTTTCCCACAGGACTGTTTCCCACCGGACTGTTTCCCACAGGACTGTTTCCCACAGGACTGTTTCCCACCGGACTGTTTCCCACAGGACTGTTTCCCACCGGACTGTTTCCCACAGGACTTTTTCCCACAGGACTGTTTCCCACCGGACTGTTTCCCACAGGACTGTTTCCCACAGGACTGTTTCCCACCGGACTGTTTCCCACAGGACTGTTTCCCACAGGACTGTTTCCCACAGGACTGTTTCCCACCGGACTGTTTCCCACCGGACTGTTTCCCATCCCACAGGACTGTCTCCCACAGGACTGTTTCCCACAGGACTGTTTCCCATCCCACAGGACTGTTTCCCACAGGACTGTTGCCCACCGGACTGTTTCCCACAGGAATGTTTCCCACCGGACTGTTTCCCACCGGACTGTTTCCCACAGGACTGTTTCCCACCGGACTGTTTCCCACCGGACTTTTTCCCACAGGACTGTTTCCCACCGGACTGTTTCCCACAGGACTGTTTCCCGCCGGACTGTTTCCCATCGGACTGTATCCCACCGGACTGTTTCCCACCGGACTGTTTCCCACAGGACTGTTTCCCACCGGACTGTATCCCACCAGACTGTATCCCACCGAACTGTATCCCACCGGACTGTATCCCTCCGGACTGTTTCCCACAGGACTGTTTCCCACCGGACTGTTTCCCACAGGACTGTTTCCCACCGGACTGTTTCCCACAGGACTGTTTCCCACCGGACTGTTTCCCACAGGACTGTTTCCCACCGGACTGTTTCCCACAGGACTGTTTCCCACAGGACTGTTTCCCACCGGACTGTTTCCCATCGGACTGTATCCCACCGGACTGTTTCCCACCGGACTGTTTCCCACAGGACTGTTTCCCACAGGACTGTTGCCCACCGGACTGTTTCGCACAGGACTGTTTCCCACCGGACTGTTTCCCATCCCACAGGACTGTCTCCCACAGGACTGTTTCCCACAGGACTGTTTCCCATCCCACAGGACTGTTTCCCACAGGACTGTTTCCCACCGGACTGTTTCCCACAGGACTGTTTCCCACCGGACTGTTTCCCACAGGACTGTTTCCCACAGGACTGTTTCCCACAGGACTGTTTCCCACCGGACTGTTTCCCACCGGACTGTTTCCCATCCCACAGGACTGTCTCCCACAGGACTGTTTCCCACAGGACTGTTTCCCATCCCACAGGACTGTTTCCCACAGGACTGTTGCCCACCGGACTGTTTCCCACAGGAATGTTTCCCACCGGACTGTTTCCCACCGGACTGTTTCCCACAGGACTGTTTCCCACCGGACTGTTTCCCACCGGACTTTTTCCCACAGGACTGTTTCCCACCGGACTGTTTCCCACAGGACTGTTTCCCGCCGGACTGTTTCCCATCGGACTGTATCCCACCGGACTGTTTCCCACCGGACTGTTTCCCACAGGACTGTTTCCCACCGGACTGTATCCCACCAGACTGTATCCCACCGAACTGTATCCCACCGGACTGTATCCCTCCGGACTGTTTCCCACAGGACTGTTTCCCACCGGACTGTTTCCCACAGGACTGTTTCCCACCGGACTGTTTCCCACAGGACTGTTTCCCACCGGACTGTTTCCCACAGGACTGTTTCCCACCGGACTGTTTCCCACAGGACTGTTTCCCACAGGACTGTTTCCCACCGGACTGTTTCCCATCGGACTGTATCCCACCGGACTGTTTCCCACCGGACTGTTTCCCACAGGACTGTTTCCCACAGGACTGTTGCCCACCGGACTGTTTCCCACAGGACTGTTTCCCACCGGACTGTTTCCCATCCCACAGGACTGTCTCCCACAGGACTGTTTCCCACAGGACTGTTTCCCATCCCACAGGACTGTTTCCCACAGGACTGTTTCCCACCGGACTGTTTCCCACAGGACTGTTTCCCACCGGACTGTTTCCCACAGGACTGTTTCCCACAGGACTGTTTCCCACAGGACTGTTTCCCACCGGACTGTTTCCCACCGGACTGTTTCCCATCCCACAGGACTGTCTCCCACAGGACTGTTTCCCACAGGACTGTTTCCCATCCCACAGGACTGTTTCCCACAGGACTGTTGCCCACCGGACTGTTTCCCACAGGAATGTTTCCCACCGGACTGTTTCCCACCGGACTGTTTCCCACAGGACTGTTTCCCACCGGACTGTTTCCCACCGGACTTTTTCCCACAGGACTGTTTCCCACCGGACTGTTTCCCACAGGACTGTTTCCCGCCGGACTGTTTCCCATCGGACTGTATCCCACCGGACTGTTTCCCACCGGACTGTTTCCCACAGGACTGTTTCCCACCGGACTGTATCCCACCAGACTGTATCCCACCGAACTGTATCCCACCGGACTGTATCCCTCCGGACTGTTTCCCACAGGACTGTTTCCCACCGGACTGTTTCCCACAGGACTGTTTCCCACCGGACTGTTTCCCACAGGACTGTTTCCCACCGGACTGTTTCCCACAGGACTGTTTCCCACCGGACTGTTTCCCACAGGACTGTTTCCCACAGGACTGTTTCCCACCGGACTGTTTCCCACAGGACTGTTTCCCACAGGACTGTTTCCCACCGGACTGTTTCCCACAGGACTGTTTCCCACAGGACTGTTGCCCACCGGACTGTTTCCCACAGGACTGTTTCCCACCGGACTGTTTCCCATCCCACAGGACTGTCTCCCACAGGACTGTTTCCCACAGGACTGTTTCCCATCCCACAGGACTGTTTCCCACAGGACTGTTTCCCACCGGACTGTTTCCCACAGGACTGTTTCCCACCGGACTGTTTCCCACAGGACTTTTTCCCACCGGACTGGTTCCCACCGGACTGTTTCCCACAGGACTGTTTCCCACCGGACTGTTTCCCACAGGACTGTTTCCCACCGGACTGTTTCCCACAGGACTGTTTCCCACCGGACTGTTTCCCACAGGACTTTTTCCCACAGGACTGTTTCCCATCCCACCGGAGTTTTTCCCACCGAACTGTATCCCACCGGACTGTATCCCTCCGGACTGTATCCCACCGGACTGTATCCCTCCGTACTGTATCCCACTGGACTGTTTCCCACCGGACTGTTTCCCACAGGACTGTTTCCCACAGGACTGCATCCCACAGGACTGCATCCCACAGGACTGCATCCCACCGGACTGCATCCCACCGGACTGCATCCCACCGGACTGCATCCCACCGGACTGCATCTCAGACCATAGAATGCTGCTCTCTCACTGCCTCCCTCCCCCACTCATCCCACCCACCCCTCGCCACAGTGCATGGCGAAGCAGCAGCAAGGAGGACCCCGCCCAAGAGCGCAAGAGCGCCGCAGGTGACTGCTGCATTGCCGCAAGAGCGCAGCAGGTGACTGCTGCAAGAGCGCAGCAGGAGCGCAGCAGGAGCGCAGCAGGTGACTGGCGCATTGCCTCATTACCTGCTTATTGCGCTCACTGCCTCCTTCCATCATCCCATCCCCCGCCCTGCAACAGTGCATGGAAGGACCTCGTGAAGGAGTGTCGCAAGAGCGCAGCAGGTCACTTGTGAGTCGACTCAAAAGTCACCTCACTCCCCCCCTTTCGCCCCTTTCCACCTCTCACCACAGTGCATGGAAGGACCTCGTGAAGGAGTGCCGCAAGAGCGCAGCAGCCGTTGCCCGTGAGTCCCCTGCTCCCCCACCCTCTGCCTTGCTCCCTCACCCTCTGCCTCGCTCCCTCACCCTCTGCCTCGCTCCCTCACCCTCTGCCTCGCTCCCTCACCCTCTGCCTCGCTCCCTCACCCTCTGCCTCGCTCCCTCACCCTCTGCCTCGCTCCCTCACCCTCTGCCTCGCTCCCTCACCCTCTGCCTCGCTCCCTCACCCTCTGCCTCGCTCCCTCACCCTCTGCCTCGCTCCCTCACCCTCTGCCTCGCTCCCTCACCCTCTGCCTCGCTCCCTCACCCTCTGCCTCGCTCCCTCCTCCCCCTCCTCACTCTCTTGTGTGCTGCCTCACCTCCCCTTCCTCTCCTCACTCCCTTCTCGCCCTTTCCTTCATCCCCTCCCTCCCTCCCTCCCCTCAATTTCTTTGAGGCGGCCACGAAATCACACCAGCCATTGCCTTCCTTCTCTCCCTCACTCCCTCCCTCCTTTCCTCCCTCTTCCTTTCTCTGCTTGGCTGCCCCAGTCCGCACATTCTTTCCTGCCCTCACCTGCACCCTCAATCGCACCAAGTCTTTCAGAATCCAAAGCTCCTCCCCTCCACTCACGGCCTCACCTTTGTCTGCCATTCCCCGGCCACTTGTAAAAATAATATTTTTGAGACGTCTCAAAAATAATATTTTTACACGTGCCCTTACCTGCACCCTCATTCACACCAGGTCTTTCAGAGTCCAAAGGTCCTTCCCTCTCCTCACGGCCTCACCTTTGTCTGCCATTCCCCGGCCACTGCTCTCGCCCTCCTTCTCACTGCCATCACCCAATCTGGACGTCTCACGTGCTCCCTTGCTCCCCTGCTCTCCCCTGCGCCCTCGTGTCTCCCAGGCTCCACAGCGGGGCTACC
The DNA here is from genome assembly GCA_947470075.1 of Closterium sp. Yama58-4. Classification (NCBI taxonomy): domain Eukaryota; kingdom Viridiplantae; phylum Streptophyta; class Zygnematophyceae; order Desmidiales; family Closteriaceae; genus Closterium; species Closterium sp. Yama58-4. The sequence goes on along the minus strand of CANIUD010000327.1, from coordinate 195,679 downwards.
AGAGGACGTGTCATCGGGCCTGCCATCGCCCCCTCTGGACGAGAGTGCTCTGCTGCAGGGGAGGAGCATAGCTATGGGGGCTAGCGAGGTGAGCGTGCGTGACTGTAACAAGTGTGAATAGACTGCATTTGAGACGTCGTGAGAGTGCTCTGCTGCAGAGAAGGAGCATTTCCATGGGGGCCAGCGAGGTGAGTCGTGGCTACAACGAGTGTGGCGGTTTGTGGTTGGATTTCTGCTATTTCTCTCAGTAATGCAGCGACAATGGGTGCCAATACTCCTTTGTGCCATGCCTTACCCCGTGCCCCATACCTCCTTACCCCATGCCCTATGCCTTACCCCATGCCCCATGCCTTACCCCATGCCCCATGCCTTACCCCATGCCCCATGCCTTACCCCATGCCCCATGCCTTACCCCATGCCCCATGCCTTACCCCATGCCCCATGCCTTACCCCATGCCTCATGCATTACCCCATGCTCCATGTTCCATGCCTTACCCCGTGCAGCTATTTCGTGACTTTGGTCTCGGCCTTGACAGCGGGTCATGTGAGTCCTCGCCTGCTCGCTCCCCTTTCCTCGCCTGCTCGCTCCCTTTCCCTCTCCTGCTCGCTCCCCTTCCCTCTCCTCGTTCCCTTTTGACTCCTTGATTCCTTCCCTCTACTTTTCGTCCTTCCCTCTCCTCTCCCCCTTTCCTCTCCTCGCTCCCTTCAATCTCCTTGTGCTATTGCTGTTTATCTTGCAGACTAAACTTCTGACTGGTCCTTTGTATTGTATATTGTTTCTTCTGTATTGACAAGCTCGGTCTATGTGGTTTTCCTTTGTACCCCTTACAGCCAGATCCGATGGAAGCCCTGATGACCACCGCGCTCCACCACCCCACGACGATGTCGCATCGTCCCCACCTGCTTATAACGGAGCTGCTGCTTACAACAGCAACCCTGCTTATAACAAGAACAAGCCGCGCTATACAGGGGACAGGCAGGAGGCACGGGAGGTGCCTGGGCGGCCCAACAGCAGCAGTGCTGGCGGCCTAACCAATAAGATGAAGGAGAGGCGGGAGAAGAGGGGGGAGGAGGACATGGTGGGGAGCGATGGGTTTGGCGGGAGCAAGGGGGCGAGCATGCAGAAAGAGAGGGTCAGGGAGAAGCTGAAGGACAGGGAGAGGGAGAGGGAGCGGGAGAGGGAGAAGAAACGGAATGTGGTGTCTGGACTTGCTGCTGCTGGCGTTTCAAGCATGGACAGGCAGGGTGGTGCTGGGCAGATGATGGGCAGAGCAGCAGGAGGAAGAGGAGCAGGAGGAGAGGGGTCTCCTTTGCAGAGGCGTTTGCTTCAAGGCGCCAAGGAGAGGGAGAGGGAGAGGGAAAAGGAACGGTCTGTGTCGCCGTATCGTCCCACTGCCCCGTCGTATGGCAGGAGCCTCACCCCTCCGCCCAACATGAGATCAGAGGTACGCTGTACCTGCACATGCATCATTCAATCAAGGTACAGTGTACCTGGATTTCCAGACGAGTTTTGAGTTGACTTGAAACTGGTATGGCAGGAGCCTAACCCCTCCACCCAACATGAGATCCGAGGTACACTGTATCTGGACGTGCATCATTCAACCCAGAGTCGATAGTTTGGTTTGGAAGTCGATAGTAGTTTGGGATTTCCCTCCACAGCAGGCAGCAACGCTGCCCTGCTTGCTGCCCTGCTGCTTGGAGGCTCTGTGGGTGTGATTAGCAATGAGCGAGTTGAGATGAGTGTTGACTCCGAGCAAGCGCCGGCCCACTTCCTCAACGCTCTCACGTGCAAGCACGTGCCTTCCCTTCCCTCTCTGTCCTTCTTCGCGAATTTCCCCTCCGTCCTATACCAGTATGCAGCAGGGGGCGGAGGAACAGAGAAGGAGCGCCTCTGTTGACTCCCACTTCCTCACATGTGCATGCACTTGCCCTTTCCACCTTTCCCCCTTTGCCCCTCCCTGCCGCGCTGTGGCATTCGTCTCCTTCCTTCACCAGTATGCAGCAGGGGGAGGAGGATCAGAGAAGGAGCGACTGGAGATGGCTGTTGACTCCCACGTCACACGTGCTCGCACTTGCCCTTTCCCCTTTTGGCCCTTTGCCACGCTCTGCCATTCGCCTCCCTGCAGTATGCAGCAGGGGGAGGAGGATCAGAGAAGGAGCGACTGGAGATGGCTGTTGACTCCCACGTCACACGTGCTCGCACTTGCCCTTTCCCCTTTTGGCCCTTTGCCACGCTCTGCCATTCGTCTCCCTGCAGTATGCAGCAGGGGGAGGAGGATCAGAGAAGGAGCGACTGGAGATGGCTGTTGACTCCCACGTCACACGTGCTCGCACTTGCCCTTTCCCCTTTTGGCCCTTTGCCACGCTCTGCCATTCGTCTCCCTGCAGTATGCAGCAGGGGGAGGAGGATCAGAGAAGGAGCGACTGGAGATGGCCAAGAGGAAGCTGCACGAGCGGTACCAAGGGATTGAGGACGGTGAGATGCCAAACCCCTTAACCCGGACCTTGCTTTGGTGGTGGAGTGGAGCTGGTCTTATAGGGTGGATTGAGGAACACACTCATCCCCTGATCCTCCATCCATCTAGCCAAGAAGCAGTGCATGATGCCAGTGGTGGATCTGGGGACAGTGAAAGAGTGCTCTCCGATGCCCTCCCAACCCACATCCCAACCAGTGGTGGATCTCGGATGTGTTTCTTTCTGAAACACATCCCAACAACCCAACCCCTGCCTTCCTCCCCTCCCTTCCTGCCACCATTCCTCCTCCCATCCTTCCAGCCAAGAAGCACACTTACATCTGAAGCACACTCCCACCCCTTTCCTTTCCTCCCCCCATCTGCAGCCAAGAAGCAGAGAACCATTCAGGTGGTGGACCCGGGCGCAGTGAAGGGCGGCAAGGCCAAGCCCCGGTTTGCCTTCTCTCACAACGCGCGAGGGGGGGGAGCAGGTGGTGGTGGGGGGAGGTTTGGGCGGAGGTAGGTGCTGCTGGGAGGACGTTTGTAGCATCTGAAGGGGCAACGTTCCATTTCTCAAGCTGATTAAGTGATTCATGGTGTCAGAATGTTATGTTTGTCTAGCCTGCAGTGGGGTACTCTATAGTGAGTACAACCCAAACTAGGGTTTCATATATGTATCCTACTTGCTGCTAGTGCAAAACCTCTCTTTGCTGTTTCTATCGTTGGCCTAGCTTTCTTAACATGCTATCAGAGCAGGTCGACCCTCCTGGGTCGATCCTGTGGGTGGGCCCACCCGATGCTTCCGCTGCTGTTCTGCTTCTCGCGCGCCTCGGGCGCGCGTCATTTTCTGCCTGCCGCGTTTTTAGGGTTTCTACGATTTTCTGCTCGCCACGCGCTCCGAAAGCGAGGCGGTTTCCCACCGTCGAAGCGCCCCTCGTCGCCCGTCGAAGCCCCCCCCCCCCCCCCCCCCCCCGTTGCCCGTCAAAGCGCCCCCGTCGCCCGTCGAAACGCCCCCGTCGCCCGTCGAAGCGCCCCTGGGCCCCGCGCGGGTCGCGCGCGGCCCGTACCGCTCGCGCGCGGCCCGTACGGCCTGCGCCAGGCCCGCGCGCGGCCCGTACGGGCTGCGCCAGGTCCGCGCGCGGCCCGGGCGGCCCGCGCGCGGTTCGTTCGACCTGCGCACGCCGTCCCCCGAGCTGCTGACCGCGCCCCACCCCTGCTGCTGCCCGCGCTCCTGTTTTAGGGTTTGGGGGTGGCGAGTATGGGGGTGACAGGTGTGTGCGCCGTCCCCTGCTCCTCCTCCTCCTCCGGCTCCCACTGCTGCAGCTACTGTTGAGGGGGGTGGGTGTGTTGGAGCCGTCGGAGTGGTACTAGGGGGGTGGCGTGTGAGCAGTGCTAGAGATACAGCAGAGGATGTGTGAAAGGGGTGTGGGACAGCTGGAGGAAGTTGAGTGGAGGCAGTCGTCTTGTCGTCCGCAGCGCCTGAAGTCCAGAGAGCCACGACCCCCTGTGGCCTGAGTAGTCCGGGGCTCTGCGCCCGGTAGCCACAGTGTGAGCACTCCTGGTAGTCCAGAGAGCCACGACCCTCTGTGGCCTGAGTAGTCCGGGGCTCTGCGCCCGGTAGCCACAGTGTGAGCACTCCTGGGAGCACAGCGAGCCAGCTGCGCCTGTCGCCGTGTAGTCCGGGTTTAGCCTGGTAGCGTCAGTGCTGCGCACTCCTGGTGCCCGTGTGTCTACAGTTTCAGCCGTCGCCTCCCATCTTCTCGCCCCCACAGTTTCTCCTCCTCCTCACTTGCCCTCTGTGATAGTCTCTAGCTTTGCTTATCATTGTGAACTATTGCTATGCCTGCTTGTTGTGCTGATTATACCCCACTTTGACTATGGGGGTGTGTCAGAATGTTATGTTTGTCTAGCCTGCAGTGGGGTACTCTATAGTGAGTACAACCCAAACTAGGGTTTCCTATATGTATCCTACCTGCTGCTAGTGCAAAACCTCTCTTTGCTGTTTCTATCGTTGGCCTAGCTTTCTTAACACATGGTATCTATTGGGTGTGGCGTGGCGGTGGGAATGAAGAGGGGCAAGTGGAGCTTGATACGTTGGATGAGAATTGGAAGAAATTCGACAGAATATTCCATTCGAGGACCACCTTTGCGTTGAGCCAGGTACACCAAGAGCAGCAAGTACACTAGTTTTCAACTGCTTTGGAAGAAGAAATGGAAGGAATTTTACAGAACAAGAGCTTTGTAAGTACTCCTGTCATGATACTCTAGTAATGTTGAAGAAAAACATACCCTATCTCCTGACACACGTTGCTTGCACTATGCTGCACCACGCACTAATATTGTCAGACTTTATATGGTTCATGTTACTTTAATGTCCAAACCGCCCATGCTGCCGGGGCATGGAAGCTGGTAGCTGAATTCCATCAAAAACCGTTTTCTACAATGCCAAAACATGAGTCCCTTGCAGGAACTACCTTACCATACTACTGCATCATGATGAAACACTAGGGTGGATCCCGACCATGGGATGGGAGGGTCTGCCTTTTTTTGCGATCGCTTATCTGGGAGAGATACTATGATACTGTTACATTGGCTGATGCTTCAGGAACAAAGAGGCGGCAGCATTGTTACGAGGGAAAGAGAGCGTCAACAAATGCTTCGGCGTTGAAGGGTTGAAGGTCCTCCATGCCCTCCCCCACGCCTACAAACTTCACTGGAATGCCCAAATCATCCACCACACTTGCCTGTGGCGCAGCACAGCACAGCACAGCACAGCACACCAGGTTACATGTTACAGAGAGTCGATAAAACCATATTGGCGCCTTTCACTGGCTATCAGCCAGATTTCGGTTGACAAGGTACTAATAGATAGACTCTGATAACGCATGAATGGGGAATGATATTGAGACAGTGATGGGAGCAAGTACAAGTGCAATACGGGAGGCAGGGTTGAGGGAGGAAATTGACGAAAGAATTAAACAAAGATAGAAATAAAGAGAATGATAGGGCAAAGGCAACTCACCACACAGCCTCCTCGTGCTGTGCCATCCAGCTTGGTAAGAACGAAGCCCGTCACCCCGACAGCCTGGCAGAGATACGGAAGGGGAGGAGGAAGTAACATGCGTATAAGAGGGAAGGGAGAGGGGAAGACGTGCGATGCGATTGAGCAGCAGGTATTACAAGGAGAAGAGGGTAAGGGAGTCAGGGGAAACTTGCATTACAAAGGAAAGCGGGAGTGGAGGCGGAAGGAGGAAACTCACCTGGTTGAACTCTCGTGCCTGCGGCAGCATGTTGAGGCCTGTGGTACCGTCCAGAACTAGCAGCACCTCCTGTAGGCACACAATGGGGTGGATGGGGAGAACAGGAACAGAGCACAGAGCACGCAATGTATTGTAAACAGGGACACAATGAGTAGCGCATGGCAGCATGTTGAGGCCTGTGGTACCGTCCAGAACTAGCAGCACCTCCTGTAGCATGCGGGGTGGGGATCACACGAGCAGCGTGTGTGGAGGAAAGGATGCATAGTTAACAAATGCATACTGGAAAAACAGTACAAGCGGAGAGCTGAGGGACGGAATGTTGCAGCCAGAATAAGAGTGTTAGGATCTCCTACACTCAAGAGTGGTGCAGAGAAGGCACGCAGGTAGGAAGCGACTCACATTGGGAGCACCCGGCAGGGTCTTGGCCACAGCTCGCTTGCACGCCTTGAGCTGATTTTTTAGGCGCCTAAGAAATCAGAGCAAATCCAAGTGCGGAGCAGATGGGCAGGAGCCATCTGGGAACAGGGTGACTCACATTGGGAGCACCCGGCAGGGTCTTGGCCATGGCTCGCTTGCACGCCTTGAGCTGATTTTTTAGGCGCCTAAGAAATCAGAGCAAATCCAAGTGCGGAGCAGATGGGCAGGAGCCAACCGGGAACAGGGTGACTCACATTGGGAGCACCCGGCAGGGTCTTGGCCATGGCTCGCTTGCACGCCTTGAGCTGATTTTTTAGGCGCCTAAGAAATCAGAGCAAATCCAAGTGCGGAGCAGATGGGCAGGAGCCAACCGGGAACAGGGTGACTCACATTGGGAGCACCCGGCAGGGTCTTGGCCATGGCTCGCTTGCACGCCTTGAGCTGATTTTTTAGGCGCCTAAGAAATCAGAGCAAATCCAAGTGCGGAACAGATGGGCAGGAGCCAACCGGGAACAGGGTGACTCACATTGGGAGCACCCGGCAGGGTCTTGGCCACGGCTCGCTTGCACGCCTTGAGCTCTTCCATCAGGTTGAAATTGGTGTGCAGCCCTGCGGTGCAATGCGGTGGGGGATGGTGCGCGGTGGTGAGGAAGGGGAAAAGGATAGAGAAGCTTGAGATGAGCACGCTTTCAACTCCTCCATGAGGTTGAAGTTGGTGTGCAGCCCTGCGGTGCGGAGTGGTGGTGGGCGGTGGTGGGGGGTGGAGGGGAGTGGGGAGAGAAGCTTGGCTTCACATGAGCACACTTTCAGCTTCTCCACGACGTTAAACTTGGTGTGCAGTGCTGCGGTGCGATGCAGTGGGATTGGGGGTACTGTCAGCAAGGAGCTGACTTTTGAGTCGACTCAAAGTCAGTGCGATGCAGTGGGATTGGGGGTACTGTCAGCAAGGAGCTGACTTTTGAGTCGACTCAAAGTCAGTGCGATGCAGTGGGATTGGGGGTACTGTCAGCAAGGAGCTGACTTTTGAGTCGACTCAAAGTCAGTGCGATGCAGTGGGATTGGGGGTACTGTCAGCAAGGAGCTGACTTTTGAGTCGACTCAAAGTCAGTGCGATGCAGTGGGATTGGGGGTACTGTCAGCAAGGAGCTGACTTTTGAGTCGACTCATAGTCAGTGCGATGCAGTGGGATTGGGGGTACTGTCAGCAAGGAGCTGACTTTTGAGTCGACTCAAAGTCAGTGCGATGCAGTGGGATTGGGGGTACTGTCAGCAAGGAGCTGACTTTTGAGTCGACTCAAAGTCAGTGCGATGCAGTGGGATTGGGGGTACTGTCAGCAAGGAGCTGACTTTTGAGTCGACTCAAAGTCAGTGCGATGCAGTGGGATTGGGGGTACTGTCAGCAAGGAGCTGACTTTTGAGTCGACTCAAAGTCAGTGCGATGCAGTGGGATTGGGGGTACTGTCAGCAAGGAGGACATAAAAAGCCTCGCTGCTTGCCTCCCATGCCTTGCCGACCCTGTGCCATGCCTCAGCCACCCAAGACACCCCCAACCGCCCCCATGTATCCGCCCCCATGTGCCTTCCCCTCTGCCTTTTCCCACGACTCACGGCCAGAGGTGTTGGCAAGGAGAATGTCAAAGCCCTCAGCACTTGCCTTGCGTGTCTCAACCGCCTCCCAGACCCTCGTACCTTGTCCCAGCCCCTCCTGTTCCTTCCCCCGGCCCCCCTGTAGCATGACTCAGGGCCAGAGGTGTTGGCAAGGAGAATGTCAAAGCCCTCAGCGCTTGCCTTGCGCACCGCAACCCCCTCCCAGACCCTCTTACCCTGTCCCAGCCCCTCCTGTCCCCCCCCCATCCCGCCCCCTTTTCCCACGACTCACGGCCAGAGGTGTCGGCAAGGAGAATGTCAAAGCCCTCAGCACTTGCCTTGCGCACTGCATTCGCCAGCACTGCGGGGGGGGAGGCGCGGGGGAATACATGGGATGCATGGGTGTTTGTGGGCACATGGGTTGGGACATGAATGCATGTGCGTGGGGGGGCATATGGGTGAGCGTGTGAGTGTGGGGGGGCATATAGGCGAGCACGTGGGTGGGTGGGCCTAATTATGGCCATTCTCCTTGCATGTTTCCATTTACCATGCATTTGCTCTCAAGTGTGTGTGCACTGGCTCTCACCCGTGGCGGGTCTGGTCTTCTCCCCCTCCCCCCTGAGGAACGATGCGCCTGTCCTCTCCGCCCACACCTCCAGCTGCTCACTCGCTGCCGCCCTGAACGTGTCTCCCGCTGCCAGCAGCACCTGAGGGGGAGAAGAGAGCAGGGGTTGGAAGAGAAGGGTAGCGTTACCCTGTTACCACCCACCACGTTGCAACTCATAGGCGTCTTATTGCAAAGCACATACCCTTTGCGTTGTTTTAACACCTATGCGTACACATGTTACTTAGATCCCCCGGAATGCATTACCTTGGCTCCCTCGTTGTTGAATCGGTGAGACAGCTTGCCTGGTGGACAGGAAAGAGAGCGAAGAAAAAGGAGAGCATGGGAGAGAGGACACGGCAATTGGAAAGAGAAATGGGGGATGGGGGATGGGAGATCGGGGCTGGGGGGTGGGGGATTGGGATGAGGGACGGGGAATGGGAAATGGGTAGAGATGCTCCTAAGAAAATTACATGTTGAGAGGGCTGAGACGTTCAAGAAACCACAGAGACATGATAGACGCAAATGGCAAGAACGGAGGAAAGAGGGAGCGAGGGAGGGAGGGAGAGCGAGAGGGAGGGAGGGAGGGAGAGCGAGAGGTAGGGAGGGAGGGAGAGCGAGAGGGAGGGAGGGAGGGAGAGCAAGAGGGAGGGAGGGAGGGAGGGAGGGAGGGAGGGAGGGAGGGAGGGAGGCTGACCAATGGTGGTGGTCTTGCCGCCGCCATTGACGCCCACAATCATCACCACTGCCGGCTTGCTGTAGGCATGGCAGGAGGGGGAGGGGGTTGCCGGGAGGGAGGGACGATAGGGGACAGGGCGGGGCGGCTAGAAAAAATATTGAACGTGAATCCAGGTGTATAGGGAGGGTTCTTAAGGAACTAAGCTGGTGAACAGCTGCAGTGCAGTCACACGCGCCTTGTCCGAAAGTAGCAGTTCCAATCCCCGGCTCACCCTCCGCCCCATCTCCCGCGCCCCCTCCCTCCCCGTTCCCCCACTCCCCCCCTTCCTCCACCCCTCTCCCCCTTCCCCCCTTTCCCCCTTCCACGCTTCCCCACTTCCCCCTTCCCCCCTCCCCCCTCACATCGCTCTCACCTGGTGCCCAGCTCCAGCGCAGTGACGGGCGCCTTGTCCGTGAGAAGCTTCACAATGGCGCGCTTCAGCGCTTCCTGGACACGCGGAACACAAACGGGAGGGCGGAGCGGGGGAGGGGGAGAAGGGGATTGAGTGTGTGAACGCATTGGCCCGCTTCGGTGCTTCCTGCCACGCAGGACCGAAAAGAACAGGGCGAGGGCGGCAGGAGGAGAGGGGGAGAGGAAAGAAGGAGAATATTGGGCGCAATCCAATTCATCCTTTTTTCCGTCACGTCATTACCCCGTCAATTGACTCCCCTTTCTCCCTCCATTGCCACCCCAGGTTCAAACTTCTAGTCAAATCCGTTATTCGATATCTGTATCACCACCAACATTGGCGTCACTTCTGGGAATCCTCAGAAGTTGGATCCGTTGCTCACTATCACCACCGAGTCCCAATTCTATCAGAATCCACTGTTCAATGTCACCACAAAGACTCAGCTCACCTTAATCTCCTTGCCGGTCTTCAGCTGCCCCGCTTTAATCTCCTCTCGGATGCCGTCCACTATGCGAATCGCAGTGCGCGGCCCGAAATCCGCCACGATGAGGGCCTTCAGAAATAAGACGGAACGCAAAATGAAGGAAGGGGGAGAGGCGGGAGGGGCGAAAATATATTCATTCTTTCCGGTAAGGTTTCTAATTTAGTTTCCTTTGACGCCAAAGAAGGCCAGTCAAATTATTTTTCTCTCTCTGTTTCCCATACCCTCATTCTCTCTTATCACTATAACTATAAAGCACACTTAGATATTCCAGGTACAAAATGTCTAGGCAGGTGAACTCGACGACTTACCTCCTCCAGCTCTTCCAGGATATTGTCAGCCTCGTTTAAATTCCAGTACGTTAGAAGCTCGTCCACAACCTTCAGGCTCTCCCTCGTTTTAGTCACACCCTTGAACACGCGGTCAAAATCGCTCTGCGCCTTCTCTTTAATCACCCGGCCTAGTCGACCCAGGAACCCGAGCTTATCTAGTCCGGCCTGCACCGTAATCGGACCACGAATTCGCCTGGAATCGAATGCGTCTGGCTGGCGGATTGCGGGAATCAACGGTCGCGAGACCAGCGACTGGCACTGGTTACCTGTGAGGCTTCTGCTGCCGCTTGTAGCGGCATTGCTAGGAGCTAATTTTAAGGGATGTGAGGAGCTCTGAAGGAGCGCTAGCGAGTGCGACGCTGCGGCCATGTTGGCTACGTTCAGCCTATGCGAGTACAACGAGGCTATTAATCAAGATAGAAAAGGGAAGAACGTATATTATCGTACGAACTAGCGTGGTCGCAGCGACAAGCAGACAAATTCAAAGCTCCAGGGTAGTCCTAGAAAAGGCTTGAATACTAGTTTGCACGCTTTGATGCTTGTCTGTTGATCAGGAGGAAAGTGTTGCTGCTTTCGCTTGGAGACACAGCTGATCCATGCGGATTGCAATGGAGTTCCCAAGGCGCAGCTGGATTGCGTCGTCTCTTGCGATTGGTGGGAGGGGGGAACGACGTGGCGGCATCCAGAGTGACAGCTGGGCCACCACGGGTGCCGCGTGGAAAGGTTCGAGAGGAGCCCCCCCACGAGAAGATAAATGTCGCGCTCCGACGCAGAGATTTATTGAGCTCGAATACAAATTTTTATCTGGGGCTGGAGCTGGTGTAAATCAATAACTTATGTTTTTTACGGTGCCTTTTTTAACGAGCATCTTCAGTCATTTTCCTGCATTTCAACACCAGTGACGAAGCCCCACATGCCAACTACCGATTATTCAGGCTCCGACATTCCCTAGGCCCTCGCCCAGTACGCCGTCATCTTTTTTCTGCTTCCCGCAAAATTCCATCATGAATCTCCCCGGCGAGATCGAGGAATTCCTCTCTCGCTTCCTGGGCTACGAAGGATTCCGGTTCCATCTGCGACGTTACCTGCTTTTCGCCACGCTCTTCGCGCTGATCGTCGTCGGCTACGTCTCATCCGTCGCGCATCACAGCGCGAATCTCACCGCCAGATACGGCTACGACCCCGACGCTCCGCAAATCGCGCCGCTAGTAGCGGAGGATGACGCGAAAAGCGACAGTATTTCACAAGACGACAAGATGGGGAAAACCGAGGAGGAAGAAAGACCGGAGGAGGAATCCGTTAAAGAAAATCCCGAAACCGCAGGATCGGAATTGGCTTCTGAGTCGGATCAAAAGTCAACTCGGGAAGAGGAATCCGGTAAAGAGGAGCCCGAACAAGCAGGATCGGGAGCGAAAGGTTGGGCAGGGAAAGAGGTGGGGACAGCGGGGGAAGCGCGGATGGGGTCAGAGGCCGGGGAAGAGGCTCAGGACGGAGAAGGGGGGAGAGCGGAGAAGGTGGAAAGCGTGGCGGAAGGGGGAAGGCCGGAGTCGGGGGCAAGGGACACAGAAGGGGAAGGCGGACGGAAAGGGGAAGGAACAGAGGACGGAAAAAGGGAAATAAAAGGGGAAGGGAAAGGAGGAGGGGAGGCAACGGCAGCACTATCAGGATCATCATCAGCAGCAGAAGGTGGGAAGCCGAGGAGGGGTGCTGAGAAGGACAGGTGTGCGGTGGAGCAGGGCACGTGGAACAAGGACAGCACGTACCCGTTATACGCCTCCACGTGTCCTTATATCGAGTCCCGGTTTGCCTGCACTGGACGGCCCTCCTTCGACCTGGCCCAGTACCGCTGGCAGCCTGCTGGGTGCCTGCTGCCCCGCTTCGATGCGGGGAAGCTTCTCAGCAGCTTCCGGGACAAGCATGTTGTTTTTGCAGGCGATGCTGTGGCAAAGCAGGTAGGAATGGGGGAGGGGCTGGGGGAGGGGATGAGGATGGGGGGATGGCCCATTCACTGCATGTATTCCAATCTCTGCCCTGCCTCGTGTAGGTGGGCTGACAATGAGGCTCACAAATACCTTCAGCGTGCCTCATGGATCACTGCCCTTCCTGCCTCCCCTCCTTTCCCACCCACTGCAGATGTTTCTCTCTCTCCTCTGCCTCGTGTGGGCCCACGCCTCTCCTCCCTCCTCCTCCACGCCACCTGTCTCACCCTCCTCGTCCCTCTACCGAGTCTTGCCGAAAGCAAAGACCGCTGCCAGGCGTGCAACGAGCGCAGAGAAGGAGGCAATGGAGTCAGCGGGCGCAGAGGTGTGGCGATCAGCCAGCGGAAACGTAACCTTTGTGTTCTTCCCTTCGGACTACCTGGTAACCAGCATCGTCAGCAGCACCACTAGCAGCACCACCAGCAGCACCACTGCCAGCAGCAGCAGCAGCAGTGGGGAGGGATCAACGGTGCGTGTATTCCTGAAGCAGCTGGGGCCCTGGCACACCTTTGCAGAGCAACACGCAGGCCTCCTTGTGCTGCACGCTGCAGCGGCCTTCTCCCACAATGCTTTTTTGCCCCTTCTAGCAACGGCGATTCCCCATGGCAACAGCAGTGACCACAGCAGCAGCAGCAGCAGCAGTGGCAGCGGCAGTAGCAGCAATCGCAGCAGCAAGGAGCAGCCTGTTGTCTTTCTCACTGGCACCTCTACTGCAGATGATCCCAATGAAGCCGCTGCAACCTCAGACTCTCTGTCAGCCTTCCGCACTGCTCTTAGGACTTTCAATGCCTGGGCTAGCAGCACCCCTCGATTTAAGAACGTCCCAGTGTTCTTCCTCAGCACTCCTGGTCACCATTTCGCCTCCAGCAAGGACCCTGCAGTCCCTCGTTATAAGAACATATGGAAGGCCAAGTGGTCTGGCAAGGGTACCTGTGACAGTGTGACAGTGCCTCTAGAGAAGCCTCATAGGGACAAGGAGAGAGCAAAGGTTATTGACTCCGAACTGGCTAGTGGTGGCAGCACTAGCCGCAGCAGCAGAGTGCAAATTTTGCCAATTGGGCAGATTTCATCTGCCCGGGCGGATGCACATGTCAGCAAATGGCATGATCAGGTTATCGATGGCTTGAAACAGGACTGCATGAATTTCTGCCTGCCTGGCGTTCCTGACAGTTGGAACGAGTTGTTGCTTGATAGGTTAAACACATTGCTCTCATGAGCAATCACGTTTTGGTACTGTCAGATCAGATAGCTACACCCCGTATGTACAAAAATAATACAGTAAGCAACAAATGGTGTAATCGAGGCCTGGTTCTTTAGATTTGCCGTACCGTCTAACAGAGTGATAGTGCCCTCGTGATGCTGACATATTTTTTCTTTCGGTGCGTAAAATGGCGTCCTCCATAGATATGGTAGGGTAGACTTTCATTTCATGATTCATCCCAATTTTGGAAGGTACTGACTGCGCACTCCTGTGGGACGTACACATGGAATGGGCCTTGCAAATGATTGGGGGGCACTAATGGCTGGGCTGCTGCATTAGGGTCCGAACAATTGCTGAGCTGCTTTCACTTGTACATGCAACTGCTGGTAATGTACAGGTGTCTGAAATGCTCTGCCTGGTATTGTAAGAGAGAGCATGGTATGTGTTAAGTTGTAATGTGTTATTTATATGTAGGTAGGCTGTAGTGGGGTAGCCAATACAGGGTACAAACCCAACTAGGGTTAGCTACTTGTACCCAACTGTTTCTTTCAATGCCCTCATTCTTGCCTAGTTCTGTTAACATGGTATTCAGAGCAGGAGGTCCCTAGGACCTACCGACCGTTTTTTTTTTAAGGGCCCACCACCGCTCGCATGCGGTTACCACGCTACCCCGTGCCCTAGCCTCGTAGCGCCCTCGTGCGCCCTCGTTAGCGCCCTCGTTAGCGCCCTCGCGCGCCCTCGTTAGCGCCCTCGCGCGCCTCTCGTTAGCGCCCTCGCGCGCCCTCGCTAGCGCCCTCGCGCCCCCTTGTTAGCGCCCTCGTGCGCCTCTCGTTAGCGCCCTCGCGCGCCCCTCGCAGCGTCGCCCGCCCGCCGAGCCGCCCGCTCGCAGCGTCGCCCGCCTACCGCGCTGCCCGTTTCGCAGCCCGCCCGCCGCGCTGCCCGCTCGCAGCGTCGCCCGCCCGCCCGCTGCCCGCTTGCAGCGTCGCCCGCCCGCCCGCTGCCCGCTTCGCAGCGTCGCCCGCCCGCCGCGCTGCCCGCTCGCAGCGTCGCCCGCCCGCCTCGCTGCCCGCTTGCAGCGTCGCCCGCCCGCCCGCTGCCCGCTTCGCAGCCCGCCCGCCGCGCTGCCCGCTTGCAGCGTCGCCCGCCCGCCTCGCTGCCCGCTTGCAGCGTCGCCCGCCCGCCCGCTGCCCGCTTGCAGCGTCGCCCGCCCGCCCGCTGCCCGCTTCGCAGCCCGCCCGCCGCGCTGCCCGCTCGCCGCGTCGCCCGCCCGCCCCGCTGCCCGCTTCGCAGCCCGCCCGCCGCACTTCCCGCCTGCAGCACCGCGCTGCCCGCTTCGCAGCCCGCCCCCCGCACTGCCCGCTCGCCGCGTCGCCCGCCCGCCGCGCTTCCCGCCGAGCTACCTACCTGCAGCGCTGCGGCAGCTTCCTTTGCTCAGTCGCACTGTCGCTATGGCTTCCATCCGCGTGCTGTCGTTCGATGCTGAGGGCCGCCCTGTGAAGTTCGCCACTTGGCTGGATGACCTGCAGCTGTTCCTTCTGAGCGATAGCAAGGAGCATGTGTCGCTCTATGATTACGCGTCTGGTGCTGCACCTGCCCCTCCTGCCACAGCTGAGCTTAGTGTTCGTTCCCACTGGCAGACTCGTGACGCAGCTGCTCGCCTAGCCATTCGCAGTCACCTGCCGCTAGCTGAGCTCGAGCATTTTGGCGACTGCAAATCCGCTAAGGCCCTGTACGATGCTGTCGTTGCTCGCTACTCCTCGCCTGCCACAGCCGAGCTTAGCCGCCTCATGCTGCCGTACCTGTTCCCTGAGCTGTCCACCTTTGCTACAGTCGCCGATCTTATCACTCACCTTCGCACTAGTGATGCTCGCCTGCGTGCCGCCCTTCCCACCGAGTTCTGCGCTAAGAATCCCCCTCCACTGTACTCGACACTTCACTTCATAGTCACCCGTCTCCCTGACACCCTCAGCTCAGTTCGAGACCACTTCCTTGCTCGCTGTCCCACTGAGCTCACAGTCGCCCTCCTAGAGGAGCAGCTGCTAGCGGCCGAAAAGAGCATTGTAGCTGTCGGTGCTGCTCGTGGCGCTCCTCGCACCCCCATCTTTGAGGGGTGTTCTCCCTCTCCCCTCGCTCCCTCCTACGCTACTGCTGCTGCTGTTGACTTCCTTGGTGCTGAGTCTGCTGGCGCTGCTTCTGCTCCTGGTGGGAGGCGCCGCACCGGCAAGGGCAAGGGGGGCAAGGGTGGCGGGGGTGGCGCTGGGGGGGGAGGAGGTGGGGGAGGTGGGGGGGGAGGCGGTGCTGGAGGGAGCGGTGGCGGGAGCGCTGGTGGGAGTGGGGTCGGCGGTGGAGGCGGGGGCGGCGGAGGAAGCAGTGGCAGTAGTGGCGGCGGCGGCGGTGGCGGCGGTGGCGGTGGTGGCGGTGGTGGCGGTGGCGGTCGGAGCGGTGGTAGTGGTGGCGGCGGAGGTCGGAGTGGAGGCACTGGCTCGGGCCAGAGCTCCCAGCAGCAGCAGCGTCCCCAGACGACCCAACAGCTTCGTGAGTGGCTTGCTCAGCGTGGGACGTCGGGGGGCAGTGGCCGCTGTTCCTATGTCATTCGCACAGGTGACCGCAAGGGACAGACGTGTGGGAGGTTCCACACCCCGTACCGCTGCTTCTCCCGCCTTGACGACGCTTGGCGTGAGGAGATGGGCGAGGATGTTGAGCGCCCCCGCTGGGCTGAGCTCATGAGGGCTGGTGTTGATATCTTTGCTCTTGACTATGATGCTATTATTGCTGCCATGTATGCATTGACTGTTAGTGCCGAGGGAGACTGTTACTTGTGTGTGCCGCCTGACCCAGGTATAGAGCCCGCTGCCCTGGGTACTAGTGAGTCTGCTCTCTCTGGTATGGTGCCCCCTGTACTTGCTCCCTCCAGTGCTGCCCCGGCTGCTTGCGAGTCTGCTCTCTCAGGTACAGCACCCACAGAGACTGCTCTCTCAGGTACCGCACCGGCTGAGGCCTGTCACACCTTCACCCTTGACTCAGGTGCTTCCCGCTGTTTCTTTCGTGACAGTACTGAGCTCACACCGCTTCCTGCACCGGTCCCAGTCTCCTTGGCTGACCCCTCTGGGGGCCCAGTCCTTGCCCAGTCCACCACTGTGCTCCCTTGTCCGGCGGTTCCGTCTGGCTCGTTGTCGGGTTTCCACCTCCCCTCGTTCTCGACGAACCTGGTGAGCAACGCTGTCATCCAGGATCAGTGGGTTGACACCTTTACCCCTGGAGGACAGCGTGTGGCGATCTGCACGTGCTCCAGGACCGGCCGTCACCTGGCTACGTTTACCCGTCGGCCGGGGTCGAGTCTCTACACACTGACCACTGCGTCTCCTCAGGTTGCTGCTGTCGGTCAGGTGTCCGCGTCAGGTCTGGTGGCCCACGCCTGTGAGTGTCGTTCCTTGTCGCACCAGACTCTTCTCTGGCACCACCGCCTGGGTCACCCCTCCTTGCCACGCCTCCGTGGCATGCACCGTCGCTGCCTTGTGTCTGGTCTTCCCAGGTCCCTCCCTCCCCTCCCTGCCTCGCCTGCGCCGCCTTGCCTTCCTTGCGTCGAGGGGCGGCAGCGCGCCGCTCCTCACTCCTCCTCGTTCCCCCCGACAGAGGCTCCTCTGCAGACCCTCCACCTGGACGTGTGGGGCCCAGCCCGCGTTCGTGGCCAGGGCGGTGAGCGGTATTTTTTGCTGGTTGTCGACGACTACTCGCGTTACACCACGGTCTTCCCCTTGCGCACCAAGGGTGAGGTCCCTGCTGTTCTGATCCCTTGGATCCGCACAGTTCGTCTCCAGCTCCGCCGCCGTTTCCGGACGGATCTTCCTGTCCTGCGTCTGCACTCTGACAGAGGTGGTGAGTTCTCCTCCGATCTCTTGAGGACCTTCTGTCAGGCGGAGGGCATCGAGCAGACCTTCACGCTTCCGGACTCCCCACAGCAGAATGGGGTTGCTGAGCGCCGCATTGGCCTGGTCATGGAGGTCGCTCGTACCTCCTTGGTCCACGCGGCGGCTCCCCATTTTCTGTGGCCGTTTGCTGTCCGGTACGCCGCGCATCAGCTCAACCTCTGGCCCCGTGTCTCCTTGCCGGAGACCTCGCCCACACTGCGTTGGACGGGGGAGGTTGGCGATGCGTCGCGCTTCCGGGTGTGGGGTGCTCGTGCCCTTGTCCGCGATACGTCCGCGGACAAGCTCTCCTCCCGCACGCTTCCCTGTGTCTTCCTTGGCTTTGTCCCTGACGCGCCGGGCTGGCAGTTTTACCACCCCACCTCGCGCCGGGTCTTCGCCTCTCAGGACGTCACCTTTGACGAGTCGGTCCCTTTTTACCGTCTCTTCCCCTACCGCACTGCCCCCCTCCCTCCCCCGCCGCTTTTCCTTGCTCCTGGTCCCCCTCCGGTAGACCCCCTTCCCCCTCAGGGTCCTGCTCCTTCAGGTGTCTCTCAGGTAGACCCTCCTCCCGTCGCTGAGCCTGTCGAGGTCACAGGTGACTCAGGTGCTGCTGCAGGTGGTGCTGCTGGGAGTGCTGAGCCTGGGGGTGCTGAGCCTGCGGGTGCTGGGCCTGGGAGTGCTGGGACTGCGGGTGCTGGAGCTGAGGGTACTGTGCCTGGGAGTTCGGCGCCTGGGGGTGCTGAGCCTGGGGGTGCTACGACTGGGGGTGCTGAGCCTGCGTGTACGGAGTCTGGGGGTGCCGAGCCTGGGGGTACTGCGCCTGAGGGTACTGAGCCTGGGGGTGCTGCTACTGAGCCTACGGAGCCTGGGGTTGCTGCGTCTGGGGGTGCTCTTCCTGGCGGTACTGGAGCTGCTGGAGCTGACGACGCTGGAGCTGACGGTTCTGGACACGGTGGTCCTGCTGGTTCTGGAGGTGCTGGCGAGGGGAGGTCTGACGCTGCTGGGGCCTCTGGTGCTGACGTCGCCGACTCGGGGGGTGCTGCGGCGGAGGGTGCTGGTCCAGGTGCTTCTGGTGCTCCGGGTGCTGGAGGTGCTGGCGGAGCTCCGCCGTCGCGCCTGTTCTTCGCTCCTCCGTCGCCGTCGGCTTTGCCGCCGCCTGACACGGTGCTTCGCCAGGTTCTTTCCCTCCCGTCTTCCACTGGCCTTCCCCTTCAGCCTGGCTCCCCCCTCCCTGCTCCTGTGCCTTATACTGCACAGCCGGACTCGCTTACAGAGCGTCGTGAGCCTGCGTCTCGTCCTGCCTCGCCGGTTCGCGCTGCTCGCACTGCTCGCACTGGTCCCACTAGCCGTCGTGTCGCGCGTCCGCGTCCTCCTCCTGTTCCTGGCACGCACATTATGGCACTTCGTCCTTCCACTGGTCCACAGCGTGTCCCCCTACCGTCTCCTCCTGCGTCTTCTCTTCCTGACGTTCCCGACCCTGAGTCTGACAGTGTTCGTGCTGCCCACCCTACTGTCACGCGTCTTCTCGCCACTGTTGTCACTGACCCGTCGTTTGAGTCTTCTGCTGCGTCTGCCCTGGTCGCTGAGCTTGTCGACTTTGCTGCTGCCTGTCGCCTCGACTACGCCGCCAGTCTTGTTGCTGGGTCTGAGTCTGTCTGTCCTTCGTCCGTCGGGGGTGAGTGTGCTCTTGGCACGGACGTCCTTGAGGACAGGCAGGAGGACTTTGACTCTCTCGCGGCTGCTGTACCTCATCTCGTGGCCTGGTTGCTTGCCCCTGAGGGAGACCCGGATGCACTAGACATCCCCACTCCGCGCACTTACGCAGAGGCGATCTCGGGTCCCTACTCCTCTCAGTGGCAGACAGCCATGGACGCAGAGATGGCATCCTGGAAGTCCACAGGCACCTACGTCGACGAGGTTCCCCCTCCTGGGGCGAACATCGTCGATGGCATGTGGATTTTCAGGGTGAAGCGGCCGCCAGGTTCTCCGCCTGTCTTCAAGGCTCGTTACGTTGCTAGAGGCTTCAGTCAGCGTCAGGGGGTCGACTTCTTCCAGACCTTCTCCCCCACCCCGAAGATGACCACTCTTCGGGTTCTGCTGCACGTTGCTGCTCAGCGTGACTACGAGCTTCACTCTCTTGACTTCAGCACAGCGTTCCTGCAGGGCAGCCTGCACGAGGAGATCTGGCTGCGCCGCCCACCTGGCTTTACTGGGTCGTTTCCTCCTGGTACCCAGTGGAGCCTCCGCCGGCCAGTCTACGGTCTCCGCCAGGCGCCACGTGAGTGGCACGACACACTGAGGACTACACTTGCGGCTCTTGGGTTCGCGCCGTCTACTGCTGACCCGTCGCTGTTTCTGCGCACAGACACGTCGCTGCCGCCGTTCTACATTCTCGTGTACGTCGACGACTTGGTCTTTGCTACTGCTGACACTGAGGCACTCGCTCGTGTGAAGTCGGAGCTGCAGAAGAGACACACCTGCACTGACCTGGGTGAACTGCGTAGCTACCTTGGCTTGCAGATCACCCGGGACAGAGCTCGCCGCACCATCACCCTGACTCAGTCACACATGGTGCAGCAGGTCCTTCAGCGCTTCGGCTTCCAGTTCTCCTCACCACAGGCCACACCTCTGGCTACCAGCCACTCGCTCTCAGCTCCACCTTCGGACGAGTCCGTAGAGCCGAGTGGCCCGTACCCAGAGCTTGTAGGCTGCCTCATGTACCTGATGACTTGCACGCGACCTGACCTCGCGTACCCACTTAGCATCCTTGCTCGCTACGTTGCGCCTGGGAGACACTGGCGAGAGCACTGGGAGGCTGCTAAGAGGGTGCTGCGTTACTTGTGCAGTACATCAGGCATGGGGCTGGTGCTTGGAGGACGCGACAGAGTTGTCCTCACTGGTCACTCGGACGCTTCTTGGGTGGACGACCTGGCTACGCAGCGGTCGTCACAGGGTTACACCTTCAGCCTTGGCTCTGGTTCTGTCTCGTGGCGGTCCACCCGCTCTTCTTCTGTTCTCGGCTCTAGTTGTGAGGCTGAGATCTACGCCACAGCCATGGTTGCACAGGAGTTACGCTGGCTCACCTACCTGCTGACTGACTTGGGAGAGCGGCCTAGTTCTCCTCCAGTTCTGTACGGTGACAACAAGGCGGCTCTTGCCTTGTGTCAGGAGCACAGACTGGAGCACAGGACGAAGCACATTGCTCTTCGCTACTTTCTTGCTCGAGAGCTTCAGCAGCGCGGTCAGCTTCGGCTTGTGTACGTGGACTCGAAGGCCAACACTGCTGATATCTTCACCAAGGCGCTCCCGCCTAGTGATCATCAGCGGCACTGTACTTCTTTAGGCCTTGTGTCCACGTTTCCTCACTTGCTCACTGCTTGACATTCTTTGTACTGTACTTTATATTTGTCTTGCTGCTTGTCCTGTTCTATATCTAGCACTACATGTGAACTGGCCTTGTGGCCTTTGTTTGTGCTCGGAGTGTGGTGACGTTGTGATCCACCCTGGGCTTGTTTTTGCTTTGCTGGACTGGTCTTGTGACCCTTTGCTCTCCCCCACTTTGCCTATGGGGGTGTGTTAAGTTGTAATGTGTTATTTATATGTAGGTAGGCTGTAGTGGGGTAGCCAATACAGGGTACAAACCCAACTAGGGTTAGCTACTTGTACCCAACTGTTTCTTTCAATGCCCTCGTTCTTGCCTAGTTCTGTTAACAGTATGTTAGTGTGCAAGCACTGCGGATAGTACAGTCATCTGAAACGAGGTTAACTAAATTTTAGATGGGGAAAATATGTCAATGGTAACTTACATGGGGCACTATAACGCGTACGATAACGATTTCAACGCGTTTGGTAACTCGCTTAACGCGTTTGGTAACCTGCTTAACACGTTTGGTAACTCGTTTAACACATTTGGTAACTCTACACTAGCAGCCCATCACGCGAATGGTAACTACATGAAATTCCCACCGAAAACTGTTTGTACTTTATTCTATCGTGCAATCGGGGTAAACAAATCTATATCCCTTTCAGATGGCAAATAAATTTGAGAGCAACAACCTTAAACTTCTTGCGACCAGGCGTTTATGGATCTTTATTTTAAAAAAATGAAAGATGTAATTTTAAAAAGGTTTTTTTTCACATGAAAAATCTTCCAACGTTGCAGTAAAAAAAAAAAAAAAAAATTCCATATGTCCTTTCGGGAATAGTTTTGCTTATCGTTTTGCAAGTTCGCAATCATGCTATCAAAATATGATGTTATCCATTTTTGTACGAGCTACATAATTATATATAAATTCTGAACTTTTCGGTCCGTGGTAATAGAACAAACGGGGTCCTTAATTTTCGTGGCGGGACGCGTTCAAGAAAGATAATGATGTGCGTAAAAGCTCTCAAACTCGATAAATTCCTTATTTTCAGGAAGATTTCGGCGGGAATTTCATGTAGTTACCATTCGCGTGATGGGCTGCTAGTGTAGAGTTACCAAATGTGTTAAGCGAGTTACCAAACGTGTTAAGCGAGTTACCAAACGCGTTAAGCGAGTTACCAAACGCGTTGAAATCGTTACCGTACGCGTTTTAGTGCCCCATGTAAGTTACCATTGACATATTTTCCCATTGAGAAAGCTTGCTTTCTTGTCCTTGCATCGTTCTCATTGCAACTGGCTTATTACAACATATGCAACGTTCTTAAACACATGCTAGTACATACAAATATTACTAGCTATAGAGTCGTCCGTCCAAGCAGCAGTGGTCTTGTAGTTGGTCCGGGGTGGGTGGTGGGGATGTTGATTGAGCCGTTGAAAAACGAGAAACGTGGGTGGAGGGAATGAACTCCAACCCACGGTTTTTGTAGTTGGAGAAGGGCGTTTAGCGCGCTTCGACGCTGCCAAATATTCGGTACAGGCAGCTTCGCTTTCACAATACACAATTTTGAAAACATCAATGTGTTTAAAAATTATAAATTTTAGATGTTCTGATGAAGTACTACTGGTTGGTGGCAAAGAGCACCAGTCAAACCGTTGTAGTAATAGCATTGCTGTGTAGCTATGGCTAAATTAAGTATCAAACAGGCATTCGAACAGGCGGGGTGACGAAAGCGCAAACCTGCAAAAAAATTGCTCTTATCGTTACCCCATTCACAGAAGATTCTTTCGACCAACGTGAGGAATGTGAGGGAAACTTTGTCGCAACCATTTCGTCAAATCCTCTACGATTCGCTATCACTAATGTCAGCCCTTGCCGTTCAGCCAAAATTACACCTTCCGTTTCAAGCCAGTCGATACAAGAAACATGGAGCAGATCAAGGCATGTGCGCCTCGATAATCCCCCGATACGCCTTGGCATGGCTTATCACTAATGTACAGCATCCGTGGGACGCGGCTCCAGAATAGCGCTTCGGCAACAGCCGTGCCCATAGGGCTACGGACGCCCTGGACACGAACCGGAACCCCGCGCCAGTCACTCCGCCACTCAATCTCCCCTTGTTCCAACCAACCCTTGCGTCGCCTTGGTGTGGGTTACGGAAGCGCACTCGACAGAGTTAGTCCTCCAACCACCCGCATTCGTACAATCCCACTAAGCATAAGTCAAGTGAAGTGATGCTGTCCAAGAAACTTCGGAACGAACACATCAGTCACACCTTGACGCGCTTCGGGGGAATTCCCGCTGCACAACCCAGAAAACGGTGCGCCTGTTTGTTGTCCCAGAGTATAAAAGCGCTCGTTTCGTGCGGCTTCACATAACGCAGCCACAACGCAATTCGGTACCGCTGCCATCGAGTCACGCACGCCATGGCGCTCGCTAGACGCTGTACGCTTCCTCTTCTCCTCGTCCTTGCTTTAGCATACATTGCCAATGCAGCCGTTGCGCCCACTCCCACGGCCACAGCAGGCCCCAAGTGCAAGAACGCGTTCCCTCAAAGGCCCCTGTGCAAGTTCGTCGACAGCTTGACCACGCGCGTCATCCCCACCCTCGATGGCACCAAGCCGCTTACCATTGGTGCCTACCAGATCTACCAGGTATTAATTCTCACCATTGTTTGGCTCTTCTCATGGCACGAACACACAATGCGCCCCTGCGGCTGACGATAATGTCTCAATTCGACACTCCGTGTGGCAGAAATTCCATCGCGATCTGCCGGCGACGAAGCAGTACGCGTACGGCACGAGTCAGAAGACGGCGTCGTACCCCGGCCCCACCATCGTGGCCAAGGTGGGCATCGACACGACGGTCACGTGGGAGAACCACCTGCTCGACAACACGCACATGTTCACCGTCGATCCCACGCTCATGATGGGATACAAGGTTCCCAAGAAGGGCATTCCGATCGGTAAGGGCATTCTTTGAATAAAAGACCCTTTCGTGCGAATTAACACCTTGCGCCGGTGCCTTTGTGCTCTGATCGCGTCACGCGCAAGCATGTGCATTTTGCGCGCATTCGGATTGACTCATTCTCTGTTTGCCTTCAATGGCCTTGCAGTTGTCCACCGGCACGGCGGCAGCCAGCAGAGCTACTACGACGGCCACCCTTTCGCGTGGTTCACGCAGTACGGCGAGAAAGGCCCCACCTTCTATAACAGCACGTACAAGTATATCAACGACGAGGCATCCACCGTGTGGTACCACGACCACATGGCGGGCATGACGCGCCTTAATGTCGCTGCCGGCCTCGCGGGGCTGTACATTATCACGGACCCCAAGGTCGAGTCCAAGTTTACCTGGTTACCACCTCTCAGCCGCACCGTCCCGCTCGCCATCGCGGATCGTCTGTTCTTCGCCAACGGGTCGGTGAACTACCCGAACGTGGGCATCGTGCCGAGCGTGCACCCCAACTGGATTCCCGAGTACATTGGGGACACCATCATGGTCAACGGCGTGGTACGTTGCGGTACTGTTGGGTACACGACCGCAGCCGTACATTGGAGTAATGCGCGATCACATTAAGGCATACTAATGCGTTCTGCGTTGCTTACGCAGGTTTGGCCGTACCTCAAGGTCCGGCCTGCGATGTATCGGTTCAAGATGCTGGGCGCGTCGAACGCGCGTTTCTACAACCTTCAGTTCGTTTGCGCGCAGCGCGGTGACTACCCCAACTTCGTGCCGCCGCTCAAGGGCCAAGTTCTCGACATCGTCAGCGTGAGTGATGGCAGCCCGTACACTCTGTTCATCTCATTGCAGATGTATTTTTCCGAGCAATCACGCGGTGTCATCCAACGCACATGCTAACACTTGTTTTTCAACGCGCAGATCGCGACCGACGGCGGCTACTTGGATAAGCCGGTGATCTCCAAGTCGTACCTGCTCGTTCCGGGCTCTCGCCAGGAAGTGCTCGTTGATTTCTCCAACCTGCCCTCCACGTGCAAGGACGTGATTCTCCAGAACACCGCGCCCGCGCCTTACCCCGCTGGTGTGACCGCTGACCGCGACACTGGTCTTGTCATGCGCTTCGTGATCACCAACAAAAAGCGCATCCCCGCCGCAAAGCTTCCCAGCACCATCTCGGTACGCGCGTACACCAACTCAAACCGGCCCTTACTCCGCTTTTGCTTTCGAAACCCGGTCACGGGTCTTACATATACAATTGTTTTCCTTCCCGCATCGCAGTACATGCCGCCGATCGACTACAAGAACATCCAGAAGGTTCGCTGGCACAGCCTGATCGAGAAGATGGACCCCAAGACGCAGCTGCCCATCGAGATCACCATCGACGGCCTTGGGTACTCCGATCCCCCCACGGACTTCCCCAAGCAGGTCAGTGCCAATGTTTGTAAACCCAACGAAGCTTCTACCTCACTAATTGGCGAATCCTTCCCAAATCGCTTTGTAACGCCTCCATTCAATACTCCGCTGGCCCCCTTGTCAATTCTTTGTCTGCCTGCAGGGTACGAATGAGCTGTGGCACATCATCAACCTGTCAGCCGACGCGCACCCGCTGCACATTCACCTGATCGACCACCGCCCCGTTTCCCGCCGCCCCTTCGACGTCGCGGCATTCCAGGCGGGCAAGTGCGCGTTCCGCGGCAAGAAGCTGCCGCGCTGCTGGACGGGCCCGCGGGTGAAGGTCGATCCCACCGAGGACGGATGGAAGGACACCACCCCGGCGTTCCCTGGTCAGGTGCTCACGCTGTGGCTTGGCTGGCATGACAACAGCGGCAAGCCCTTGAAGTTTGATCCGACTGTTGGCCCGGGATACGTGTACCATTGCCACATGGTGGATCACGAGGATAACGACATGATGAGGCCGTTCAAGGTCATCAAGTAAGCGGCAGCGAGCAAGCTTGTTCTGTAGATTAACTCACTGACGAGTTGCAACATCAGGGGGTTAGATCAGTTATGTTCCACGGATTAATTGAATCATTATAGGTAGTACAGGTCTGTGATTAGGTGTAGCATGGTGTGAGATGTCAGGCTGATGAGATGCTAGGAGTAGCATGATGGTTCTTGATAGCAACTCATGATAGTGATCGAAGTTGAGATGATAGGGAGATAAGATAAGCCGCCATCCTGTCCAGATTACGGGGCCTGCCTAGGATATTGTGTATTCTCTTGGTAATAACGATTTCTTCAGTGCTTGATCTTCCTATCTTCCTATGACCAAGCAAGGGCCTAGTAGCTGCGTGGAACTCGGTAGGCACGAATGGCAGCGACAGTGGGAGCTCGCTTTCCCCAAGAGACAGTTGAGCGTAATTTACAACCGAAACAAGACCTGGATCCCCGATGTAGTGTGTCATGGGAAGGAGAAGTCTGAGGAATAATAGGGAACAGAACATTGTTATAGTGCGTCACAGGGATCTTGGAATAGCTGATTTTGAAATAATGCTCTATCTACAGTGAGAAGCTGATAATAAGCATTGATTTTCAGTGTAATTAGATTCTGGTATACACTCTACAGCACATAAATATATGGAATCAGAAGTTACACTTTGTTCCTTGTTTGTCCCTAGTTTCGATTTATGTTCTTGCACTTGACAATACCGAGGCCAGCAATGCAGGCGAGGCAAAAAGGCGGGAACAGCCTTTTCCTGTCAGCTTGGCCGAAGGGTTCAACAACATCGCTGCAACCCGCTCCAACTGTTTTCCTCCCTTGGGAATTTCGACCGACCAGATTCGGTCTTGGGAGACATTTGTAGACATTCATAGCTTTCTGTTGATTTCCAGTGTCCATAATTCGTGAGGACTTTATAGGTGACGGATCCAGCCGCTTGAGCCTGTTCGTGTACTTAATCTCCTGGCATAGATCTACGTGGATTTGTTCCCTGCTGTACCAGTCTGCTTTCGGTTTTGCCCGAGCTAGTGCAATCCAAGATGGCAGATTTCGTAGACGAGCCTCGCGTGGTGCAATCTGAGAACCACGGATGGCAGAAGGTGACCAATGTTAAAAAGCAGCGTCGCCAGGAGCAGAAGGATTCAAAGAAGACGTCAGCTGCGGGAAAATCTGCAGCTGGAAAAGGGTCGATCGGCCAATCCGTGTTTTCTTCGCTGGAGGATGAATCTAAGCAGAGGAGAGCGAGGATCGAGGCTCGTGCAGCGGCTGCTGCAGCAGCCGAGCGGGAAGCGGAGCGTGCGGAGTACGACGCTGACGATGACGATGATGATGACGACGAGGAGCGCGAAGCCAAGGCTCCAGCAGCAGCAGAGCCTAAGAAGCCTAAGAAACCTAAGAAGCCCAAGGTTACCGTTTTGGAGGCTGCAACGGCGATTAAAGTGGACGAATTGTCCGCGTTCCTTGTCGAGATCTCGGTGCGTGTCGACATTTCTCACTCATTGAAGTGCCTGACTTAACGTTATTGCTTCGAATTTGCAAGTTTAAGGGACACTGGCCCGGCTATGTTCGAAATCGTTGCCGTTTAGAAAGTGTATTTACGACATCTTCTCGTTCGCGGATCGGATTCTCATGTTTCGGTGCTCAGTGTCTGTCTCTGTTGCTCTTCCTGTCCGTCAACTCTCTGTCTCCTTGCGTCTTTTCAGGAATCATTCGCAGGCATGCCTGATGTGCAGCTGATGCGTTGTGCGGATTTTTTCGCACGAGCCTTCAGCGCGGTGCTTCCATCGCAGCTCAATATCCCCAAGATCATCCGAGATTCCAGCTTGGCCAAAGCGCTTGACGTAAGTCTTTCCATCCAATCCCTCATCTTCACGCAAATACGAATACGCAGATCTGATCAGTGCCAGTTTCGTTTTAGTGTGAAGTTTCATAAGGATGTGTTGAAATGGTTCCACTGTCGATCTAAGCACGTTCTGTTCCCTGCAGTTACCTTGGAATGACATTCCCGAGGAGGTTCGCACAACCGCCTCTGAATGGCTGGCAGAGCGGCCTGCCGACGCGCTGGCGAAGTTTCTGGTTAACCTAGTGCGATCTGCGCTGGAGGATGTGCTTCCAGTCGGCAAGGTGGCCAAGGGAACCGCCGCACAGCCGTTGACGCCGCCCAAGGCCAAGGTGCGAAACTTACGGCAGGCCCTTTTTTTCTCCCTTTTCTTAGGATTGTTGTCAAGTTATGCCTGGGAAACTTAAAGTGAGTCATGGGTTCTACCTCATCCGGAAAAAGCGAACCGGGACAACAAATTAACAGCCAGAAAGTAAAGGCTTGCTTATTAAGAACCTTAATTCTCTAATTCCGTCGAAGAAAGAAGTCACAAAGTACCATACCGTTCATGCACTCGGTCTGAATCCCCTGCAGGTCGGCATGCTGGTGCTGCTGGTGCTGCTGTTGAGGCGGCGACCTGACGTGATGCTACAGGCTGCAGACACCATTCGCACCGACCCTGGCTGCCTCGGCCAGGACAGGCTGCCCGTGCTCGCCTGGATGTACGGCCAGGTGCGTCCTAGGTGGCTTTAAGTCGTCTCAGGTGTGTGACAATAAACCGAGGTGACCTTTGAGTCGACTCAAAAGCCACATCGACCCTGGTTGCCTCCTTTCCCTCCGTTTCTCCCTCCTTTCCCTCCGTTTCTCCCTCCTTTCCCTCCGTTTCTCCCTCCTTTCCCTCCGTTTCTCCCTCCCTCCCTCCGTTTCTCCCTCCTTTCCCTCCGTTTCTCCCTCCCTCCCTCCGTTTCTCCCTCCTTTCCCTCCTTTTCTCCCTCCCTCCCTCCTTTCCCTCCCTTTCTCCCTTCCGTCCTCTCTGACTGCCTGCCTTCCTGCCTCTCTTTCTTCGTTCCGTACATCCTTCGTCTTTATCCACCAATTCTTTATCCACCAAGTATTAGTGCTGCTCTCGTTCCAGCCCAATACTCATCAATACTCCTCCCCTTTAGTCTATTATCCATATTCCAACAACACCTCCCTCTCCCCCCCCTCTCTCCCCCCCCCTCTTTTGCCCCCAATAACCAACCTCCACGTGGGTGCCAGGTGGCAGTGGTGGATCTGGTATCGGGCATGGCGCTGCTGGTCAGCAATCTCATGCCCTTCACATCGGGCAAGCAGGGCTCGCCTGTGGGCCGTGACGTCACGCTCACCTACTTCCAAACGTGAGTGAATTCTCGCTGTTAGATCCCTCATTTTGCCCTGTTGAGTTTACCCAAAAGTCATCGGGCAAGCAGGGCTCGCCTGTGGGCCGTGGCGTCACTCTCACCTACTTCCAAACGTAAGTACATGTCCGTTGTTAGGTTCGTCGTTTCTACCCCTTCCCCATTCTATCCCCCTTCTTTGATCAACCATATATCGGAAACAATGGATAAGCACCTTCACTTAAACAACAACGCCGAGAATGCCATCGCTGGTCCCTTTTCTGCTGGACAATGCTTGCCTTTCCCCTGGAGGAAAAGCTCCCCTATCGCCCCTTCACCCATTCCCTCCCCCGCTCCCCAGCGTGCTGCTGCGGGGCAACGAGCGCAAGGCGAGGGCGGTGTTATGAACGGGGCACTTGTTTTCGAGGTGCCTTAGAAATCTCCCACTCTCACTCTTCCCCGCCCCCTCCCCTCCCGCCTCGCCCTTCCTCCCTTCCCCCTGCCCCAGCGTGCTGCTGCGGGGCAACGAGCGCAAGGCGAGGGCGGTGCTGCTGAACGGCGCCTTCCGCAAGGGCGAGCGCCTGGTGCCCTACTCCACGCTCGACCAGTTCCTGCGCCTCGCCTACCCCCCCAACTCCGCCCGCACCAAGGCCACGGATCGTTTTACTGCGCTCTACCCGCTTCTTAAGGATATCACGCTCGCAGGCTCGGGCCGAACCAAGTCCACCAAGGCTGTCGCCACGATGCTGCTCCCGCTGATGTTCCGAGCCGCAGGGGAAGGTACGGTACGTAGGGTGGGGGTATGGGTGCGGGTGGGGGTATGGGTGCGGGTGGGGGTATGGGTGCGGGTGGGGGTATGGGTGCGGGTGGGGGTATGGGTGCGGGTGGGGGTATGGGTGCGGGTGGGGGTATGGGTGCGGGTGGGGGTATGGGTGCGGGTGGGGGTATGGGTGCGGGTGGGGGTATGGGTGCGGGTGGGGGTATGGGTGCGGGTGGGGGTATGGGTGCGGGTGGGGGTATGGGTGCGGGTGGGGGTATGGGTGCGGGTGGGGGTATGGGTGCGGGTGGGGGTATGGGTGCGGGTGGGGGTATGGGTGCGGGTGGGGGTATGGGTGCGGGTGGGGGTATGGGTGCGGGTGGGAGTATGGGTGCGGGTGGGGGTATGGGTGCGGGTGGGGGTATGGGTGCGGGTGGGGGTATGGGTGCGGGTGGGGGTATGGGTGCGGGTGGGGGTATGGGTGCGGATGGGGGTATGGGTGCGGGTGGGGGTATGGGTGCGGGTGGGGGTATGGGTGCGGGTGGGGGTATGGGTGCGGGTGGGGGTATGGGTGCGGGTGGGGGTATGGGTGCGGGTGGGGGTATGGGTGCGGGTGGGGGTATGGGTGCGGGTGGGGGTATGGGTGCGGGTGGGGGTATGGGTGCGGGTGGGGGTATGGGTGCGGGTGGGGGTATGGGTGCGGGTGGGGGTATGGGTGCGGGTGGGGGTATGGGTGCGGGTGGGGGTATGGGTGCGGGTGGGGGTATGGGTGCGGGTGGGGGTATGGGTGCGGGTGGGGGTATGGGTGCGGGTGGGGGTATGGGTGCGGGTGGGGGTATGGGTGCGGGTGGGGGTATGGGTGCGGGTGGGGGTATGGGTGCGGGTGGGGGTATGGGTGCGGGTGGGGGTATGGGTGCGGGTGGGGGTATGGGTGCGGGTGGGGGTATGGGTGCGGGTGGGGCTTTGGGTGCGTGTTGAGTAATGGGTGCATGGGTGCATGGGTGCATGGGTGCATGGGTGCATGCATGTGAACTCTGGACAGGAGGCACCGTTTTGGCATTGCTACTGGGAGTAATCTTCCATCTGTGCTTGCTCTCACTTGTGCCGCGTGCTTCCACTTGACCATCTGACCTTCCGGCCACCCTCTTTCCCTGCTGCCCTTTCTGCCCACCTAACGCACTGCCCTTTCAGAGCCTGAAGCGCTCGCCCAGGAGGCCAGCAGCCTCTTTGTGTGGTGCCTAGAAGAAAACCCCGATTGCTACCTGCAATGGGTGAGTTCCCAAAGTATCCTTTTTATGCCTCATAGCTTTTTGATCTGCTCACTCTTTTCATCAGTCTCATTCTACCCTCACCGTCCTAATTCTATCCGTACCTTATCCGTCCCGAGTGAAGATGCGTGCAATTGCCATGCAACTGCAACTCAATGGCACATTACCTGTGCCTAATTACGTGTGTTGTGCGTTGTCCTGGCAGGAGCGGCATCACGCGGAGGATCATGCCACGAGCACCCTCCTGCTCACCTACGTGCTGCGCTCATGGCCCACTGTCAAAACCCAGCTCGCTCCATTTGACCCCCTGCGCAAGTTCCTTGCCTCCATTCGCAAAAAGGTGTGTACTGCTTGCTGTGAATGCTCCTTGCTGTGCGTCTGTGTGTGCTTGCCACCTTCCCCGTGCTCCTGTGCCCGCCCCACCTTCTCCCCCCCCGCCCCGTGCTCCCGTGGTCCCATGCTGCTATGATGCTTCCATGCTATCACTCCCACGCGATCACTTGCAAATCTTCTGTCTTATTTCTTGATTTTGTCCCTCTGCTTCCCTCTCCCCTTGTGCAGCACATCGCGGCACTGGAGGAGTTGGACGAGGGTCAAATAGCTCGGAAAAAGGACATTCAAAATGCCGACGCAGCAGCCAGGAAGCTGCAAGGGAAGGTGGCTGCAGGAGGGAGCTGTGTGGTGGTGTCAGCTGCTCTGGCGGCTGTGGCAGCAGCTGCAGCGTATGCAGCCTACAACTTGCCACCTCAGGGGGAGTTCGCCCTGGATATTGATGCGGTGCTCGCACTTTTCAAGGGTAATTAACCCTGAGAATACATTGCATGCGGAGGAGGAGATTCTGTGTGAAGGGTGAGGCGAATGCGGCCTACAACTTGCCACCTCCAATGCGAGTTCAACCTGGATCTCGGATGCCGTGCTTGCGCTGCTCAAGGGTAATTAACCCTGTGATGCAGAATCCCCTTCCAGACAGGAGGAAGCAATGTGTTGTGCCTCTTCAGCGTCGGTTACAGAGAGATGGCTTCATGTTCTTGGAAAGTGGTATACTATGACAGCCATATTGGAATATATTGGGGTTGGAATATCTTTATGCTTTGTGCTCGGTATGCTTTTATCAGACAGACTCGCTATAGAAGAGTTCTCTAGGCGCTGCTCTAAACAGAGCTGTATGAGGCCTAAACCCATCTAGCTAGCTAGACGTGACTGACCATTATTTTCGTGCTAGAGGAAACCGGTGAACCTGTAACAGTGCTGCAGCTCCACACAGAAGAGCAGCGGCGGTTACCAATCAGCGATGTAACGCTATTTGAAATGTTGGTGACCAGCAGATTTCTTCCCAAACTGCTGGAACTTACAATCAGCATCCAGAATCCCCGACGTCTTGTAGTCCTGTTCTGTGCCGTCGATGATGGCCCTCTCTTTCGCTGGGCCGTTCTTTCCCTGAGATCCACTGAACCTGGACAGGCGTGAAGCAGAGTCCTGGTATGTCTGCCCTATAATGCCATGCACCTTGCGGGATGCATGCAGGCTGGCAATGTGAATGTTCAACTGCAGGACAGAAGGGGGAAAGAAAGGGGTGGGGAGGGAGGGAGGTTTGGTATGATTGGTTGAGAGCAATTCAGACATTATGATAGGGGAAGGAGGTGGAAAGAAGAACAGAACATGGGCTTGCTGTTTTGTTTGAACGATATGAATTGCAGACATGCTCGCATGTCTCACATCTCATGCAACCATTTAGTGCACAGCTTACGTAGTTCGGATGGGTCTTGC
The DNA here is from genome assembly GCA_947470075.1 of Closterium sp. Yama58-4. Taxonomy (NCBI): domain Eukaryota; kingdom Viridiplantae; phylum Streptophyta; class Zygnematophyceae; order Desmidiales; family Closteriaceae; genus Closterium; species Closterium sp. Yama58-4. The sequence goes on along the minus strand of CANIUD010000327.1, from coordinate 163,101 downwards.
GTGAGAGGTCAGGAAGAATGTCAACCGTCAGATCCACCACCCCTCGCACGCGCACCCGCATGCTTGCCTTGCGCCGTTCGATCCTGACCGTATGCCGGAGCAGATCAATGGTCAGGATGTCATCTGGCAGCGATGCACTGTTCACCTCCAGCTGACCCTGCACCCCGTCAGGTGATGCGTCAGCTGCTGATTGTGCAGAAACAACGATGTTGATGCCTGAGCTGGTTACCACCCCGATTTCATCAATGTACTGCAAGTGACAGCCCATGGGACGGGAAGGAAGCTACGAAATGATGGTAATTCTTAGATGGAGAAACCACATAGTCCGGAAGAGCAATGGAAACAGAAATAGAAGACTTTTGAGGCGTCTCCGAACCCTGGCAGTAATGCTAGAGTACTTTATAACCTGGGATTGCCAGACATCTATGGTATTTTTCCACTCACCGTGCTTCCATTCTTGGCGCCAGCATACAGATGCATGTTGATCTGGACCTTCCGATCGCTCACAAGGCAGTAGCTCGCGCCATCCTGACCGTGGAATTCAAACTTCTCGCCGTGCCGACCGATCAGGTGCGGGTCTCCCTTGGCTGACGTTTCAGCAACATGGGGGATACCACCACTGCACTCGCTGCTGTTGCTGCTACTAGGGTTTTGACTGGCGCTGCTGCTGCAGTTGGAATTTGGAGAGGTTGGAGTGATATTGGTGCCTGAGATGGTGCCATTATTGAGTGACGCCTTGTTGTTGCGTTTCACTTTGCGTCTGTGGGAGGCGTGCTGGCGCGAGGGTGTGCTTGAAACCGTGGTCACTGTATCAGGAGCGCAGGGGGTGGGTTTGGGAGGAGGAGCGGTGACGGGAAGGCAAGTGCAGTTGTGAGTGGTTGGGCTCGGTTGAGAGGTAGAGAACAAGGGACTGGGAGCAAGCACGGAAGCAGGTTCCGTGGGGTCCGAAGCATGTTCCATGGGGTTGGAAGAGGGTTCAGCACTGGACTGAACGACAGAGAGGAGCGTCGCCGAGACAGCTGCGACGAGCATGAGGTGTCGCATGAAACACGTGCTGCCGAGCGGACCGATCCCTCGCCCGCCTATGGCGGTGTAGCGCCCCATCCTGCGACTGCCGCGACGCCTTGCAATGCCTGCGATGCTTGAGATGCCTGGGGCGTCAGCGATGCTTCAAACAGTGTTCCAGAATCCGCAGTTTCGTTAGGAGAGACACGATAATTTTAACCTCTGACGGTGGGGAGAAAGATATGAAACCTTCTGACCAGAGAAGCCTGCTAAAACGGCGACGCGGACGGCTTCGATTAGACACCCCTCGACACGCAAATCCCTTTCCACGGCCGCCATCCCCGTCGTCGCCACCGCCGCCGCCGTGCTCGCGGCGCTGCCTGCTCACTCGCGAACCAGCGGAACGCGGAGCGGGATGTGGTTCACTCGCGAACCAGCGGAACGCGGAGCGGGATGTGGTTCACTGGCGTCCATATGACGCAGATGCGGACGGCGGAGCCACGTCTGCTCGCATATCGCGAGGTGGCTTTTGAAATACTTAAGCGTCACCAGCGGAGAGCGGAGGTCGCTCGTTCATCGCGCGCGCCCGTGCCGCCATACCGACCAAGCCATGGGCGCGAGCCGCGTCACATTGACGGCTTTGAAGCGAGCCTAAACTACTTGTACTTTGTAACGAGAGAAACGAAACGATTGGTGTCCTAAAAGCTTAGGAAATTTAGCGCAGAGTGCGCTTTAGCGCCGCGTGCTTGCGAGAAGGAACAGCGGAAAGCTCGATTACATGGTCGCAGGGTCCGCGGAGTTACAAGAAGAAATGCGCCCCTCGTGAGCTGCAGCGAGGCTGCCCAGCAAAACAAGTGTTGCAAATCCTCGTTTCAAGTCAGTACTTCGAACTCATAACGGCACTTCTGGACTCCAACATACTGATAAACGATATTCACTTCTTCATACCTGTAATTGCTGAGATTGGAAGTATGGAGTCAGCCTGGGCTAGTGTGCGTCTGTCTGCATGCACATCAGGAGCAGTAGGGGCGCGGAGTGATTGATGGCTCTGGTGTGGCAGCTGTACATGCGGGCAAGGCATGTCTGTCTTATGTGGCTGGGGGACCCGGCCTGAGCTTACTGCTCTTGTCGCAGGTGATGCATTCTGATCCAGGGTGTTTGTCAAGGCCACTTATGTTCTGCACGAAACGTGTGCAACTGCAGTTTCTTGTCAGTCCCTGCCATCCTGGCTTGTACCGTGTGTGAGGCATCAGCCTGACTGGTATCCTGTTCGCGGTGGCTGCCTCTATGTGCATGGATGACAGCACATGCAGAGTATCGGTGGGGGCCCTGCAATTCCACTTGCTCTCCATCACCGTGTGTGTGCCTCTCATGCTAGCTCCTCCTCACTCTCTCAGCGCTGTGAACAAGGGCTTGGCCTGTAGCAGCCGTGTCATCAGCAGCACAGCACCTGCAGAGGACTCTCAACCCTTTGTCGGTGTTGGTGTCCCCTCTCCCCTGCGTGACTGTTTGTGTGCTCAGGCGCCTTCTGGGTTGCCCATCCCGCCCACCTATTCTACAACATGCAGAACTAAGCAACAAAGCACGCCTAAGCAAGGATAAGCACACCTAAGCAAAGATAAGCACAGCACAGCAGCACTGTAAGCACAGAAGCGGCACATTCTGAGCTCCCACCGACATGCAGCACCCCACAAGTCCTGTACCTCGCCCTGCACATCACCACAGAAGATCCCGCCAGCGGGAGAACAACGGGACAAAAATGGGACATGAAAGAACAAGGAGGAAAGAGAGCAGTTAGACACTTACAAGCTGCAAAAGCACATGACGACACATGAGTGAAGCTGACCAGAACGGAAAATAATAGCGGTGCATTATGTTCAAGCCAGACGTCCTTTGTGAAGCAAGCACCAAGTGCGAAATGTATGTAAGGCTAGCAACTCCCCCCTGCAAAATGTCCCGTCACACATACCATAAAGAGATATGCAGCTCTGCTGTTGCTGGCGCTGCTTCCCCCGCAATTGTTGGCAGGGCAGCAATGGGACATGGAGAGGGGGGACCAGGGCACCACAACATTAGGACAGAAAAAGGAGAGGACACGCAACATGAGAAAGAAGAGGGGTTTGACGAGCAGCATGAGAAGGATTAAAGGAGACGAGTAAGACATCGAAGAACTGGTTAAAAAGGAAAGCACGATATAGCATACCAACATTTGAGGAAGCTGAAAGCACGAGGGTAAGCTCTAATCACCTGTTGATTGCTGCAGCCGCAACCACTGCAGTGGTCGTTGATGCTGCAAGTATCCCTGCCACCACTTCAGCTGCTGCTGCTGCCATCACTGGTGCCCATGCTGCTGGTGCTGGAAAGAAGGGCTTGTCCTTCTGTTGATGGAAGAGAGGAGAGCAGAGAAAGGGAGAGACGAGCAGAGACGACGAGAGGAGAGCAGAGAAAGGAGAGGCGAGCAGAGAAAACGAGAGGAGAGCAGAGAAGAAAGTAGGACAGGAAAGGAGGAGCTTGGGAGGTGAACAGAGTGGCATTAACATCCGGCAACACAGCAGCTAAGGCACATGGCACTGTGGAAAGAAGGTAGACGATACAGAATTGCAAAAGAGAAGCATGAGCATGTTGAGTGGAGAAGTAATACACTTGCTGATTCACTCACACTTCACAACAGCTGTATCGAGAATGTGTGCTCGCCATCCTCCAGCCGCTGCTGCTGGTGATCCCTGAGTTGCTGCAGCCACTGCCCCCTTGAGTGCTGTAGAGAGGGGTGGTAGTATGGCAAGGAAGAGGATGGCACGGAGAGGAGAGGCGAGTGGATGACAGGGTGAGGATGTGAAAGAGCACGACATGGAAGAAGAATTGGGAGATGGCAGCAGGAGAGGCGATTGAGACAGCAAGGCATGGTAAGTTGTAAGTGGGTGACCCAAAAAGGCGAGAGGGTGAGGACGTGAACGAGCACTGACATACTGGAAGAGATGGCGGATGGCAGCTGGAGAAGAGAGTGACACAAAAAGTAACGCATTCTGAACTCGCATTCTTCACTCCCGGTTGAAAATTGCATGTCGCAACTAGAGGGAAGCTTCCCCAACAGCAACCTGCGGCACATTCCAGGTGTGCTGCTCCAAGTTGTTCCGTTGCTCCGGCTGCCCATGCTCGCAGGCCGTGAGGCACACACACACATGCATGGGGAGAGAGACACGAACACAGTAGCAGCACCAACAGGGAGGGTTAAAAACGGCAGGAGGCGAGTGGCGGAGTCAAAAGCAAGAGACACGACTCTTGCCTCTGCGCGGCGACGCTCTAAGACTCACTACACTCCCCCCTGCAAGCACCAACCGGCGCGTACCACACTCTGTCCGCTGCTCTGCCACTCCTGCACCACGCCTTCCCTTCACGCCTGCTGTTCCAAGATGCTCCAGGTTGCTCCGTTGCTCCGGCTGCCCATGCTCGCAGGCCGTGATGCACACGCACACACGCATGGGGAGAGAGACACGCACACAGAAGCGGCACCAAAAAGGGAGGGTTAGAAACAGCAGGAGGGAAGTGGTGGAATAAAAAAGCCAGAGACACGACTCTTGCCTCTGCGCGGCGACGCTCTAAGACTCCCTACACTCCCCCCTGCAAGCACCCCCTGGCGCGTACCACACTCTGTCCGCTGCTCTGCCACTCCTGCACCACGCCTTCCCTTCACGCCTGCTGCTCCAAGTTGCTCCAGGTTGCTCCGTTGCTCCGGCTGCCCATGCTCGCAGGCCGTGAGGCACACACACACACGCATGGGGAAAGAGAGAGACACACACAGAATAGGCACCAACAAGGAGGGAGGGTTAGAAACAGCACGAGGGGAGTGGCTGAGGCAAAAGCAAGAGACACGACTCTTGCCTCTGCGCGGCGACGCTCTAAGACTCACTACACTCCCCCCTGCAAGCACCCCCTGGCGCGTACCACATTCTGTCCGCTGCTCTGCCACTCCTGCACCACGCCTTCCCTTCACGCCTGCTGCTCCAAGTTGCTCCAGGTTGCTCCGTTGCTCCGGCTGCCCATGCTCGCAGGCCGTGAGGCACACAAACACACGCATGGGGGGACAGAGACACGCACACAGAAGCGGCACCAACAAGGAGGGTTAGAGACAGCAGGAGGGGAGTGGCGGACGCAAAAGAAAGAGACACGACTCTTGCCTCTGCGCGGCGACGCTCTACGACTCACTACACTCCCCCCTGCAAGCACCCCCTGGCGCGTACCACGCATGATCCTTCCGTTGCGCTCCTGCTGCTCCTGCTTCCCTGCCGCCTCCTGCTCTCGTTCTGCGTGATGTTAAGGTTCCTCCAGGTTGCTCCTTTGCTCCGGCTGCCCATGCTCGCAAGCCGTGAGACACACACAAACATGGGGAGAGAGACACGCACACAAGAGGGAGGGTTAGAAACAGCAGGAGGGGAGTGGCGGATTCAAAAGCAAGAAACAAGACGACTCTTGCCTCTGCGCGGCGACGCTCTACGACTCACTACACTTCCCCCCCAACAGCCGTCGTTCGTACGTACTGTTGATCTTTCCCTGATTGTCAACGATCTCCAAGCAAACGCTCGTGAGGTATCAATGAAGTGCTTGGCGACTGCGAACGACGAACGACGCCTGGCGATTCTTCAAGAGCTTGGCGACTGCAGAACGCTTGCGAGCTTTGAGCGACGTCAGGCGATTCTGGGAATGTCTGGAGCAACCTGCGATTCTGGGAACGTCCGAGACTGCGGCGACGGCGATCGTCCAAATCGCGCTCGTGCTTCGAACACACACGCAGAGGAGAGAACGGCGGGGGGACAGCAAGAGAGGAAAGGTACTCGCGTTAGTGGGAAGCTTTATCCAAACGTGACGCGAAGAAGGAGAGCGACAAGACTCTCTAGGCGGTTCGCTATTCTAGGCGCCTACATGATCCCCCCCACCAGCCTTCGCTTTTACGTACCGTTGATCATTCATTGATCGCGAGAGAAAATCAAGGGAACGCCGGGGAACTCGATGCGAACGCGTGCGATCCTCATGGCGAACGGCGCAGAGCGATTTCCGCGAGCTGCGTCACTCTGGTTCTGGCGGCCGCGCTTCGACGCATCGAAACGTCTACTTCTTGACGCTTGCGATGCCGGTCGGCGAACACTACTGCTGCCATTTGCGAACAACTGCTTTCCACCGCTGATTTGTACTCCGACAAACGCTGCGTTGTTCCCGGCCGGCAATCTCGGGAAACGTGTGTTTCGTGCCAGTTTTGACGGCTGATATTCAGTCACTCGGACTGAAGGATGCTGCTTTCGACACTATTCCAGGAGTCGCTGGAGCAACCGCTTCCGTTGCACGCGATTCTCATGATTCGATAGACCATTTCCGGATAAAAATAATGTTGGCTGTTGCACCATGTCGTCTTGTCGCCGCGTGGCTCCACTCTAGAGTTTCTCAGGTCGCTGAACGGCAAGAGACAGTCAAGAACGTGAAAAGGTGTAGGGCTGTGGTTTGCTGTCGTGGCGAAGCTTGTCGCTACGAAGCTTGTCGCTAAGAAGCCTTGCTGGGTGTCGCAACTGTCGTACTTCAGCGTGCGACTGTGCATCAGTGAAAAACGGTTTTCATATTGGACTGAATCAACGCCGAGCCTAGCTGAATCTACGTTACTACGAGCAGCAGTTAGGTCGTTATTTCTGGATGTCACCCCTCGCAAAAAAAAACGAAGTCAAAAGGACCTTATTTCTAAGGAGCTTAATGTCTAAAGTTGTGGCACGCAGCACCGGTCGGCAGCTGATTACTGCGAAAGCTGAGCCGTGGACTAGCAGCAGTCGATTACGCGATTATAAGACATTCATATATCCTCCATGATTAGAGCTCATGGGGCTAGTTAGCTCCAGCCGTAGCCGTATTGTTGCAGAAGCTAAGAGACCGAAGTCGGCAAAAGAGAGAGAGGACTAATCTTCCGAGGAGAACCACGAGGTCCAGTGAATGCGTTCAAGTCCGACAGAGCAATGGATGAACATAGGCTTGAAGCCTTGGGGATGCCTTGGGGGTTTCGCTGCTCAAGCAAACAAAGCAGCAGCGGTCTGGCTGCAAGGGAATGGCACAGCTTGGCATTTTCCTCAGGGAATGGTGAGAGTTCCCAGCAGGGAATGGCATGAATGTCATGGCATATTCCCAAGGGAATGGTGGGAGTTCGGCTTGGCGGCTCACTTCCCAACGGAATGGTGGGAGTTCGGCTTGGCGGCTCACTTTTGTGGTGTTGAGGCTTTCTGACATGCTCGTGGGCTGATTGGGCCGAAGTTGGGCGCCAAAAGTCTGACAAAGTCGTTGAATTTGAAAGCTTTTGGTTTTACTCGCTGTAACATGGCTCGTGACAAGTATAGTGATTTGGCAGGTCTTACTGCTACGTGAAAGTCACACAACTTTAATCAGAAACCCCATTCCAATCTATGGTAAGTAAAAAGGCCTGTGGGGTACAGTACGGTAGGACTCTGCTTATGCACCTTGTTGTCGTCTTCTGGAGCCAACGGGAACCGTCGATAGAGAGATACTGCTTGTGTCACATGCTCGATCGACCACTGAGACGCAGGTCGATGCGTCACGCACCCCTGATATTTTGGGCGTAGTAAATGACGTGGGCCTTGGTCGCCAAGACATAGCTCTTCTTGATTGGTCCAGGTGTGGGGCCAAAGCGACCAAACATCGGACCTGGCGTTCGGCCGAACCTGTCCCTAGTTGGGGCAAGGCCAAACGCGCGCGTCTTTCGCGAACCGTAGGGCGTGCTCACCGTGTACCATCCGCCCCGCCACCCTATTCGCCTTGCAACCAAGGTCAGGCAGGGTGTACCGCCAGTGTTCCCCAATCTTCACACCCAACAATTTCAGCCAAAATGCCAACAGACTTCCATTTTTCAACCGACTGAACCCGTGACGTCTACGAGGCCTTGACGATTCTTCCCGCAAACGTCAGGCACTTTCACAGCCCCAACTGCTGACCGCCCGGGGTTGCTGTGAATGAGTGCGCCTCGCATTTCATCCATCTCATAGGTGAAATTCAGCAATCTGGACCGCCCTATCCCGCCAATTCTTCTGATTGGTCACCTAGCCCCCTGCTCATCGATAGCGGCGGTTCGGTCGGTGTCCTTTCGTGTTTTTCGAGTTTTTTCGACCTCGCTTGCCTTGCTCTCCTCTCCTCCCCCCGCAGTCATCCTAGATCTTTCTTTGTGTCCGCCATTTTCGTTCTCCGTCATTTTCGTTCTCCACCGTTTTCGTATGTACGTGCATCCTCGTGCTTGTCGTGTGGGAGCTCGACAGGAAATGCCGCTGCTTCGCTCTCCTGCAGCCACGTAGTAGGCCCTAGTAGCAACCACCGAAAATTCCTTGAGTAGAAATCTAACGCCTCGTTGTCGGTTGAATCTACGACGCGTTCCCTGAACTTGCTTCTCCTTTCGCGCTGCCGTTGCGACCGTTAGTTGTTCAGGCCTGCTATCACCGCTAGGTTTCCCGCTAATTTATTAGTACCATAGTACATTCTTCCGACCTATGGATACCGTAATGGAATTCGCCGACTCGCGGCATCTACGGGGTTCGCTCGCAGTTCTCGTCGCATCGTCGCTCGCACTGCTCCTCTATCGCGTAGTCTGGCTTCCGTATCGCCTCGTCGTCGCATGCAAACGACAAAACATTCCGTTCCTGCCGTTCCGGCCTCTCATTGGCCAGATTCCCGAGTTACAGTCGCAGTGGCAAGTCAAGGACCCCATTTCGCCTGCCACGTCAGCACCGCTCGGCCCGGAAACGGTCACTCCATTGCTATGCGACTGGATTTCCCGGTTCGGAACGGTGTTCGGATTCGCTGCTGGCCCGCAACCCGCGCTGGTGCTTGCGGATCCAGATCTTGTGCAGCAGGTGCTCATCGGACGGTCAGGATGCTTCCACAAGATGCCGGCCGTGCAACGCGCGCTGAGCTTCGTGGGAGACGGCTTGCCGTTTGTTGACGGAGAGGAGTGGCTGCGGCAGCGCAAGGTCGCCAATCCTTCGTTCAGCCATGGCGCCATCAAGGTACTGGCGATTCAGCCGTCAATTTCGGAGAATGCACGCGCCGCGCATCGGTCCCCGCTCCCCCCTCACCGTTCCCCGCTCGCCATCGCGCTCACCGTTCCCGCCCCCCCTGTTCCGCGACTCCCGTTTTCTCTCCCGCGCATTTTCGAGTCGACTCAATATTCAGAAGTCTTTCGAGCACGCTTCAGCGCTCTCCCTGTTTTACGACTTCATTCTCCCCGTATCCCATTTTTCTTTCCCCTTCCTCCCCCTCCCCCCCTCCCTTCCGCAGCACGCACTTTCCGTGATGAACCGCCAGGCGCGCAAGGGCGTTGCGCGGCTGCTGCAGCGAATCGCACAAGAAGGGCAGAAGGCGGAAGAGCGCACGTCGCAAGGGGGGCGCGAGGTGGAGATTCAGGAAGTGCTGTTCGCGGTCACTCTTGACGTCATCGGTCTCGCCGTGCTCGGCGCCGCCGTCAGCGGCGGCCGCGGCCGCGCCACCGCTGGCGTGAGCACCCTGGACGCGGGGAACGCGGCGACAGAGGCGGTGGCGGATGCGGATGCGGATGCGGAGGGGGAAGAGGAGGGCTGGGAGGGGGAGGAGGAGGAGGTGGGGGGAGGGGCGATTGTGGAAGGTGGAAGGGGGGAAGGGGAGCGGGGGGTGGCGGGGATATACACGGTGCTGCACTCGTTGGTGATTAAAGCCATTGCACGGTTTTTCTCGGGACGGGTCTTCATCCCACTCTACACGTACGTCTTGATTAAAGCCATTGCGCGGTTTTTCTCGGGACGGGTCTTCCCATTGACCCGTTCCCTTCGCTGGCCCTGCTCCCCATGCCCAAGAATTCTTTCGGAGGCGCTTCATAGCAAAATAAGAGGGGTTCATGCCCTTGTGCGGGCAAATCACAAAGGTTGAAGTCCTGTTTGACCCGTTGTGGATCTTCCAAGGCTTCAAACCCTTGCTCCTATCCCCCCTCAACCCCTCTCTTCCGCGCGTCCCTCTCCCGCCCTTAAACCCGCTCAGACTCCTCCCGACGCCTGAGAACCGCACGCTGTGGGCGGTGGAGCAGCGGTTCCGGCAGCTGTTTGGGGAGCTGATCGCGCGCAGGGCGCAGGGGGGCGCGCGGGAGGGCATGGGGAGCGCGCAGGGGCACCTGGGGAAGGACATTCTGGCAGCGCTGCTGGTGGCGGAGATGAGGCGCGAGGAGGAGACCCGCGCTGCTGCTGCTGCTGCTGATGGCAGTGGTGGTGCTACTGCTGGTGCTAGTGCTGGTGGTGCTGTGTTGTCTGCTGCTTTGGTGAACAGAGTCGTGAACCAGTGTGCTACACTCATCATGGCTGGTGAGTCACTTTTACCTAAATTGATTTCCCTGAAGTTTAAGTGAAGCGCGTGGAATGAGAAACTGCTGCTGCTGCGTATCCCGTTCCCTTTCCCCAACCCCACCTCCGCATCGCACCTCACCGCATTGCACCTTACTCTCCTCCTCTCCACCCCTCCAGGCCACGAGTCAGTGGCGGTGCTGGTGATGTGGAGCATGTACCTGCTGGCCCGCCACCCGCACTGGCAGCACCGGCTCCGATCCGAGGTGGTGCACGTGGTGGGGGTTGGAGGAGGAATGGAAGCGAGGGAGGCGGGGATAGTTAAGATGAACGAGGAGGCTGAGAAGGATGACGAGACTGTGCAGGATGATGGAGCAGAGAGCAGCAGTAGCAGCAGTAGCAGCGACAGCGGTGACAGCAGTAGTGGTGGCGGCGGCAGTGACGATGGCACGGACAGTGACAGTGAGAGTGACGCCAGTAGCAGCGACAGCACAGCCAGGGCGAGACATAGTTCCCATCAAGACTGCAAGGTTATGGCAGCCGAGACGCAAGCAGCGGAGGCACGAGAAGCAGACACTAGAGCAACAGATGCAAGCAGGGCGGAGATCACATGGGAGCAGGCGGGGCAGCTGAAGGACATGCACATGGTGCTGCTGGAAACACTCCGCCTCTTCCCCCCGGTGCCTGTCGTAACACGCACGAGCAAGCAGGACGTGCGCATCGGCCCCTACGTCATTCCCAAGGGCGTCGACCTGTTTCTGCCTGTCGGGTGCTTGCACGCTGACGAGCGGTATTGGGGGCCCGATGCGCGTGAATTCAAGCCCGAGAGGTTCCAAGGTGAGACCGAGAGCAATGTGTTTCTTTGTCAGGCTGCCTTAGTGTGGAGGAACACGTGGAGACCCTTGGCTGGGTTGGTGGCTGAGCCCGCTTCTAATCATTCTCCAGCCCATTCATTCCCCGCACGTAAGCTGTTCCGCCCTGGTTTCATCACTTGAGCTCTAAATTTGATGGTAGCGTTCTCCCCCTTTTTCCTCATGCGCCCACCTCACAGACGGACAGCAAGCAGCCTGCTCACACCCGCAGGCCTTCATCCCTTTCTCCAGTGGTCCACGAGATTGTGTTGGAGCCATGTTTGGACTTACCGAGGCTAAGATTATTCTATCCCACTTGCTCCTTAGCGTCTCATGGAGCATATCTCCTTCGTATCAGCATCAACCAACTGCTGCTCTCACAGCACAAGCGAAACATGGCATGCCACTCTTGTTTTCAGAGATTTAGACATTGTGCCTTAGATATAGTAAAAAGTTTGTAAGAGCTGCATTGTCTCAACTTGGTGTACACTTCTCGTGGAAACATTTTATATGATCATCAACAGTGTACCTTGATGTTGCATTAAGGCGTAGAAAAGCTTCTCGAGCACTGAGAGATTCGAACTCTCGCGGGCAGAGCCCATGTACTTAGCAGGCACACGCCTTAACCACTCGGCCAAATGCTCTTGTTACGATCAGAAAAATAACGTTACCGTATTTATCCAAGAATATATTTCAGTTTTTGAATTTCCAAATTGGCCGTTCAAACTGAGTCTGTGTGTCCGCGCGCTTCCCAAGGTTGGTCGGGTCGGGGAGCAGCGACGCGGTGAACTAGATTTTTCCTCACCCCCATTCAACTCATTCGTCAACGACAAGCCTTCTTCTGCTGTGCCCCATTCCTAGTGTTGGTCAATACCAGTGCCTGACTGAAACCTGGTGTGGTTTCTATGGTGTAGGATGCTGGAGGAGACGAGGCACCGTTGCAGTTGGGCAACAATTTAGTTAGAACTTTCTGTCATTCCTTGAGTTGCAACGAGTCTCGATTTATAGTGTGACTCTAAGCGGAAGGTCCATTTCAGTGTCTTAGTCCAGTTTGTTTAGCTGGTCGCCATGGAAAGGGTAACCAGGTCGCGTAGAGCTGTAGACTCCGCTTCCGCCTCCCGCAAGAGCGCGCTTGCGGAGCTCGCTGCGCACCGCGCCAGCCGCCAGTCCGGTTCCGCTCCGCCTCCTGTCGTCGGCGACGATGTCGGCGACCAGGGCGACCAGGCTGTGCGACGCAAGCGACGGATCGACACGTTCGAGCTGAAGGAGGAGGATCGCCTGTACGACGTCGTCGACGAGTCGGAGTACCAAAAAATCGTCGCACAGCGTCGCGCAGCGGGCGAGAACTTCGTCGTGGACGACAACGGGCTGGGGTATGCGGACACGGGGCTGGAGGACGTGTGGGACCGACGCGACGACGACGACGACTCGTGGGACGAGGACGAGGACGGCGGCAGACGGAAGAAGAAGGAGAAGAAGCCTACGGGTTGGTACTTCTGTCGTACCCTTCGTTGTTCAGTGTTTTGCGCGTCGGTTCTTGTTCTTTTGTGCCTCGCTCTGTTTGGTCGTTATTGACTCTTCAGCCGACTCGAAAGTCTTCCCTCTTTTTTATCGCTTTGCTCGGTTGCTAGCTCAGCTGGAGTGCCTTAATGCTGAGCGCCAGTGCCAGTGTAGGCTCCCCCCGCACTATTGATGCTCGTAAGGAAACGTCCCGTTGTGTCTCCCTTGCTGTCTTCTCCCTTCGTGCCGTCTTCATAGTCTCCATCAATGTCCTTCGTAATTGTCTCCCTTCTTGGCCTCCCTTGTGTGCTCCCCCCGTCAGGACCCAGGCCGCGCCGAGAGGGCGTCGCCGCGCGGAAGGCGCTTTCGGCGGCCGCCGCCATGATGGGGAAGCGCCGCGGCGCCTCCAACATGTTCGCCGCCGCCGGCGCGCGCGCCGGCGGCCGGCAGGCTTCGGCACTGCCGGCCGGCGAGGCGCAAGCGGTGGAGGCGCTGCTGGAGGAGACGATTAACGACATCGGCCCTGACGCGCACGAGCGTTTTGACAAGAGAAGACGGCGAGGTGCGGTCCGGTTGTGTGGGTTTGTCCGCCTCGACATGTGTGTCGCTTCGCTGAGTGCGCAAAAGTTAAGCTTAAGCACTTTGAGTTCCCCTAACGTTGGAATCGTGATCCTCGTCCTCCAACATCTCCCCGCGTTCCTTGTCCTCTCCTACTTATTCTGTCCTCTCTCCGTTCCTCCCGCGGTTTGGTAATTTATCTCACTCGCATTCGTCAGGTGGCGGCGTGGCTGTGACCGTTAAGCCCGCCGCGTGGCGTCCACTCGCACAGCACGCGAAGCCCCCCGTCTACTCCGACGATTTCCACGACGCACCTGTCGTCACGCCGTCAAACGAGCCGGTCGTTTCTACCGGCCGACAGCAGCCGCCGTCGCCGCAGACGCCGCCGCTTGCCGACGATTCACCCTTTCCCGACATGACCCCTGCCGCTGCGGCACGTGAGCACCAAGGTGTGAATGCCGGTTCTGCTGGTGGAGGGGCAGGTACGGGTCCCGAGTCACCTAGTGCTAACGCAGAACCCAGTAGTAACGCCCGGGCAAGCGGTGGCGGAGCTGGTATGAAGAATACCGGCGTTAAAGCAGAGTCTGGAGGGGAGAAAGTACCAGGGGCAGCGGCAGTCGAAGAAGCTGCAGCTGGGAATGGTGCGGCAGAGGGAGTGCAGTCGGCCAAACCGGATTCCGCCGAGGCAGGCCAGGCGCCGAAGCTGCATGCTAGGCTCGGGGCGCTGGCTCAGGAGGAGAACGCGTCTGCGGCTTGGACGGCTGTAGCAGGGCAAACGGCTGTAGCGGGAAGTGCGGCTGTCGCAGGGTCAGATGCGCCAGTGAACGTGGAGGGGCTTCCCCTGGACGCGGATGGGAAGCTTCCGTTCTTCTTCCTAGACGCGGTGGAGGAGTCTTATGGCGCGCTTCAGGGCACGGTGTTCCTGTTTGGCAAGGTGAGAGGGGGTCTGGGAGACTAGTAAGGGGATGCTTGGGAAGAGGTAGGCGAGCTGTACGTGAGCTGCTGCGTGGGCGTGCAGGGCGTGCAGCGGTGCGTGTTCGCCGTGCCTCCCAAATGGCAAGATTTCATGGCCTTCTGCTCTCCACCGCCTAACTCATCCCCATGCAGGTCCCTGTTAAGCAAGCCACCGGCACCAGCAATCTTTTGAGTCGACTCAAAACCCACCTCCTAACTCGACCCCCAAGCAGGTCCCTGTAAAGCAAGCCACCGGCACCAGCAATCTTTTGAGTCGACTCAAAACCCACCGCCTAACTCACCCCCAAGCAGGTCCCTGTAAAGCAAGCCACCGGCACCAGCAATCTTTTGAGTCGACTCAAAACCCACCTCCTAACTCACCCCCAAGCAGGTCCCTGTAAAGCAAGCCACCGGCACCAGCAATCTTTTGAGTCGACTCAAAACCCACCGCCTAACTCACCCCCAAGCAGGTGCCTGTAAAGCAAGCCACCGGCACCAGCAACCCCAGCAGCAGCGGGGCGTACGTGAGCTGCTGCGTGGGCGTGCAGGGCATGCAGCGGTGCGTGTTCGCCGTGCCTCGCGAGGGGCTGTTTGAAGACCCTCAGCTGGCCGTGCTGGAGGCGGAGGAGCAGCAGGCTAGAGAGGAGGACGCGGGGAAAGGGAAGGGCAAGGGCGGTGGGGCCAAGGGTGGCGGGAGCAGTGGTGGGAAGGGCGAGGAGGAGTCGGAGAGAGTGAAGGCTGCCCGACTTAAGAAGATGCGCAAGCTGCATGTAAGTTGCGTGAGAGGGGTGCGTGGGATTGAGATCCGGGAAGGGCGCTCACGGACAAGGTTTGGGATGGGGTTCAGGGTATGGGTTTTTGGGGGGTTCAAGGCTTGAGGATACGATGTTTACTCACGTGGGGATACTGAATGCTTTGCTAGCCCTTATAGCTCGTCCTCCCTCTCTTTCCCACCTCCCCATCCGCCCCACTCCCCACTTCCCCGTCTCCCCCATCGCATCACTTCCCCATGCCCCCCACATCTCCACATTCCCACTTCCGCACTTCCCCACCTCCCAACCCCCTGGTTACCACAGGAGCTGGCTACGCCTCTTAAGGAGGAGATTCGCCAGCGACTCATGGAGCGCCACGTGTCCTCCTTCTGCATGATGCCTGTCAAGGTGAGTCGCTTCCTGGCTGCCCCAGGGTGCTCACTGGCGGCAATTCACTGCATGGAGGTGAAAATCTCTTGAGATTCTCTTCATACTGTGCTCATGTGCTCATCCTGTGCTCCTGCGCCCCCCTCTGCCTGTTTTCCTCTCTTCTGTATCATTGTCTCTCCCAGCGTTCATACGCGTTTGAGAGGAAGGACATTCCACGAGGCGAGCAGTATGTGCTCAAGATCACATACCCTTACTCGGTAAGCTTGCAAGTGCCATGATGACTGATTGATTGTCCTCCGGTTTTCCTTTCACTCTGCCACGACACTGTACCTGGATGCTCACTGTGGCTGTTTGCTGTTTCTCTCATTTCATCTCGCTGCACCTCTCACCACACCTCTCATTGCGCCTCTCATACCATGTCTCACCGCGTCTCTGTTGATAACTGCAGGATTCCCCTCTGCCTTCCGACCTCACAGGCACGCACTTCAGTGCTCTGCTAGGCACTCACACCAGGTGAGACGAGAGGGCTGTATTGACTGCTTGCATCACCAGGCGACATAAGTTGTTCCAGCTCCACTTGTAGACACTGGACAGGTGCGACCCTTGAGTTCGACTCAAAAAGCAAAACGTACTGCGAAATGGGCAGGGGCGAAATGTTTTGCTAAAAAGTCTGTCTCAGAGACAAGGCGAGGAGAACAATGGATTCTCAACTCCAACCCAGCCCCATCCCACCAATTCCACTCACAGTGCTCTAGACGCTCAACCTCATTCCACCCCAACCCACCCCACCCGACCGCACCCCACCCTGGCAGTGCGCTGGAGCTGCTGCTGCTGAAGAGGCGTCTCAAGTGCCCCTGCTGGCTGGCTATCGATCGCCCAACCCGCATTCACCCCGGCTCCCAGGTCCGTGCCTCATCCCAATACACGTGTATGTTCAAAATGGAATAGCCCATCGTTGCCTGCCTTTGTAAAAGAGTTTCCTACACAGCAGTTAAAAGAAGTGCTTTACCTTCACTGCTTGTCTCTCGTCATCTTCCAACACTCCTCCCCCTCTGCCCTCCACCAGAGGAGCCACTGCAGGGTGGAGGTATCAGTGGCATCACCCAATCTGGTGTCGCCAGCAGCAGAAAGCAGATGGCACTTCGCTTCACTGATGACCTTAACTCCTCCCCATGTTCCCCTCCCCATCCCTTCATGCCCACCAGAGGAGCCATTGCAGGGTGGAGGTATCAGTGGCGTCACCCAAGCTGGTGGCGCCAGCAGCAGCAGAGAGCGACCCTCCGCCCTCCCAAACACTCACTCTCTACTTGCGCCCTCCATCTATCTTGATCTGTTCTCTCCCACCAGAGGAGCCATTGCAGGGTGGAGGTATCAGTGGCGTCACCCAAGCTGGTGGCGCCAGCAGCAGCAGAGAGCGACCCTCCGCCCCTGGTGGTGGCGTCTCTGAACGTGAAAACAGTGGTGAACCATAACAAGAACGTCAACGAGGTCGCTGCTGTCTCTGTGGTCTTCTGCCGCAACGCCAAGGTTAGTTGTGCGGTGCTGTGTGGTGCCATGCGGTGCTGAATGGTGCTGTGCGGTGCTAAGCGGTGCAATGGTGGGGGCGGTGTGGCATGTGTTTGAGCGCGAAGACGGTGGTGAGTTACGGCAAGAATGCGAACGAGTTCGTTGCTGTCTCCATGGTCTTCTGCCGCAATGCCAAGGTGAGCCGGTAGTGAGGGCGGTCCTGTGCCGTGCTGTGCAATGGGGAGCAGTTCGACATGTGGTTTGTTCTGTGAACCTCTGTGGTCTGTATCTCTTGCCTTCTCTCCTCGCGTTCCACTCCTCCACCCCCATAATTCTCTTTCCCCCCCGCCCCTCTCTCCTCACCAGATCGACCGACCAATGGTGCGCAGTGAGTGGAGTGGGGCGGCATCGCTGGGACACTTCTCGGTGCTGAGGCGCCTGGAGGGGGTGATGTCCCCCGTGGGATTTGATTCTGCCATTGCTGCAGCCAATCAGAGGGCAGGGCGGGACGGGCCAGTGCTGAGCAAGAAGGGCAGGTGAGTGAGGTTGGGTGTGAGTGTGAGTGGAATATTCGTGGCTGTCAAGACAACTCGAGATCCAATCTTTTTGTGTTCATCCCATACACTTGTATACAGCTCATATTCACACAACTATCTCAATATGTGGTAAGCCACCCCCCCCCCCTCCCCCCCCCCCCCCCCCCCTCTCCTCCCCCTCTCCTCCCCACTTCTTCTCTTCCCCCCCCTGTTCTTCATTTTTTCCAATGTGTGACTATAGCGAGAGGGAGCTGCTGAGCTATCTGCTAGCGCGAATGGGGCGGCTGGATGCTGACGTCATCATAGGCCACGGGCTGGCGGCGTTTGACCTCACTGTGCTGCTGCAGCGCATGCAGGTGGGCGCTCAGGTGTTTTTTCAGGTGGGGCGTAGAGTGATGTTTCAAGGTGGGGCTCTGGTGGAGCTTCAGGTAGCCTTCTTATATCTGGTTACCAGATAATGTTGTTGAACCTGGTTTCACCTGTTGTTACCATCCTTCCCGCCAGGCTTGCCGTGTGGGAAACTGGTCTGCGATTGGTCGGCTCAAGCGCACCCAGATGCCAAAGCTAGGGGGCGGCCCGGGTAGCAGCTGGGGCGGTGGAGGGGCGGCGCCGGGCCTGCTGTCAGCTGTGGCCGGGCGGCTGCTGATCGACACGAGCGTTTCGTCCCGAGAGATACTGCCGAAGGAAGTGAGCCACTCGCTGTCGGCGCTGGCGGCGAGTCAGCTGGGGCAGACGAGGAGGGAGGTGGCTGCGGCTGAGGTGCCAGGCATGTATGGCAGCAGCGAATCTCTCATGAAGCTGGTAAGTTCCGCGGACAGAGGTGGTGTTTACTTGGTGAGTGGAACTGGTGGGGCCTATGGAGCACAAGGTAGCCCTCAAGAGAGGTATTTTCGTCAGCTGGGGCACACCCGGAGGGAGGTGGCTGCGGCTGAGGTGCCGGGCATGTATAGCAGCAGCGAGAGCCTCATGAAGCTGGTGAGTGCAGCAAACTAAAGGCAAGGTGATTCAAAGACAGGGCGATGTGAGTCAGCTGCGGCAGACACGGAGGGAGGTGGCTGCTGCTGAGTTGCCGGGCATGTATGACAGCAGCGAATCCCTCATGAAGCTGGTGAGTGCAGTGGTTTGTGAATGGAACTGGTGTGAGGGCTGTGAAGCACAAGGTAGCCGTTAAGACAGGATAGCCCTCAGCTGGGGCACACGCGGAGGGAGGTGGCTGCTGCTGAGGTGCCGGGCATGTATGGCAGCAGCGAATCTCTCATGAAGCTGGTGAGTGGCGACAGAGGTGGCGTTTACTTGGTGAATGGAACTGGTGGGGTCAAGAGAGGCTTTTTGTCAGCTGGGGCACACGCAGAGGGAGGTGGCTGCGGCTGAGGTGCCGGGCATGTATGGCAGCAGCGAATCTCTCATGAAGCTGGTGAGTGGCGACAGAGGTGGCTTTTACTTGGTGAATGGAACTGGTGGGGTCAAGAGAGGCTTTTTGTCAGCTGGGGCACACGCAGAGGGAGGTGGCTGCGGCTGAGGTGCCGGGCATGTATGGCAGCAGCGAGAGCCTCATGAAGCTGGTGAGTCTGTAGGCACAGCACAGACGTGTGGCTGGCCCTGGCCCTCACGCTCATGTTCCAAATCTCGTCAGTGCGCTGTTCTAACGTCCTTGCCCTATGATTCGTTTTGTTCCGCCCACCTCCCCTCTTTCCCTGCAGGTGGGGTTGGTATAGACAGACGCGTGGCTGGCCCTCTCGCTCATGTTTCAACTCTCCGTGCTGCCACTGCTACTCTTGCTCTCCCTCGTTCCCCTCTTTGCCCCTCACTCCCCTCTCCCCCCCTTTACACCCTCCCTCTCTCCGTCTTTGCAGGTGGGGTTGGTGGAGACAGACGCATGGCTGGCCCTCTCCCTCATGTTCCACCTCTCCGTGCTGCCACTCTCGCGCCAGCTCACCAACCTCAGTGGCAACCTCTGGAATCGCACCCTACAGGTGGGCCCGCTTACATGATTAGAGTAGGGAGAGGGAAGGAGGAGGGGAGGTGGTGTGATGGTTGCGCTCGCGCCAGCTCACCAACCTCAGCAGCAACCTCTGGAACCGCACCCTGCAGGTGGGCATGCCTTTGATTTTTAAGTCGACTTAAAAATCGACTCATCACACGCAGCTTACCAATCTCAGTGGCAACCTCTGGAACCGCACCCTGCAGGTAGGCATGCCTTTGTTGTTCGATGATGCATGCCTGATGACCAGAGGAGCCTTGCTTCTCGTGCTGGATAGGAGTAGCTTGTTCCTTTTCTCATCGACTCCTTATAGGACCCCACATGAGCTTTGGTAGCCTGCTTGAAATCTTGTTTGTGTTTTTTCTTCTGCTGCCCGTCGCTGTCAGGGATCCCGGGCCCAGCGAATCGAGTACCTCCTGCTGCACGAATTCCACCGCCGGAAGTTTATGCTGCCCGACAAGCTGACCTCAAAAGAAAAAGAGGCTGCAGCCTCATCCGCAGCCACTGCTGCCACAGCCTCGGGCAAGAAAAAGAAGCGCAAAGGAGCGGGAGGGAGCGGCGGGGAGAAGCAAGAAAAGGCAGCAGGAGGAGGAGGAGCAGGAGAGGATACCACGGCCATACGGGGGTTGGAAGGGGGAGAGGAAGAAGAGGGGGAAGATGAAGATGCTCCTGAGGGCACCGAGGGAGTAGCGGGAGGAGCGAGGGGAAAGAAGGGAGGTGGGGGAGGCGGAGGAGGGGGTGGTGAGGGGGGGAAGAAGAAGGGGCCGGGGTACGCGGGGGGGTTGGTGCTGGAGCCAAAGCGAGGGCTGTATGATAAGATAGTGGCACTGCTGGATTTCAACAGCCTGTATCCGTCCATCATCCGCGAGTACAACATCTGCTTCACCACTGTGGCTTGCCCGGACGACCCTGCTTCGCTGCCCCAGCTGCCCGACCCCGACCCCCCTGGGGTGCTGCCAGAGGTACGCATTAGCACTGCTCTGTTCCAGGTGTTTTTCTGAGTGGGCCAGAGACTGATTAATGCTACTGGGCTTGAAGCAACAGCCTGTATCCGTCCATCATCCGCGAGTACAACATCTGCTTCACCACCGTTGCCTGCCGGGATGACCCTGCTTCGCTGCCCCAGCTGCCTGATCCTGATCCTCCTGGGGTGCTGCCAGAGGTATGTGCGTGGCTTGGCGTTTAGGTGCCAGTTCTGTTCTATGTCCCTAACCGCACCACACCACACCACTCCACACCACAACCTGAAGTAAATCTAAGCTGCTGCTAGGGACATGCCACGGCATGAAAATTCTTGCCTTTCATCTGATTCTCTGATTTGGTATGGTATGGTCTGGCGTGGTGCTGGCAGGTGCTGGGCATGTTGGTGCAGAGGAGGCGGCAGGTGAAGGATATGCTCAAGAGGGAGAGCGACCCGGATGAGCGGCAGCGCCTGGACATCCGCCAACAAGCGCTCAAGCTCACTGCCAACAGGTGCGATACTGCATGACATGGTGGCTGGTTGTGGCAATATCAGGGTGCTATGGCAGGGTGCTATGGCAGGGTGCTGTCACAGGCGCTCAAGCCAACTGCCAACAGGTGAGATGCGGCCACGAAGTCCTCACAGCTTATTACGCTCTCAAATGCCCATGCTTCCCTTAACCCCTCCTTGCACCCCTCCTCTGACCACCTCCCTCACCTTCTTTCCTCACCCCCCTACAGCATGTACGGCTGTCTAGGCTTCTCCAACTCTCGCTTCTTCGCCAAGCCCTTGGCTGAACTCATCACCTCCAGGGTACGTGCACTTTAGGGGACGGGAGGGTGAGCTGAGCAAGGGATGTTGAAAGTGTAGGGACTCTGGAGACTGGAACCTACACGGTGGGTCTGGGGTAGAACCACCTGAGTCTGGAGGTGATATGCGGTGACACCCACTCTAAGTTCAGATGTGGTTGCACATCATGATGCCGCCACCCCCCCTGTACCTCTCCTTCCCTGCTTTCCTGCCTCTCTCCCCCCTCTCACTGCCATTCCTTTTCTACAGGGTCATGACATCCTGCAGAGCACAGTGGATCTGGTGCAGAACAACCTGAACCTGGAGGTGATTTATGACACACAGACTCAATCATGATCAACACACCTGTATTACCCACTTTGCTGCTGTCGATGCTCCTTCGCAGGGTCGTGACATCCTGCAGAGCACAGTGGATCTGGTGCAGAACAATCTCAACCTAGAGGTGATATACGGCGACACGGTCTCCCTCATGATCAACACCGCCCTCACCTGCCCTCGGCCCCTCCTTTCCTGTCTGCCCTTCCACTGCCTCCCTATCATGCAGGGTCGGGACATCCTTCAGAGCACGGTGGATCTGGTACAGAACAACCTTAATTTAGAAGTGATTTATGGTGACACGGATTCCATCATGATCAACACTGGGCTTGACGACCCCAGCCACGCCATTGCCATCGCCCACCGCGTGAAGAAAGAGGTAAGAAGGGAAGGAAGAGGGATGATGAGGTCCAGGAGAGGTGCGGAGGCAGGAGAGGGGTGATGAGGGAGGAGAGGTGGGGAGGGACGAGAGGTGATATACGGCGACACGGACTCCATCATGATCAACACTGGGCTTGACGACCCCAGCCACGCCATTGCCATCGCCCACCGCGTGAAGAAGGAGGTGAGGAGGGGTCAGGGGAGGTGGGGGGCAAGAGGTCAGTAGAAGGGGATGAATGCTAGTGCGAAAAAATTCGACCCCAGCCAGGCTATTGCTATCGGCCACACATTGTCAAGAAGGAGATGAGGAAAAGGGGGGGGGGACTGGTAGTGCGAACTAGACGACACAGCGCAGCAGGCTAGGCGGCCGGCCCCAGGGGGGAGGGGAGGAGTGAAGGGGTGTGGTATGCATGGAACAGCGTCAGACAGCTTCGCTCCTCCCCTCCCCCCAGGGGTGTCGCGGATAAGTTGTGATGCGGCTGCGGCTCTGCACAGCGTCATGGCCATCCATCCTTCATCGCCACGCTCGCCTCCCCTCCCCAACCCTCCCCCCTCTTCTCCCCTGCACATCAGGTGAACAAGTGCTATAAACTCCTGGAAATCGAGATGGACGGGTTTCCCTCATCTCAGCTCCCCTCCCCTCCACCTTCTTCCCCTTCCCTCCTCACCTCCCCTGGCAGGTGAACAAACGCTACAAACTTCTTGAGATTGAGATGGACGGGTTGTTCCGCAGCACGCTGCTGCTGAACAAGAAGAAGTACGCCTCTTTCAAGCTGCCTTCTCTTCTTTTCCCATCTCTCCTCCCCTCTCACACCAGGTCAACAAGCGGTATAAACTCTTGGAAATAGAGATGGACGGGCTGTTCCGCAGCATGCTGCTGCTCAACAAGAAGAAGTACGCCTCTGTCAAGCTGGTTCTGGGGCCCAGCGAGCCCCCTAAGGTGCTGCGAGAGGTGCCCGAGCACAAGGGGCTGGACATTGTTCGGCGCGACTGGAGCGTGCTGTCCAAGGAGATCGGCGCCTTCTGCCTCAACCAGATTCTCTCCGGCAGGTACGTTCTGCCAGCCTGCACCAGATGGGGTCACTCACAGGTGTCCCCACCCCAATAGCCCCCCAAGGTGCTGCGCGAGGTGCCCGAGCACAAGGGGCTGAACATCGTGCGGCGCGACTGGAGTGTCCTGTCCAAGGAGATCGGCGCCTTCTGCCTCAACCAGATTCTCTCTGGCAGGTACGCCCTGCCTGCCTGCCTACCTGCCTGCCTGCACCACATAGGGTCACTCTCAGTATCCCCGATAAACCCTTGTGCTGCGAGAGGTGCCCGAGCTCAAGGGGTTGGACATCGTTCGGAAAGTACTGGAGTGTTCTGTCCAAGGAGGTCGGCGCCTACTGCCTCAAGCAGATTCTCTCTGGCAGGTACGTCCGGGCCGCAGGAGGTGGTGTTTTCTCTGTGCCCTTATTAGCCAGCCCGTCGAGGACGACTTTTGAGGCGCCTCAAAAGTCGTCCGGGCCGCAGGAGGTGCTGTGTTTTCTCTGTGCCCTAATTAGGCAGCCCCTCGAGGTGCTGCGAGAGGTGGCTGAGCACAAGGTGTGCGACTGGAGCGTGCTGTCGGAATAGCACGAAAAGAGACGATAAAGGCATTTGTGTTCAGCCAAATGCCTTGCGAATTGTGCGGCGCCCTGCTCTTGCATTTGTGCTCGCTTCTCACCCGTCTCCTCACCTCCTCACCCATTCCTGTCTCTTCCTGCGTGTGTGAGTGCAGGCCACGGGAGGAGGTGGTGGAGGCAATTCACGCCGAGCTGCGGAACGTGAGTGCAACTACGATCACTTATTCGCCCACTCACTCAATCACTCAATCACTCGCTCTCTCGCTCACTCACTCACTCTCTCACTCACACACACACCCTTGCACCACAATCACAATCAGAACATCCCAGGACCCTTACACACCATCAACTAAGTTATCTGCATGTCCTCTTTCTCTCCCCACCCCCCTCTCTCCACTCTTCCAACGCACACCACAACAGTTGGCAGCGAGGTTGCGACCGGGGCAGGCGGATCTGACGCCGTTCGTGGTCACCAATCCGCTGCTGATTACCCGGATGCCTGCTCACATCCCCCGTCCCTCCATTATACCCAAACCCTAAACCCGAACCCCACCCGCCACACACACCAGTTGGCAGCAAGGCTACGCGCAGGAGAGGTGGACCTGACATCGTTCGTGATCACCACGACGCTCCCCGAGCCGCCCTCAGACCAAGCCGCCCTCAGGCTACCCTGACGCCAGCTCACAACCTGTCTGTCTCTCCCGCCTTCTGCCGCTCTCATCCCTTCCCTTCGGAGAGTACAGCTGGCTGCCAGGCTACGAGCGGGGGAGGTAGACCTGACATCGTTTGTGATCACCAAGACGCTCACCAAGCCGCCTGCCAACTACCCCGACGCCAGCTTACCATCTGTTGTTCACTTCCCCTTTCTGGACCGCGCGCTCCCCACTGCTCCCCCACACAACAGCTGGCTGCCAGGCTACGAGCGGGGGAGGTGGATCTGACATCATTTGTGATCACCAAGACGCTCACCAAGCCGCCCTCAGACTACCCGGATGCCAACTCACAACCTTTCTCCCTCTCTTCCTTTCTGCCCTCACCTCCCATTCCTTCGCACACAACAGCTGGCTGCCAGGCTACGAGCAGGGGAGGTGGACCTAACATCGTTTGTCATCACCAAGACACTCACCAAGCCGCCTGCCGACTACCCGGACGCCAGCTCGCAGCCGCACGTGCAGGTGGCACTGCGGAGGAAGAAAGAGGGGCGCACGGAGGGGTGCAATGCTGGGGACGCCATTCCCTACGTTATTGCTGTGCCACGGGTAGGTGCTGTGGGGTGACATCAGGTTGAGTGCACTGGTGGGCTGTTGAGTAGGGTACTCTCATGTTATCGCGTAGCCACACGTGCAGGTGGCGCTGCGGAGGAAGGAGGGGCGGACGGAGGGGTGCAATGCGGGAGACTCCATTCCATACGTCATTGCCGTGCCAAGGGTAGGTGCTGTGGGCCAGTGATGGTGGGTTCAGTGCGGTGGGAGTGGGTTGAGTAGGATATCCTTACGTTGGCACGTGTACGAGCTGAGGAGCATAGAGAGCAAGTGGGACGACAGAAAATATTACCTGTCACACCAGGTGCACCCCTTTCAACACTCCTCTCTTCACCTGTTTATCCTCTGCTCCCCCAACCCCACGTGGCTGCAGCAATCACGCACTGTGGAAGCAGAAACTGCAGCTGCCCCTGGTCGCAGCAGCAGCAGTGCAGGTGGCATAGCAGAGCGGGCAAGGCATGTGGACGAGTTGAGGAGTGCAGAGAGCGAGTGGGACGTGGATAGGGAATACTACCTGGCACACCATTTGCACGCCTTAAACACCCCCCTCCATTCCCGTCTCCTCCCCCCACCCTTACATTCGCCAGCAGCAGTCAGGCAGTGAGGGAGCAGACACAGCAGCGCCACCTCCTGGTCGCAGCAGCAGCAGTGCAGGTGGCATAGCGGAGCGAGCACAGCATGTGGACGAGCTGAGGAGTGCAGAGAGCGAGTGGGACGTGGATAGGGAATACTACCTGGCACACCAGGTGCACGCCTTAAACACCCCCCTCCATTCCCCTCTGCTCCCCCCACCCTTACATTCGCCAGCAGCAGTCAGGCAGTGAGGGAGCAGA
This sequence comes from Closterium sp. Yama58-4, assembly GCA_947470075.1. Classification (NCBI taxonomy): domain Eukaryota; kingdom Viridiplantae; phylum Streptophyta; class Zygnematophyceae; order Desmidiales; family Closteriaceae; genus Closterium; species Closterium sp. Yama58-4. The sequence continues at coordinate 137,564 of CANIUD010000327.1, read as the reverse complement.
CACAGCAGCACCACCTCCGGGTCGCAGCAGCAGCAGCGGTGCGGGTGGCATAGCGGAGCGAGCACGGCACGTGGACGAGTTGAGGAGTGCAGAGAGCGAGTGGGACGTGGACAGGGAATACTACCTGGCACACCAGGTGCACCCCGTGGTGGCCCGGCTGTGTGCTCCCATCGAAGGCACCGATGCTGCCCGCCTGGCCGACTGCCTTGGGCTCGACTCCTCCAAGGTACGCCCTCCTGTGGCTCCTTGTGTTGTGTAAACGGACAGGCAGAAAGAGACAGAGGCAGAGAGACTGACAGACGGACAGGTAGACAGAGAGGGAGAGCGAGTGGGATGTCTTACAGGGAATACTACCTGGCACACCAGGTGCACCCTGTGGTGGCCCGCCTGTGTGCTCCCATCGAAGGCACTGACGCTGCCCGCCTGGCCGACTGCCTTGGGCTCGACTCCTCCAAGGTACGCCCTCTTTGATTATGTGACTCTTGGCAAATGTTGTGCATACTTTGGGAAAGGTGATACTGATGTCACTACTGGTTTAACCTGACCCACCTTCCCACCCCTCCCTTCCCACTCCTCTCACGAATACCATTGTTCTTACTGTGTGCAGTACCGGCACGTGCATGCAACGGCATCAACGGCGCGAGATGATGCCATGCTGGCGGCCTCGTCCATTCTGGATGATGATGAACGGTGAGAGATGGGGTTGATGAGAATGGACGGTGGAAGATAAGTTCGTCTGCCCCGTGCCTTCCACTTTCCTGTATTGCCTTGTCGAGTTGTCAAGCCATTTCAATCCTTCACTCGTATGACTCTCTGTCGCTCACCTTCATTCAACCATTGCTGTTACCTTCCAGTCACCCCAGCCTCCTCTCCCACAATCTGCCACATCCCCTCCCCGGATTGAGTGGGACATCTTCATGCCGCTTTCCCCCCTGCATTTTCCCCCCCACCCCCTCCCCTGATCCCTTTCCCCTACCGCCCCTTCCCCAGCTACTCGCGCCTTCCCCCGCTGCAGTTCCTGTGCCCCTCGTGCCGCTTCCCCTTTGCCTTCCCGGGCGTGCCTGCCATCGCCCAGGGGAGAGACCGAGAGGTGCTTGAGAGGGCTGGGGAGAGAGCAGGTGGAGCAGCAGCAGGAGGAGAGAGCGGACGGGAGTGGGAGAAGGGAGGCAAGGGGGAGGGGAGGGAAGTGGGGGAGAGGGCCGAGGAGGAGAGGGAGGTGCAGCCGCTGGTGTGTCCGCGCTGCAAGGATGCCAAGCCACTCTCACCTGCCATGCTCTCCAACCAGGTGCGGTGGTATGCGCTGTTGCACTGGGTGTGGTGGTGAAGGGGAAGTGGAAGGGAAAGTGGAAGGGAGAGTGGACAGATAGTTGAGTCCACTCAGTGGTGTGTCCGCGCTGCAAGGATGCCAAGCCACTCTCACCTGCCATGCTGTCGAACCAGGTGCGGTGGCGGTGCTGTCACACCAGGTGGGTTGCGGTGCTGTCACACCAGGTGGGTTGCGGTGCTGTCACACCAGGTGGGTTGCGGTGCTGTCACACCAGGTGGGTTGCGGTGCTGTCACACCAGGTGGGTTGCGGTGCTGTCACACCAGGTGGGTTGCGGTGCTGTCACACCAGGTGGGTTGCGGTGCTGTCACACCAGGTGGGTTGCGGTGCTGTCACACCAGGTGGGTTGCGGTGCTGTCACACCAGGTGGGTTGCGGTGCTGTCACACCAGGTGGGTTGCGGTGCTGTCACACCAGGTGGGTTGCGGTGCTGTCACACCAGGTGGGTTGCGGTGCTGTCACACCAGGTGGGTTGCGGTGCTGTCACACCAGGTGGGTTGCGGTGCTGTCACACCAGGTGGGTTGCGGTGCTGTCACACCAGGTGGGTTGCGGTGCTGTCACACCAGGTGGGTTGCGGTGCTGTCACACCAGGTGGGTTGCGGTGCTGTCACACCAGGTGGGTTGCGGTGCTGTCACACCAGGTGGGTTGCGGTGCGGTCACAGCAAGTGCACTGGTGTGCTGTCAGACTCAATGCCGAGTTCAAGGTGCTTTGTGTCCACTGGCGCGCCCACACTGCAAGGATGCCAAGCCACTGTCCCTGCCATGCCTCAGCCATTGTCTCTTGTCGACTCAACGCTCGGGAACCCTCGGGAATCCAAACCTGTTGTATGTATTTTTCTTTCTTTTGTGGCTTGGCGTTTGTGGTGCAGGTGAAGAGGCAGGCGGAGGTGTTTATATCGCAGTATTACGATGCATGGATGCAGGTAGGCCATGCTATGCTACGCTATGCGGTAGATTGACAATCTCTTTCATTTTTTATCGATTCTGAAATTGGTGTTTATAGCGCAGCATTCTGATGCATGGATGTAGTAAGATATCCCAAGGTGTGGGCCTGAGTGTCTCATTCCCTTCCCCATTCCCCCCTCCTCTTCCCACCCACCAGTGCGACGAGGAGACGTGTGGGAGTGTGTCGCAGAACATGGCCACTCGGTTGGTGCAGTCAGACAGCTGCAAGCATGTGTGCTTGTGCATCTCATTGCCTGTCACACTCCCCCTATACCGCCCACTCCCACCCACTTTCACCTACTCCCACCCACTCCCACCCACAGTGCGACGAGGAGACGTGTGGGTGTGTGACTCAGAACATGGCCACTCGCTTGGTGCATTCTGACAGCACCAGAGGGACGCTGTGCCCCAACTACCCTCGCTGCCAAGGCTCCATGCGCCGCCAGGTATGCACTCCCCCTCCTCCCCCCCCCCCTCACACACACACGACGAACCCCCCCCACACACACACGCAGATGTGCACGCATGCACACACACAAGGCATTGTTGTTCGGCTTCTCCTATTGCCTGCCTCTCTCCATAAGCTCTACCACCGGCTCTGCTATCTCTTCTTCTCGTCCACCTCCTCTCCTCCCTATCCCCTTCTCTCTCCTCTCCTCCCTATCCCCTTCCCTCTCCTCTCCTCCCTATCCCCTTCTCTCTCCTCTCCCCTTCTCCCTCCCCTGTTTCTGCTGTTATCCAGATATCAGAGGCAGATCTCTACCACCGGCTCTGCTATCTCCGCCACTCGCTCGCAGTCACACGCACCCTTGCCAAGGTACGCTGCTGCACTTGCCTCACATTCCCATTTTGCGGCGCCTCCAAATACCTTTACCACCACATTCTCGCATGATTTCTCTTTTCCCGCGTCCCTAGCCCAAGTCCTTCCCCTAACCAGCATTGCCTCCTTGTCTCCCGTGCTCCATTTTCATCAGGTGAAGGACCCAGCACAGTTGGCAGCAGCGGAGCGCAAGCTTCAGCCAATCCGAAGGGCTCTGGATGTAGCCCACGCAGTGGTAGAGAGGATGTGCGACAGCTCAGCATACAAATGGGTTAAGATGGGTGACCTCTGTGTTTCATAGTAAATACTGTTACACAGTTGCAAGTGCTACATAGTTGCAAATGTTACATATTAGGGAGGCTGTGTTACGCATAGTTTCTTTGCGAGCTCCGTCTGTTACTGACAGACAGGTTGACAGGCTGACAGGCTGGGTGGGGTCCTCTCCTTGCCTTTTGAGTCAGACTCAAAAGCTATTGGAGTATTTCCTAGCGGGTTCTGTTCTGCGTGGTATCTGACAGGCCAACAGGCGGGGCCAAACATTTGCTCACCCAACCCAGATAATGCTGGTGGTTTCAGCTGCAAGTTAAGACTTATAGGTGGTTTTAAACTGAGACTTATAGGAGGTACAAATTGAGTAAACTGAGACTTATTGTTGAAAAGGAGGATACATTATTCAGATTTCAAGCATTGTGGCATTGAGCATCGCATGGTGAAGGATTTCAGTGCCAAAGGATCAAAGCCTAGGGCATCTCAGCCCAGCCCAGGCTGGGATGGAGCAGCAGCCCGTCAGCCCATGCTGTAACCCATGCTCGTCCTAACCCATCAGCTCTGCTACAAAACTCCAACTGCTCCATCCCCCACCCCTCACTCTTCACTTTTCAACTCCTCACTCACTCCCTCACTCGCTCCCTTGACTCCCTCACTCGCTCCCTCACTCGCTCCCTCCTTGACTCCCTCACTCCCTCCCACATCCTCCGCCTTCACCTTCTCCTGCAACCCCAGCATCGTGAGCAGCACAGTACAGTGGGGGGCATGTGGGCATCGTTATACATGAAGAAATGGCCCCTCTTGGGCACCACATGCAACACACTGCCCTGAGGCCTCCACCATCCTTTCCATCCAGCCTCACTCTTCACTTTTCAGCTCCTCACTCACTCCCTCACTTACCCGCTCGGTCGAACCCTCACCCACTCCCACATCCTCCGCCTTCACCTTCCCTTCCAACCCCAGCATGGTGAGCAGAACAGTGGGGGGCATGTGCGCATCATTGTACATGAAGAAATGGCCCCTCTTGGGCACCACATGCAGCACACTGCCATCCACCATCCTCCCCACATGCCGTGCATAGCTCACCGGCGTTCCCCAGTCCTCCTCAGCGTGCCATAAGTGCACCTTCCCCTTCAACCCCCCCTCCTCTCCTCCATCTTCTCCCCCATTCTTTTCCTCCTCTCGGGCCTGAGAGAGATCAATCTCGGAGAGGTTAAAGCCCCAGTCAGAAGCGAGGATCTCAAAATCCCGATACCAGGACACGCCTGCCCCTTGCCTCGCCCCTTCCTGCATGTTCTGCAAACGCACGATGGGGCAAACGCACAATGGGGTAAACGCACGATGAGAGGGGAAGGGGGAAGCAGGGAGGGCGTGGGGAGGGGTGGGTGCTGAGAGGTCACAGCCCCAGTCAGCAGTGCAGATCTGAAAATCCCGATACCATGACACGCCTGGCCCTTGCCTTGCTCCCTCCTGCATGGTCTGATTGATGGGGGAAAACAGCATTGAAGGCATGATGGAGGGCTTTAGGGGAGAGGAGGGGAGAGGAGGGGAGAGGAGGGGAGAGGAGGGGCTTCTGAGATCAGATGTGGTGACACATGCACACTCTTGACGCGCGCACGTGCACACACACACACACACACACACACACACACACACACACACACACACACACACACACACACACACACACACACACAAACAAACACATAATGTGCACGCTTCTTCTTCCTTAAAGACACCAACACTCACCCGCGCAAAGTACCCAAACACCTCCTGACTCGCCAGAGCAGCCATATCCGACTCATATAAATCCACGGGGTGAGGATGGAAGGGATGGCGGAAATTCCCCATGGGCACGAGCGTCTGGGAGAACCAGGCGTGCAGCAGGGAGGGCACGTGGCGGGCCAGCAGCAGCGTGATGCGGTCTGTGACTGGCATGTGCTGCCACGTGGCTGTGAACTCGTGCTTGGACCACGTGGGGTCCCATGGGTTGCCCACCACGCTGATTATCGTCAGCCCCTTGAGCCTGACAGTGTTGCGAGGGGACGGGAACGATGAAAGGTGGAGAGGAGAGGAGAGAAGGAGAGGGTGTGCTGAGTTCAAACTCGTGCTTGGCCCATGTGGGGTCCCAGGGGTTGCCCACCACGCTGATTATCGTCAGCCCCTTGAGCCTGACCGTGGGGAGGACGGGCAGGAGGATGGGAGGTGGGAGGACGGCAGAAGTCAAGAGGTGGGAGGACGGAAGCAACACGGGGTGTGTTGAATTGGAAGTCGTGCTTGGGCCACGTGGGGTCCCAGGGATTGCCCACCACGCTGATTATCGTCAGCCCTTTCAACCTGACAGTGGTACGGAGAAGAGAGGACAGGAAGGAAGCACAAGTCAAGAGGTGGGCGGACGGAAGCAACACGGGGTGTGTTGAATTGAACTCATGCTTGGGTTTTTGAGGCGCCTCAAAAGAGCTTGGGCCACGTGGCGTCCCAGCCAGGGGTTGCCCACCACGTGAGACACTTGGATGACTGCACGCATAGCATCCAAGTGTATGCTTCAAGTATCTCCTCTGCACCCCCCACTCACCGGTGTGGCAGGTATCGGAGAGCCCCCAGCGCCACGTAGGTCCCCATGAACGTGGCCACGAGGTAGAACTTCTCCCCCAGCCCCACAGCCGTCGCCATGTCACCCCTAACCCCCTGTGGTCAGGTAGCTACTTTCGCCCCTCACTCACCGGTGTGGCAGGTACCGGAGAGCCCCCAGCGCCACGTAAGTCCCCATGGACGTGGCGACGAGGTAGAACTTCTCCCCCACCTCTCCTTTACCCCTCACCTGACAGACACGCATTTCTCCCCACGCCTCTCTCACCTATGCGGGATGTACCGGAGAGCCCCCAGCGCCACGTAAGTCCCCATGGAGGTGGCGACGAGGTAGAATTTCTCTCCCAGCCCCGCTAGAGTCGCCACCTCGCCTGCATCCTGCACGTCGCTCTGCAGCGTGCGCCCCAGGTTGGGGTCGCTCTGCCCGTACCCTGCTCGGTCGTAGCTCACCAGGCGAATGCCATTGGCTTCCAGGAATTCCTGGGCGGGGATCGGGAGCAATGTCGATCGGTGTAAAGGGGTGGGGAGGGATGGAGGGTGAGTGATATGGGCTGCCTGCAGCGTGCGGTGAGGGTTGGGGTCGCTCTGCCCGTACCCCGCTCGGTCGTAGCTCACCAGCCGGATGCCATTGGCTTCTAGAAACTCCTGCGGTGAAGATGGGTGGGGAGGGGTGCGGGTGGGTGGGGAAGGGTGGAGGCGGATGGAGGGAAGAGTGGAGGCGGATGGAGGGATAAGTGATGCTCGACTGGCTGCAGTGGGCACCCCGTTTGGGGTCGCTCTGCCCGTACCCTGCTCGGTCGTTGCTCACCAGGCGAATGCCATTTGCCTCCAGGAATTCCTTGGGTGGAGAGCGGTGGAGAGGGATGGGGGGGCTGGAGAGGGGTGTAACCGTACTACCCCCTGTTGTACCTAGACACGTCATTGTAGAGATAGAGGGCACGTTACGACCAAGGAACATGACACGTCACCCACCTGTGTGATGTTAGGCAGCATGCTCAGGCGGGACGTCTGCCACGCGTGCACCACCAGCACCTGGTACTTGGCCACGTCAGCAGCCGCGCCCATCTCGTGGTACGCCACGTGGCGGCCGTCCGAGAGGCGGACGCGCGGGCTGGTGACGTCAGCGTCGGTGAGCGGGACGGGCGGCGGGGCTTGAATGGCACGGAAAATAAAGACGGCCCAGATGGCGATTATAAGAGCCACCACGGAGAAATAGAGTGACGTGGCGACTGGTGGAAGGGAGGAGGGACGCGAGGGACGGAGAGACGAAGCGTGAGAAAGGAGTGAGAAAGTGAGAGCGAAAGAGGGAGTGAGGGGTGAAAGAGAGACGGATGGGATGGTCGGATGATAAAGACGGCTCTGATGGAGATTGTAAGAGGCACTATGGGATAGCAGATGGCGTCGCGACTGGGTGGGTGAGGAATGGGGGTAACGCGACGGACGAGATGCGACTGGGTGAGGAATATGCAATGTGGCGGGAGAAAGGCTTCCGCGAAAGAAGCGAGGAGACGGCGGCGCGGCGGGTTGGGCGAAACGAACGCGGCGTGGAGTTGGGAGGTAAACTCACTCGCGCACAACTCACCCCTTAAAGTTGGAAAGCATTCTTTCCAGAATGCTTGGAGTTATTCGAGGACAAGATTGGAGCCATCTATTGGGGGTTCTTTTCGTCTTCTCAATCATGCCTCTGAAGCGATTCGAAAGCAGTCTTTCCAGCGAGCTCTCACCTCCATTCGTGCCTTTCCCCGCACTTCCCGGCCTCGCATTGCTGTCCCGCGCACGCCGCCGCGCCGCCGCGAGTCGCGCGCGTTCCTGCGGAGTCAACTGCTTTGCGCCGCCTGCCTTTACGGGTTGCGGTTTCGAGTCGCCTCCCGCGCCGACGGCGCCCGATGCGGCTGCCGATGAGGGCTGCTCGGAACCGTCAGATCCAGAAGCGTCGGCCATCGTACGGTGAGATAAGTTGCGATCTGTCGCAAATCTAGACTCACATTCCCAGCACAAACCGAGATTCAACTCTCAAGGAGCGTAAATTGGTATTTCTCCAATGATTGGTGGAGCGAACTTCTCGTCAGACAAGACCGAGAGAGAGTCTAGCTTTGAGGCGCCTCAAAACTAGGAGCGTACGTTGGTACTTCTGCAATGAATGCTGCACCTCTCTAGACAAGACCGAGAGGGAGGGAGAGGCGACGAGGGTCGGTCGGATTCGCGGGAAATTACGAGAGATGCGGCGAGGCAAGAGGAGAGGAACGACGACAGCAAGGGGCAATGCGACACAACCTGTGGTTGGTTACAGAACAGAGACAGGCGAATGGGAGGCCTAGTACGGTAGGACCGCAGAAGACAAGCGACCAAGTGACGTCATGTACGGTAGATATAATCTGTGGATTCAAGATCCGGAATCCACGCTGTCATTTCAACGAACAGAGAAAAAGGGGCACGCCGGGCAAGCAAGCAACGGTGCGAGGCATACGCGAGATAAGACGAGACGATAAACGTATGTCTAGATCGTGTTGGGTGCCGAGGTGGCTGGCTAATGGAGATGTACAGTAAACAAATTAAGAAAAGTGCAGAGAAAATGATCTCGTGCATAAACAGCATCACATAGTGGTGTGCGAAACAGACAGCTGTAACTGCTTGGGATGGCTGAACAAAAACTTCGCCTTCGCAAGGGGGCCACAGCTGTTACGAATCGTACGTCGTGTCCGCACTCACGGAATGCGGCCATAACGACTTGGCGAGCAGCTGAACGGAAAAAATGTATTAGCGACGGTAATAGCGAAATGTACTTGTGACACATTTTGAGCCTGTCCTGGCGAAATCAGCGACTTCGCCATGCTTAGTACAAGCGGAGCCTCGCTCGAATTCGACTCCATCCACCGTCCAACATTTGTAAATGTCGGTGCTGTCCAAGATTCTTGCTATCTTTTCCCGAATATATTTTCCTAGCCCTAGTTCTCCTTATCTTGTAACACGAAGCTCATAAATTCACGCAGTTGAAGATGACCACACTATCGGAGTCTGGCACCGTAACGTGGCAGAATGGTGCCACGTGGCTGCACCGAGTTCCGTGGTGGTTACCCTTCGTCCCATGGGCTGGAATAGCAGTCGGAACGCTGTTTCTCGCGTATCGCCTTGTGTATGTGCCGTACCGCATAGTGCGGCTGTGCAAGAAGCAAGGGATTCCCTTCCTGCCGTTCAAGTAAGGCGTTTCGGTTTGCCGATTCAAGAAAATCATTTCATACTTGCCTTTGTAGCATTGATACATTCCGTTCGTTCTGCTCAAGCAAGCTTATATTTGAAATCTTAAAAATCTGTCCGCTGCATCTCTATATTCTTCCAGCAGTATTCTGTGTTCGTTTATTTCTGCTGCTCCAGGCACGCGCATTCTTGTCAATAAGACACATTGCCTCGCCTCCCTTCCCCTCACTCCCCATCTGACCCTTCTGGGGCGTCTCAAAACTCCCCACCCCCCATGTCCCTCCTCGCATCCCGCCTCTTTCCCTCCATCCCCCCCTCCCATGCACTGCAGACCTATCATTGGTCAAGCGCTCGATCTCTACCGTCGCTCCCCTCCTTCTACCCCACCGTCCCCCAACCAAACCCCCCCTCCCCGCATCCTGCCGTCCCCCTGCTGTCCCCTCCCCCCATGCACTCCAGACCTATCATTGGTCAAGCGCTCGATCTCTACCGTCGCTCCCCACCGTCCCCCAACCAAACCCCCCCTCCCCCCTCCGCCTCCTCCTCCCCCGAGTCTCCCCCCGCCACACACGGGCCGGCTGTGTTAGCTCCGCGGCTGTACCCGTGGTGCCAGCAGTACGGGGACGTGTTTGGATTCACTATAGGGGCGACGGTGCAGCTGATTATAACGGATCCTGCACTAGTGAGACAGGTACAGTGATATGGGTATGTTGTAATGTGATGTGATGTGATGTGATGTGATGTGATGTGATGTGATGTGATGTGATGTGATGTGGTGTGATGACATGTGATGACATGTGACGACATGTGATTGTACGAGGTGTGATTGCATGAGATGTGATGAGATGCATGCGCAACAAAGCTCAGACGCAGTGCTCCCGGGTCCACCACTCACATCCTCTCTTTTCTTCCCTTCCCTCTTCCCTCCCTCTTCGCTCCCTGCTTTCCTCCTCTCCGCTTCACTTTCCTTTATCTTCCACTCCCTGACAGAGCCTCCTTACAGCACTCGCCCGTCCTCTCTTTCTTCCTCCATCCGCCCGTCTCGTCTCTCGCAGGTCCAGCAGCAAGCGAGTTGCCAAGGCAGCGGGGGGCGCAGGGCAGTCTCTGAGCTGCCCCAAACATTCATCCATGATCCATCCACCTCTCGTCCCTGGCAGGTCCTGCTCTCAAGCAGCGGGCGATTCACCAAGACAGCAAGGGCGCGCAAGGTGCTGAGGCTGCTGGGGAACGGTCTGCCTCTCTCAGAGGGGTCACTGTGGGCCCGGCAGCGCCGCATCATCAACCCTGCCTTCCGACCTGCTGCCATCAAGGTGGGTCGTAAGGTCACTAAGGCCCTACGCCTGCTTGGGACAGGTCAGGCTCTCTCAGAGGGGTATCTGTGGGCGCGGCAGCGGCGCATCATCAACCCTGCCTTCCGCCCCGCCGCTATCAGGGTGAGGCTTGTGACCCTGTGGTTATCTGGTGCAAGACTATGTGAGACAAATGGGAGCATGGGAGCTGGGCAACGGTCTGCCTTTCTCAGAGGGGTCTCTGTGGGCCCGGCAGCGACGCATCATCTACCCTGCCTTCCGCCCTGCTGCCATCAGGGCGAGTTGATAGCCTGCGTTGACCGTTGTTGACCTTTGTTGACCTGATAGTCCCGCTGGCTTGTTGACTTGCTCCTGCGCGTTTTTGTTTCTCGTGCTGACCCTTGCTCATGCGTGCAAATGATCAATGTCGTTGGGCTATTTCTGACTCATTGGCTCATGTGCTCACAACCTCATTGGCTCATTGGCTCATGACTCATTGAATTGGTTCATGCTTCCTTTTGCCACGTTTGACCTGCATTGACCTTCATTGACCTATGTTGACCTACATTGCCCTGCATTGACCGGCGTTGACCCGCGTTGACCTGCGTTGACCCGTACAGGAGATGGTGAGGATCATGGATGGGCAGGCTCACTCCCTCGCAAACTCGTGGTGGCATCGGCTGCAGCAGCAGCAGAGCCAAGCAGTAGCAACAGGAGCAGCAACAGAACTAGGCACGCTATCATCCAAGTCTGGTGCCTATGAGGGGGTTGGGGAAAGAGTGGGGGAGAAGAATTCACAAAATACCGAGGGTGCTTATAAGGAGTGTGCCTCTATGGAGGTGGACGTGCAGGAGAGCATGTCCCTCGTGGCCCTGGATATCATCGGCCTTTCTGCCTTCGGCTCTGCTGTCATGCACGAGGAGGGGGAGGAGGAGGGGAGAGGGGAGGAAATGGGGATAGGGAAGGAGGGTGACAGGTCACTACCACCATTACTACCAGTACCAACAGCAGCAGCGCCAGCAGCACCGGATCCAGTGCAGCTGTACAAAGCGTTGTCCAATCTGGCTGAGCTGGATGCCAAGAGGGTCACTTCATGGCGCTCCCTCGTGCCCTTCTATGAGTAAGCACGCTCACATGCCTGGTGACTTTTGAGTCGACTCAAAAGTCACCTCGTGCCCTTCTATGAGTAAGCACGCTCACATGCCTGGTGACTTTTGAGTCGACTCAAAAGTCACCTCGTGCCCTTCTATGAGTAAGCACGCTCACATGCCTGGTGACTTTTGAGTCGACTCAAAAGTCACCTCGTGCCCTTCTATGAGTAAGCACGCTCACATGCCTGGTGACTTTTGAGTCGACTCAAAAGTCACCTCGTGCCCTTCTATGAGTAAGCACGCTCACATGCCTGGTGACTTTTGAGTCGACTCAAAAGTCACCTCGTGCCCTTCTATGAGTAAGCACGCTCACATGCCTGCACCATGGATTTTTAGTCGACTCAAAAGTTCACGCCAAGAGGGTCACTTCCTGGCGCTCCCTCGTGCCCTTTTATGAGTAAGCACGCTGCCTGCCTACGCCATGCCTACGATCTCTCCAGGTACTAGGAGGCCTCGTCCCTTCATCCTGTGGCTCCATGTGTGCGTTTGGCCATGCTTTGCCTTTCTCCGTGATATCATTTGGACAGAGTAAATCCCATTCTGCTCCGAGCCTTCTCAAGGCTCCGATTTCTCAAAGCACCGATTCCAGGATTCCAGGATTCCAGGATTCCATGATTCCAGGATTCCACGATTCCATGATTCCATGATTCCACGATTCCATGATTCCATGATTTCACTCACGCTCTTATCTGTTGCATCTGAAACCTACCTCCTTTTCCACGCTTCTTCTACCCCCCCGTCGCAGCATCTTGCCGCTTCCAGAAAACTTTGCACTCTGGGCAGCAGAAAAAAGCATCCGCAACCTGACCCTGCACCTGATAGGCAAGAGGCGGGCAGCAGCAGCAGCAGCAGTACATGCGGAGGAGGCACATGCACATGGAGAATCACAGAAGCAACAGGGGGGCCCTGCAGGGCGGGCAGCGCGCGACCTGCTGGCGCTGATGCTAGCAGCACATGATGAGGCAGGCAACGAGCAGATGACGGATCAACAGCTCATGGACGAATGCATCACCTTCCTCCTCGCTGGTATGCTCTTTCTGCCTTTGTGTGTATGGTCGATCAGAATGTGTGTTTTGATGTGACCCAAAGCAACAAGAGCAAAACGAGCAAAAAGAGCAGATGACGGATCAGCAGCCAATGGACGAATGCATCACGTTCCTCCATGCTGATATGCTTGTACTGCCTTTGTGTTTTCAGTCGAGTGGAGACACACCTTTGACTGCAGATGACAGACCCGAAGCTACGAGTGCAGCACGATTCTCCTTGCTGGTTCCGCTGGTTCTCCCCAGCCCCCTCCCAAGCTCTCAACCACTCTTACCCCAACTCCCTTTCCCTTTCCTACTTTTCCTCTCTATCAACCCCTCTCCTTCCCTGATACCCCCCACTTCTCCCCCTTCCCCCTCCCCTTCTACAACCCTCGTGTTTTCAACCACCGTCTCTGCATCGCCTCCTTCCTGTGTCTTTTCTCGCCCCCTCCTTTCTCACCTCCTATCTTCCTCTTGCCTCACTCACATCGCCAGGCCATGCCACCACTGCGCATCTGCTGACATGGACGTTCTATCTGCTGGCGAAGCATCCCGACTGGCAGGAGCGGCTGAGGGCAGAGCTGAAGCAGGCGCTGTCTCAGCAGGGGGCACGAGACACATCAGCAGTCACCACAACCACCACAGGGACAGGAGCAGCAGAAGTGGCAGGATCAGAAACAGGAGGAGCAAATCAAGAAGGGAGAAGCCAAGGGGGGCCTGCAGGGGAGGGAGAGGGGCGAGGACAGGAGGGAGGAGTGCAAGAGGAAGGCAAGAAAGAAGGAGGAGCGGGGCGGGTGACATGGGAGGTGGTGGCAGCACTGAAGGCCATGGGCATGGTGCTGCAGGAAAGCATGCGCATGTTCCCCCCTGTCCCTTTCATAGGCCGAACGTGCCAACAGGTAGAGACAGCCGTGGGGTTCTTAATGGCAGCGGGATTCAGATGGGTAGGGGGGGGCTCATTCTTGTTCCATTGCTCTGAAGCTCTCAGAATCATCGTCCACCCACTCATACAGGTTACCTCTCCTCCTCACTCTCCCCTCCCCCTCTCACTCTCCCCTCCCCCTCTCACTCTCCCCTCCCCCTCTCACTCTCCCCTCCCCCTCTCACTCTCTCCTTCTTCCTCTCTCCAGGCGTGCAGGCTGGGGCCATACGACCTACCGCGGGGCACGGATGTGCTGATACCAGTGGCCATGCTGCACTATGACCCGCGCTACTGGGGCCCTCATGCCCTCGACTTCAACCCCAACCGCTTCGCCAGTCAGTCTCCTTTATCGCCTGGGCCTCATCCCCCTCGTTCGCATTACTTCTACTGCCACATCTGTTTCACCCAATTTTACGCTTTACGATTCTGATCTGGATGCCTGTACCCTTTTCTCTTCTTGTTTCCCCTTAATTGTTGTTCCCCTTGACATTCGTTTTCCACATAACTTCAATACTACGTGGCGTGCACTACACACGATCATATTCATCTGTTGCTTGTTTGTTCTCATGCCGTCTTCAAACCCCACCCATCCCAGAAGGGCCGGACGAAGCCTGTTCTCATCCCCAGGCGTTCCTCCCCTTCGGTTCCGGCCCGCGTATCTGTATTGGAAACAACTTTGCCCTCACCGAAGCAAAGGTGGTCCTAGCGCACATCCTCCGGCGATTCTCATGGCGCCTATCCCCAGCCTATAGGCATTTCCCCGTCAGTTCTGTCACGCTGAGGGCATCATTTGGCATGCATGTAATTGTTGAGCCATTGGCAAGCCCTTTCTGAGTTTTAAGTGTGGTGGTGGTTGCAAATAGTAGAAAGTGTTTATACATTTGAACATCTATATGCTCGTTACAGTGTTCCATGCCCCTACGACCTAGGCAGTTTTGGTTCGGAAACTTTGAAACACCAAGACCCGAGGTGTACAGTACTTCATTTCTGGCCGTCGGATTTCCACCTCGGAGATTCCCGTCTCGTGTCAGGCTCCAGCCCCTGACTGGAATGCTAGGCGCGAGAAAATTGTCGGTGCTGGAAGGAATTTTTGGTTTGCTGCGTTGGAGGAGTGCTTGTTTCTCTTCGTTAGGATTTTTTAGTAGCTTTCCCCCTACCTCATAACACTATTTCAGAACCTTCAGCTGTTACAGATGACCCCAGGGTCTAGTACGGTAACGTGGCAAGATGGTGCCACGTGGCAACACCAGATTCCCTGGTGGTTAGCCTTCGTTCCGTGGGCTGGAATAGCAGCCGGGACGTTGTTTCTCGCGTATCGCCTCGTGTATGTGCCGTACCGCATAGTGCAGCTGTGCAAGAAGCAGGGAATTCCCTTCCTGCCGTTCAAGTAAGGCGTTTCGTTCCCGCCTTGAGCAAGACACTTCCGGAGAACTAGCCGCTCTTGCCGTTCTAAGAACTACTATTTTTCTGTTCGTTACGTTCAGTAAGCTCACACTTGGGGCATATTTGACGAATACGCAGCATTCTCTAGAAGTTCGCTGGAATAACGTTCAATTTACTCCTTAAATTTGAGGCAAATGTATCCTTGTCTCGCTTCCCTTCCCCCTCTCGTCACTCCCGATGTTCCCCTTTTGAAAACGACTAAAAATCCCCCCCCCCCCCCCAATGTCCTTCCTCGCATCCTGCCTACCCCCTGCCATCCCGTCCTTCCATGCGCTCCAGGCCTTTCATTGGTCAAGCGCTCGACCTCTACCGTCTCACCCCTCCTCCTGCGTCACCGTCCGCCTCCTCCCCCGCCTCAACCTCCCCCGCCTCAACCTCCCCCGCCTCAACCTCCCCCGCCTCAACCTCCCCCGCCTCAACCTCCCCCGCCTCAACCTCCCCCGCCTCAACCTCCCCCGCCTCAACCTCCCCCGCCTCAACCTCCCCCGCCCCAACCTCCCCCGCCTCCGCATCCCCTTCCTCCGCCTCCTCCGCACCCGACTCTCCTCCCCCCACGCATGGCCCGGCTGTGTTTCTTCCGCGGCTGTATGAGTGGCGCCAGCAGTACGGGGACGTGGTCGGGTTCACTATAGGGGGGACGGCGCAGCTGCTTGTAACGGATCCTGCACTAGTGCGACAGGTCCTCCTGTCGAGCAGCGGGCGCTACACCAAGACAGCGGGGGCGCGCAAGGTGCTAAGGCTGCTGGGGAAGGGCCTGCCTCTCTCAGAGGGGTCGCTGTGGGCGCGGCAACGGCGCATCGTGAATCCGGCCTTCCGCCCTGCAGCGATCAAGGTGGGTCGAAACGTCACTCCTGGCAATGCAATGCACTAAGGCATCGAGGCTGCTGGGGGGGGGGGGTCTGCCTCTCTCAGAGGAGTCTCTCGCATCGTCAACCCCGCCTTCCGCCCCGCAGCTATCAAGGTCTGTCGAAAGGTCACTTCTGGCAACGCACTAAGGCCCTAAGCCTGCTGGGGAACGGTCTGCGGCTTTGCTGTGGGCCCGGCAGCACTGCATCGTCAACCCCACCTTCCGCCCCGCAGCTATCAAGGTGGGCTAGTAGCAGATATGTGACCACTTGGCTCTTTGTTAGAGCCTTGAGGCCGATAATAAGGTCAGCATGTGGCCTTGTGGTTGTCTGGGTGCACGATCGTAAGAGACACATGCTGACCTTCGTTGACCTACATTGATTGATCTGTGTTGATCTGCCTTGACCCGCATTGACCTGCCTTGTCCCATGCAGGAAATGGTGGAAATCATGGATGGGCAGGGTCAGTCTTTGGCGAACTCATGGTCGCACCAACTGCAGCAGCAGAGGGAGAGGAGTACAGAGAAAAAGCAGGAGGGTGCCTATAAGGAGGGTGCTTGTAAGGAGCGTGCGTGCATGGAGGTGGACGTGCAGGAGAGCATGTCCCTCATGGCTCTGGATGTCATCGGCCTCGCTGCCTTCGGCTCTGCTGTCATGCACCAGGGGGGCGGGGAGGAGGGGGGAGCGGTGAAGGAGGGGGGCTTGAAGGAGGGTGATAGGCTCATGTCTAGAGCACCAGCAGCAGCGCCAACACCAGCAGTGGCATCGGCAACGGATCCAGTGCAGCTGTACAACGCATTGTCCAAGCTGGCAGAGCTGGGAGCCAAGAGAGTCTTCTCCTGGAGATCCCTCGTGCCCTTCTATGAGTAAGACTGATGTCATACCTGCACCGCACCTGCACCGCAAGAATGCCTGGTTACTTGTCCATGTCTTACTGCAATTTACCGGGGTCCTGTTTCCATGTACAATGCTCTCCTCGGATTCCTGTGCATACGTTGCCACCCTCTCTTTCTACGTTCTCACCCCACCCGTCGCAGCATCCTGCCGCTTCCTGAAAACTTTGCCCTGTGGGCAGCAGAGAAGAAGATCCGCACCCTGACCTTGCACCTGATAGGCAAGAGGCGGGCAGCAGCAGCAGCAGTGCATGCGGAGGAAGCACACGGCAAGTCAGAGAAGCAGCAGGGGGTCCCAACAGGGAGGGCAGCTCGCGACCTGCTGGCGCTGATGCTGGCAGCACATGATGAGGCAGGCAACGAGCAGATGACGGATCAACAGCTCATGGACGAATGCATCACCTTCCTCCTTGCTGGTACTTACTTGAAAGTGACTTCCAGCCTTTGTTACTTTCTGACTTTGTTACTTTCTGACTTTTGCCCATCCCTCTGCATCGCCCCTCTTCACTTTGTCACTGGCCATTTTCATTTCAACAATGCCCGCATCACCCCCTTCTCTCGTGCCTCCGTCTCTCTCACCTCTCTCACCGTCCTCTCTTCCTCTCCTGTGAACGCCAGGCCACGGCACCACAGCACGCCTGCTGACATGGACGTTCTATCTTCTGGCAAAGCATCCCGACTGGCAGGAGCGGCTAAGAGCAGAGCTCAAGCAGGCGCTGACTCAGCAGGGGGCGCGTGACACGTCAGCAGCCGCCACAACCACCACAGAAACAGGAGCAGTAGAAGAGGCAGGGTCAGAGAAAGGCGGAGGAAAATCCGGAGAAGCAGGCCAAGGGGAGTCTGGAGGGGAGGGAGAGGAAGGAGGACAGGAGGGAGCAGGACGAGAGGGAGCAGGAGAGGGAGCAGGACGAGAGGGAGCAGGACGAGAGGGAGCAGGACGAGAGGGAGCAGGACGAGAGGGAGCAGGACGAGAGGGAGCAGGACGAGAGGGAGCAGGACGAGAGGGAGCAGGACGAGAGGGAGCAGGACGAGAGGGAGCAGGACGAGAGGGAGCAGGACGAGAGGGAGCAGGACGAGAGGGAGCAGGACGAGAGGGAGCAGGACGAGAGGGAGCAGGACGAGAGGGAGCAGGACGAGAGGGAGCAGGACGAGAGGGAGCAGGACGAGAGGGAGCAGGACGAGAGGGAGCAGGACGAGAGGGAGCAGGACGAGAGGGAGCAGGACGAGAGGGAGGTGGGGGGCGTGGAGGAGGGGGTCGAGTGACATGGGAGGTGGTGGCAGCACTGAAAGACATGGGCATGGTGCTGCAGGAGAGCCTGCGCATGTTCCCACCCGTCTCCTTCATCAGCCGCACGTGCCAGCAGGTAGATAGACACAGGCGGCTGGTTCAGTTTGGCCGGTTCAGTTCGGCGTGTTCAAGTGCAAAAGATGGGCTGGTATGGTCTGGGGAGGCTCACATACTCAGAGGGTTCGAATGCCAAGAGGGGTTCATATGGGCAGGATATTCATAAGGGCCAGGGTGGTTTAACTGGCAAGGAGGGTTGAAGGGAATGGAGGTCAAGCATTCAAATGGGTGTAAATGGGTTCATTCAGGCTGCCTTAGACTCTCCCATCCAGGCTGCCTCCCCCTCACTCTCTTCCCTTCGCTCTCTCAACCCTATCCCCCTCTCACTCTTCCCCCTTTACTCCCTCCAGTCGTGCAGGCTGGGGCCATACGACCTACCGCGGGGCACGGATGTGCTGATACCAGTCGCCATGCTGCACTATGACTCTCGCTTCTGGGGCCCTGATGCACTCGACTTCAATCCCGTCCGCTTTGCCAGTCAGTCCCTCTCTTTGCGATCGTCTTCCCTAATTCCCCGTTCTCTTTTCGCACTTTCGCTGCATCACTCTGTTTCTCCCTCCTCTTTGTTCTCAACAATCATCATGTGCTTTCATGTCCCTTATCTCTATTCTGCTGTAATCTCGCATCATTATAGTACCAGGTGGTTTGTGCTCAAATCTCCATATCCCTCCAATGCCCGTTCTTCTCCCGTGCATCCCCAATCATTCCAGAAGGACCAGATGAGGCCTGTTCTCATCCCCAGGCGTTCCTTCCCTTTGGTTCGGGCCCGCGTATTTGCATCGGAAACACCTTTGCGCTCACCGAGGCAAAGGTAGTTTTGGCGCACATCCTCAGGCGGTTCTCGTGGCGCCTCTCCCCGGCCTACAAGCACTTCCCCATCAGTGCAGTCACTCTGCGGGCCGGATTCGGCATGCACCTTATTGTTGAGCCACTGGCAGACTCATTTTGACAGAGAAAGAAAAGCAGTTAGGGAAGGCAAGTATTGATGTACAACCAAGCTATGTACAGCAAACAGATGGTAGTTCTGTGTTTGCAGGATAAATGGTGTATATATGAGCCACTTCTATTTCTATCCATGTTTAGTGCCTCTCGCAATGGCTGATTGCATTCGGAGAACTGTGTGGTTGCGGGCTTGTGAATATCTGAAAACAATCCCAGGTCAGCGTCTCCCTGGCAGAAAAACCTTTCCAAGCCACATCATGGCACTCTGTGGCTGGAAGCATTTTGCAGAATTTGATTTTGCACCCCTTGACGTTCGCATGACGATGAGATACTTCAGCGAACAAGATTGGCCACAAGATGGAGTGAGGGCATCCCAGTCTGACTAATATCTCGCAACCTTTTCTCGTACTTCCGCAATTTTTGCTGCCCGTACAGTTCCACCTTGTCAAGTAATGATTTCTGTAAACAGGCCTCTGGTCCTCGATTCTTGTGGGGATTTTTCTGGACTCGAACGAGTCAGCACGGTCCACCTGTCACCTGCTCTCCAGCACCAACATCACGTCTGCACAATCGGGGTTGGTTTAGATTTTGGAACTTGGCTGTTGATTGGGAAGGGTGCTCTGGCTGGTGGTGCCGTTTCAGTCACCCAGCAAAAGTTCCCTTCCTTTCCCGCCACAAGATTTTTCTTCCCGCCAGACCAGCAACCGAATGAACTCATGCTTCACATCACGTGCTGTCCTGCCTTGAGTGTTCGTTGTCACTAAACCACTACAGTATGGTGGATCAACAACAAATCAGCCTGATAAACCATCCTCCTCCTGTCTCGGTTCGCCCTTCATGGCCCGAATTTGCGGGGTGACAAGGCAAATGAAATGGCAGAAGACCGCACTCGGGCAGTTCCGAAAGGCTCGACCGCCGAAACGGCAAACCCGAGATATTCTCCACCGCGGCATCTGTTCGGCCATTTTGGCCTCGAGTTCGCTTGGCTGATATTGCTCGGTAGATGGTGCGCAAAAAAAGCAGCCTGACCGTGCCACGAGGGTGCAGCATTCGATCCGACATTCCGAAAGCCCCTAGGTCGAGTTCATCCGTTCAGCAAATCAGCCAACCACGGGTGAGCAAGTGATATCCAACAGCGCCACGGGGAGCAGCGAGGGTTTCAAGGAGGAGGAAAAGATTTTTCCTAGGCACTGGTCCTATCGTGGTGCAGCCACACAGGTCAGAAAGGCGGAGGAAAAAATCCAGGTGAGTGGAGGAGGAAGGAGAGCCACACACGTGTTGATAGAAGGAGGAACACATTGGAGCCGTAAGTTAGCTCTCATCCCATCTGCTCATGCAAGATACCTGCTTCCTTAGCTTAGATAAGCTTGTTTCTCTCTTATCCTTCTTGAATCTTCACGACGGGATGCTCAGCAATTTTCACGCTGGATGTCAGGAATATCGCCTTTTAACCCTACGAAACAAATCGGGATCATATTTCGTGCTTAGCGAGTCTACTATAGACCAGGCGATTGCGACTAGCCGAAACCAAGATGGCTGGAGAGTTCGGGGATCAAGATTTAGATTTAGGTAGAAGAGACGCTGTAAGAGGCGGCGGAGGGAATGTCGACGAACGTCGGCACGGTCACGGTCTAGACAGGGAGTTTGACCGAATAGCTCTCGCAGTTGACCAGATGTACGATCAGAACAACCGCGAAGTAGACAGGCAGATCTTCCCGCAAAACCAGGAAGAGCAGAGCCCGTTACAACCCGAGCCTCAGACTCAACAACAACCGAATACCGATGCTGTTCTTGGAGCGGACGTCGCTGCGGGAGACGAGAACGGATCCGGACGCGACCAGCTTGATAGGACCGCGGAAAACGAGCTGCACAAACAGCAGAACGAAGCTATTAGTAATAACGAGGAGGAGGACGATGGAGACGAGACGGGCGACGATTTCGAATTGCACGACGGACCGAACGAAGCCGGCGGCGGCGGCGGGTGGGGGGTGCTGATGGAGGGCTCGCTGCGCGTGCTGCTCGTAGAAGACGACGACTCCACGCGCCACGTCGTCGCGGCGCTCCTCCGAAACTGCTCCTACGAAGGTGGGCCGCGAGCGTAACGACTGCTGGGAACTCCTTTCGAGGTGCCTGATAAGTGATGGATGTATCCCAGTTCCGACTTATTCTAGGCACTGGCGCCTCAACAGATGCGGTCGCTCAAACCTACTGACTGCAGGGAATGACAATGACAATATGATAGGCGAAGTTCGCTTTTCGCGTGGAATCAGGTGGCGTTAAGTAGGTCAGCGTTAGTTATCCGTCGGCGTACATTTGCTGAGCGGTCAGCGGTCAGTTTGTGCCGGTAGGCGAAGTAGTAAAGGCGAGTTAAGCGTGCTGTTATTCGGTGTGCTGCTAGTGAGGTATGATGACTGTGTCGGGTGTGGAGTGTATTTGCGAGTGCATGGTTAAGTCTCGCCGGATTGGTAGTGCAGCTTGGTGTAGATCCAGACTGGCGGCTCGCTTACAAACCGCTGGCCGCGGCGACACTTGCGGAGAGTGCAGCTTACGGGAGAAGCAACTGTTAACTCGTTAACGTCCGAGTTAACGGCCAATGCGTTCAGTTACCGTCTTACTGCCGTTCTCTCATTCTCTCTGCGTCTCTGCACCCATTGTCGTAGCCTTTCTATATCTCAAACTCCGGACACCCCTTACCCCCCCTCTCCACCCCCTCCCGTTTCCCTCTTCCCCGTCTCCCTTTCTCCGCTTCCCGCTTCTCCGCTCTAACCTCGACCGCTCCTCCCCGATACAGTCACACCCGCGTCGAGCGGGCAGCACGCGTGGGAGATTCTATCGAGCGGCAGCGGCGGGCGGTTCGACCTGGTGCTGACGGACGTGGTGATGCCGGGGCTGTCGGGCATCGCGCTGCTCGCGCGCATCATGGCCAAAGAAGAACTCCGGGGCATCCCCGTTATAAGTACGTGCGCGGCTTTCCCGTTATAAGTAAGGTTGGTGAGCGCATTGCACGCGGTGTAAGAATCGACCGCGGGCTGTGCAGCTTCTCGTGTCCCACCTAGGAGAGTCTTGTGTGTCACGAACGTAGGAGAGTCTCGTGTGTCCCATCTAGAGAGTCGGAGGTTCGACCTGGTGCTGACGGACGGGGTGATGCCGGGGCTGTCGGGCATCGCGCTGCTCGCGCGCATCATGGCCAAAGAGGAGCTGCGCGGCATCCCCGTTATAAGTAAGGCTCGTGCGCGCAAGGGACCCGCGGTGTACAGTTTGATTTTACCTCGGGCTGTGTAGCTACCCAAGTCTCACGTCATGTGGATGTGTTTTCGCGTTGCTTTCCGCAAAGATTCCATGTCACGGCACGGCGGCATAGAAATCTGCACGGAACTTTGCAACAGGCATGGAGATCAGGGCACTCAAGTGCTTCCCGTCCTTGTCTACTCCCTCCAATGCCACTCCGTCCGCGTTTTCCCCCTCGCAGTGATGTCGTCGCACGACAGCATGGAGATGGTGTTGAAATGTTTTCAGAGGGGTGCGGCGGACTTCCTCGTGAAGCCCGTGCGCAAGAACGAGCTCAAGAACCTCTGGCAGCACGTCTGGCGCCGATGCCACTCCGTACGCCCCCTCTCGCCTCTAGCTCACTCGCCTCTCGCCCACTCGCCCCCCGCCCGTTCTCCTCTCGCCCCTTCTTCCTCGCCACTCCTCTTCCCCTCTTTATTCGCCGTGCATTCCCTGTGCATTTCTCCTCAGTGTCCCCTCCCATTCGTTCCCGGCCCCTTCCGTCCCTCCCCTCCCGTCCCCCTCGTCTCTTCGTCCTGATATTTCAAGTCCTGTCCGAGCGTCCGATTTCGAGATGCTGCTTTCTGCGTTTGACTCCCTTGTACCTGCGCTCTTGTCGGCATGCTCTTCCCCTGCATACCGGCTCCACTTCCTCATCCGCGTCTCCTCTCTTCCCTCATCCTTCCCTCGCTTCCCTTTCCTGTCTCCCTTTTCCCTCCCTTTTTTCTCCCTTTTCTCCCCGGCTTTCGTGCCCTCTCTCTCTCCGCCCTTTCTGCCCTCACCCTCTCTCCACCGCTTCCCAGTCGAGCGGCAGTGGCAGCGGCAGCGGCAGCGGCACCAACGGCAAGGTGCTAATGGGACTCACCAATCAGCGCGCGCCCACCGCCGCCTACGCCGCGGGGGACGCCGCCACTGCCGCCGCCGCTGCTGCTGACGGCGGCGGGGGGGCTGGCCGCGGTGGGGGCGGAGGGGAAGGGGAGGGGGAGGGAGAGGGGGAAGGGGAAGGAGATGATGTGTATATGGAGCGGGATGGCGATGGGAACGTGGATGCGAATGGTGGGAGCGACAACGGCAGCGGCACTCAGGTTGCCACCCAGGTGAGCCGCCGTGCGTTTCTCAGGCTCTGTGGCGCGTGGCGCGTCTTTGAGGCGCCTCAAAAATCGTTCCTCAGGCTCTGTGGCGCGTGGCGCGTAAAGAACAGGCCACCTTCCATGTCTCCCCTTCCCCCTATCCGTCCTCTGCCCGAGTCTTTTTGTTTTCCTCGCAACCCCTCACGTCTTTCAAGCACATGCCGCCGTCCCTTCCTACCTGTTTCTATCCCGCCAAACCTGCCGTTGTGGCTCCCCCCACCAACCCTTCACCCCCCTCTCCCCTCCCCATTGCTGTCCCACAACGTCACTCACTCTCCCCTCTCTCCGTCCCCCGCGCGCCCGTCTGATCCCGCCAGGTGGACAACCAGCACGCGCAAGCCGCCATGGCGCAGCAGGCGCGGGGGGAGAAGGGGGAAATGGGGGAAGAGGTGGGGACGAGAGGAGACGGCGCAGGTGCTGCGATGAACGTGGGGCGTGATGCATCTTGGCAGGGCAGGGGCAGAGCGAGAGAGAGCCGTCCGCCGCCGCAGCAGCACGGCAGGGGCGGCAGGGCGGGCAGGGGGGGCTGGGGGTGGAGTGGCGCCAATGGGGGCGGGGCGGAAGGGGTTGTGGCGGGGGAGGCAGTGCGCGCAGCGGAGGCGGTGGTGGAGAGCGCGCAGGCTTCGGGGGAAGGTTCGACCAAGAAGGAGGAGTGTGAGGGGCCGGCGCGAGGGGGAGGGAATGGGGAAGCGGGGGATGAAGTGGAGGAAATGGCCGGGGAAGAGGCAGAGGAGGAGGTAGAGGTGGATGGGAAGCAGCAGGAGGGGGAGGAGGAGGTGGTGGAAGGAAGAATGCATCGTGCTGCAGGTGTTTTTGACGCAGCAGCTGCTGCTGCTGCTGCTGGTGACACTGATGCTGTTGCTGCTGTTGCTGCCGAAAGGGAATCCGAAATGGATGTTGACGGAGCAACCGCGAAGGATTTAGTGACAGGCGCACCGGCAGTCGAACCTGAAACTGCTGCTGGTACCGGTGCTGCTGCTGCTTCTTCTCCTGATGCTGGTGGTGTGGGTGCTGCAGTGGTGGTATCACCCGTGGTAACGCAAATGGTTACCTCAGTGGCCGGCTGCTTACACGACGGATCACTCTCCCAGGGGGCTGTTCCTGCTCTTATCGAGATGGCTTGTAAGGCGGACAGAGAGGGGAAGAAGGTGCGGTGGAGCCTCGGCACAAAGGAGGAAGCTGCTGAGGAAGGCGTTGACGAAGGTTCTTCTCCAGCTAAGAACTGGGGAGGCGTGCAACTAGGGAGGGCAAGCAAGACTGAAGAGGATGTGACTGTAAGGGGCGACGACGCAGAGAAGGACTTTGCCGTAAGAGAATGCGGTGAAGAGATGTTGGTGGAAGGGGGGCGTGCGGAGGGGGCGGTGGAGCAAGAGGCGCAAGGGAGGTCTGTGGAGGATGGACGGAGAGAGAGGGGTCACGCTGGTGCTGATGCTGATGTGAGGAAGAGAGGGCGGGATGACGGGGGAGAACGAGCAGAAGGAGCAACGGGTGCGATGGGAGCGGCAGTAACATTGAAAACTGCGGGAGCAGAGGAAGCATCGGAGGGAGGAGGGGAGGAAGACGGTAGGAGAGTGAGGAGGCGAGTGGAAGTAGACGAGGGAGGGAGAGGGGATGCAGCAATGCAAATGGAAGAGGAGGAGGAGAGGGAGAAGGAGAGGGAGAGTCCGCGGCAGCAGGGCAACTGGAGGCAGGACCAGAGCTACTACCATCAACATCACACCCAGCATCACACCCAGCATCACCATCAGAACCAGCACCAGCATCAGCATCAGCCGCACATGCACATTCAGCACCATGCATCGCAGCACCATGCAGCAGCATGGCAGCAAGCGGCGTGGCAGCAGACGCCCTGGCAGCACTCGGGTCTCTCTGCCTTCACTCGCTACACCACCGCCCACGGCGCTGCACTCCCTCTTCCTCCTGCTGCTGCTGCGCCCGCTCCTGCAGCCGCTGCTGCTAGTCCTGTTCTTGTTCCTGGTGCTGCCCCTGCTCCTGCGCCTGCTGCTGCTGTGGCTGCTGCGGCTGCGGCTGCTGCTGCTGCTGCTGCTGCTGCTCCTGCAACCGTTATTCCTCTCGCTGCCTCTACTCCAGGCCCCGGCCGTTTGCTCACGCCTCCCATTACAAGCACGCCCGATACAGGCGCTTCTGGTACCATCACTCCTGGTTCATCCGTAGCCATCACAGGAGCTGGGGGGCACCAACAATCACACCATCTGCATCACCACCATCACCACCATCACCAACAACACCAGCAGAACCAGCACAACCAGCAAAACGAGCAACACCAGCAACGCCAGCAGCAGCAGGAGTGCCGGCAGCTCTTTCCCCAGAGCCCAGCTCACCCAGTGTCGAGCCAACCGCCCAAGTCCGTTGTCGGTTCGGGCGGACTGGTTGCAGGTTCGGGTGGTACTGGAGGTTCGGGTGGAGGCTCGGGAGGGAAGATGGACGGCAGCAGCGGGCTGACGAGCGTGCGTGATGGTGGTGTTAACAGTGGTAGCGGAGGGAGTGGAGGGGAGAAGGGTAGTGCAAATGCGGAGGGTGGGAGGAGAGGAGGGAATGAGGGGGAGAGTGGAATGGCGGTGTCACAGAGAATACTTGAACAGGGGGATGGTGCTGCTGTTGCAGGAGCAGTGGAAGCAGAAGCGGCGCCGACTACCCATGCATCTGCAGCACCACCAGCAGTAACAGCAGTACCAGCGGCACCAACAGCTGAGGCGGCACCAGCAGCAGCAGCAGCAGCAGCGGCAGCGGCAGCGGCAGCGGCACCGCGAGAAGCAGCAGCTGCCGCCCTGCTTGGGCTGGGAACAATCAACCCAGCAGCACCGACGCCTCTCTCCCCCGCTACAGCAGCAGGGCAGCATGGGGAGCCCTCTTCCCTCCGCACCCTCCCCACTCTCCCCACCCCTTTCGCCCACCCTTTCGCTGACTCATACCCCACTCCCCCTCCTCCTCCTGCTGCTGCCGCTGCTGCTGCTGCCATGTTCCATCCCTTCAACCCTTTCACTCTGCTGCCCGGACCCAACGGTTTTCCAGGCCTGGGCAGGTCCACGCCAATCCGGGGAGTTTCACCTGCCCAGGGGGAGGATTTGGATGGGTGCGGAGCGGCAGGGAGCAGTGGGGAGGGGCAGGCGGGGAGGGAAGGAAGAACAGCAGCACTGGGTGGCAGTGCTTCTGACGCTGCCGCTGCTGCTGCTGCTACCGGAAATCTCAATGCCGCTGCCGCTGCTGCTGCCGCTGCTGCTGCTGCGGCTGCGGCTGCTGCTGCTGCTGACCCTGCTGGGAACCCTATTCCCGCACCACCCGCCTCTATCACCCCTCCAGGGCCCCCCCCTCTGTCTGGGTTTCCCCTTGACGTTTCCTCTGGAATGTACCTGCCTCCTGCATACTATGCTGCTTCGGCTGCTGCTACGGCAGCAGCAGGGGTGCCCCCTCCGTGGCTGTACGCGCCTCATATGATGCCGCAGCTGGCGCAGCAGGCATTGCAGCAAGCCATAATGCAACAGATGCAGGCACAGCAGCACCTGCACCTGCAGCATCAGCGTGGGCAGATTCAGCTTCCCCAAGCACTGCCAGCAGCAGCAGCAGCAGCAGCACCACCAGCAACAGTGGCTCCAGCAGCAGCGGCACCAGTGGCGGTGGCTGCAGCGGCAGCAGCAGCAGCGCAGCAGCTGAATCTCCTGTCAAGCCTGGCTCCCCCCAGTTTCTCACCCTCGCCCTTCCTCCCCGCCCGCCCGACCCTCTCCCACCTGAACCCACATGTCCCCCATGCCTCCCATGCCTCCTCCCTTCCCTCTCCTCTCTCGCGCCCGTCGTCCCTCTCCTTCCTGTCAACTCCCTCACTCCAGCCCAGTCCCACGCCTATACCTCTGGAGCACCTAAGCGGGCCCCATTCAGAGATTCGCCTAGGCACAAACCCTGCTGCTGCTGGTGCCACTGGACCCTCTGCCACCGCTGCTGCTGTTCCTGCAGCCGCTGCTGCCAGTGCCGCTGCCGCTGCCACCGCTGCCGCCGCCGCTGCCGCTGCCGCTGCTGCCGCTGCTGCTGGTGCTGGTGCGGCTACCGGCAGCACTGCATGTGCCAGCCAGCTTCCCCCTGCCCCTGTGCTCAAGCTGCCTCTGCCCCCGTGGACAGCGGGAGGTGCAAGCAGGCAGCAGCATGGGCAGGACGAGAGAGGGAGGGATTTGGGGAAGGAGCAAGGGAGGCAGCAAGGGAAGGAGCATAAGAGGGAGCAAGGGAAGGAGAAGGAGCATGGTGAGTTAGTGCCGAAGCGTGAAATAAGCACTCATGGCAGTGGGAATAGAGAGGGTGGAACTCGTGTTGCTGCATGCGAGAATAGGCAGCACCAGCACCACCATAATCAGAAGCAGAATCAACCTCAGCAGCGCCATCTGGTGCGTGAAAGTAGCTTCAGTGTCGTATCCCCTGCCGCCCACGGCTCTGCTGCTGCTTCTGCTGGGCCGACAGCAGCAGCTGGAGGAGCAGGGGCGGCAGCAGCAAGAGGAGCCACGAATGGGGATGGGGATGGGCGTGGGGATCGGGAGGGTGCGAGTGCGAGTGGCAGTGGGAATGGGAATGGGAATGGGAGTGGGATGCAGAGCGGTCAGGGCAGTGGAGGCGGGGGCAGTGGTGGTGTGGGCAGCGCCCAAGACAGCAAAGATGGAGCTGCTGCCAGGGCGATTGGCAGTGCTGATGGTGGTGCTCAGGGCGATCCGGGTAATGTTGGCACAGCAGGAGGTGGGAGTGGCAGCACCAACGGCCAACCCTTACAAAAGCCACCAGAGCTCGCAAACGGCACAGCGGCGCATGGTTGGAGAGGAAGTGAGGAGGCACGGGGCAGGGAGGGTATGACTGGGTGCAGTAGGGCTGGCAGTGGTACTGGGAGCGTGCACGTGCCTGTAGAGGCGAGCCGGGGCAGTGGGGTGAAAATGGTGAGCCTGATGGGGCATGCTGTGGCGTTCCCCCCCTGCACTGCTGATGCATCGGCCACACCTGCCACCACGACAGGTGAAGTGGTGGATGGGGAGGAGGAAGGCAGGGATGAAGAGATGGCGGAGGGGGAACGGGGCGCGTGTGGAGCAGCAGCAGGAGGAGGAGTTGAAACAGCAGCACGGCAGTGCCGAGCCATGGACGGTTTTGGCTCAGGAGCAGGGAGTTCCCAGCCTCAAGAGAATCCTGCAGCGGAAGCTGCTGCGTGTGCTGCATGTGCGTGTGGTGGGCCTGGTTGTGAGCTGTCGCAAGGCTCTGGTCAGTGCCAGGCTGCGCTGGGGGCTGCAGGAGGAGGGTGTGTGGCTGATGTTGCTGTTCCTACTGTGATGAGCCGGCAGGCTGTGCGAGAGGCGGCACTGAATAAATTCAGGCAGAAGCGCAAGGACCGGTGCTTCGAAAAGAAGGTATGCGACTCGGTTTTCTTAGGGAGTTGCTTCTCAGGAATGGGTTACTACCATTGTGAAGCATGCATATCTCATGGGTTCTCCTTTCTGCCGTACATATGTTCTTATTGAGCTTCTCCTTTATGTTATTTTGCGCTTTCAGGTTCGTTATCAGAGTCGGAAGCGACTGGCAGAGCAAAGACCGAGATTTCGGGGTCAGTTTATTAAACAAGCCCCTGCCGGTGTAGGTGCTGGAGCACCAAGTGATTTGGTACTGGGCTCTCAGCCTCATGTCAATAAGGAATGGAACAAACGATACTAACATTACTGACTATGTGCTGTGCATAGTGTTGTGATGTGCTAGTGTAGGGTATTGAAAGGACATATGTGCCGATTTAAATTACAGTGCTTTGAAATAGTGATGGATTGATGCATTTTCACATGATATTTCTAAGAACCAGTCCATGACATGGGGGGGATTAATAGTGCCAGAATTCCATTGCCCTTAGCAAAATTCCATGATGGTACATGGCGAGGCAAGGACCTGTTATGTCTCGTAACGTATACCCATATCAAGTGTAATAACCAGAGGTCCTGCTTCGTCCGCGAAGAACTCGAACGAAACCTGACATCCTTTCTGGTAACACTGGCAGAAGCTGCGCTTCGCCGAAGTTGGGAGGATCTCGAAGAAGCTTTCCGAAACTCCCATTTCAAACGAAAACTGTTCGCAGAATCGCACGATCTACGCTCACCAGCACTCAGCGTCGCGTCTCCGTCGCAGGCACGATGGAGTGACCCCGAGACCCTTCAGCTCAGGCACCCATGCGACACTCACACCACCCCCATACAACCACCCCAGCCACTTCAGAGTTCCCTTCCTCCTCCCCAGATTCATCCAACCAGCAGGTTGCCAAGGAGGAAACCGTAGCCTGGGATTGAGCACTGATCAGGATCTGTCGTCGTCCTAAGTAGGCCTAGCTCGTTCTGAGATTAGGCTAGGTCCTTCCGTATCTTTGAAAATGTCCGCCTTCACTGGGACGACTACAAAATGCAAATCTTGTGGAAAGACCGTGTACTTGATGGAGCAGTTGATAGCTGATGGGGTCATCTACCACAAGCATTGTTTCCGGTGGGTTTCTCTAGAGTGCATATCTGTCCCGCGTGTCCATAGCAACTTCTGACCTAGATCGTCCATGTTATGTGTACTGAGCAGGTGCTTTCATTGCAAGGGCACTCTTAAGGTAAATATCTGTTAGACACCTTGTTCTCCACGCAAAACACGATTCATAACGTTGGCTAAAGATTACTATTTTCTGTCTCAACAGCTGAACAATTTCGCTTCGCTTGAAGGTGTTCTGTACTGTAAGCCCCACTTCGATCAGCTCTTTAAGAAAACTGGGTGCTACAACAAGAGCTTTGAGGAGGCAATCAAGTCGGAGAAGGAGAAGACGGTGGCACCTGGAAGTGAGTATGATTTTTTTTATTCCTCGGGAATGTCATGACCACTTCGAGTGCGAGTATCTCAGTGTTCTTTTTTTGCCTCAGGCGTGACATCTACCACTGGCGTATCGAGATACGGAGGAGACAGCAAGGTAAGACAGGGTTAATGTTTCTCGTCGTTTTTGCCTCTTAAACAAGCCAACTTCGTTCGTGATCGTAATCAGTTGATCTTGATATTATGCAGAGGGTCGTCAATCCTTTGGCAGCGAGGTTCGGCGGGACACAGGAGAAATGCGTGGTTTGCAGCAAGACAGTCTACCCCTTGGAAAAGGTATTGCCGTTGCCAACTTCTACACTGCTTTTGTTGATAGAGACGCGCGCACTCGCGCTCACATGGGTTTTCAATGTTATTTCAGGTCAGTGTCGAGAACTCGACATACCACAACCAGTGTTTTAAATGCGTCCACAGTGGATGCAAACTCACGACCTCGACGTACCAAGCACTGGGAGGAAAGCTGTACTGCAAGGCGCATTTCCAACAGCTGTTCTTGAAGAAGGGCAATTTCACAGAGTTGCAGCGTGAAACAGGCGACGGGGCTGATGCTGGATCACAAGCCGCAGCTGCGGTGACATCTGTGTCCATATCCAAGCCCTCCACTGCCTCTCTTGCAAAATCAGCCGCTGCTGCTTCGGAACCTCCTTCTAGTTCAGTCGTGAAAGACGAGGAGGATTCAGAGGAGGATTCTCCACCCCCAAAGCCCGTTGCTGCTTCATCTTCAGCACCCCCCCCAGCTGCTGCAACCTCAACGCCAGTGAAGCCAGTTGAAGAGAAGAAACCGCCACCGCCAGCAGCAAAGGATGATACCGACTCTGATGATGATAGCGACGACGATAGCGACGACGACTCAGATGATAGCGATGACTCCGATTCTGATTGAGCAGGGCAGAACTGGTGGGAGATCGAGCACTCGCGGATGCCACCATGAACATGTATTTGATCCTTTAGATTCGAGTATTTACATATTCAGTTCACCTCGACATGTAGGGCGCGCACATAGAGCTATGGCTAGACTTCCAGAGTTTGATGTTTCAAGTCCATGGATTTTCAGAGTCCTTGAGAGGAGGGAGGGCGTCTATTTTGATTTGTGTGATGCATGTTGGAGGTGCTTGTACGTAGCACAAGCTCTAAAAAATCTATGCAGGTTTGTGTAATGATAGTTCTTCATGCCTTCCGTTCCTGACTGCGAAACTGTATCTGACGTAGGCTCAAGCGCAACGTGCTTTTATGCGCCTTTGTGTATGGTCTTGATATTCTCATGGGTTTTATCCTCAATTGAGCAGAAACTGTAGTTTGATTCAATTCCACCCTATTGTAGCTTGTGGGGAGAAAATGGGCTGGAAGGAAGTGCTTCCCGGCGTGCTTCGCTTCAATGTTCGTCGCAGTTTTTGTTCGCCAAGCTTGAAATATGTTTCGCCAACCATCTCGCACCCCACAAACACGAAGCGCCAGAATCGCTCACTCCCAAGCAGGAACCGACGCCAGCCAACCAATACCCATGATCACAGATGGTTCTTCAATGCGATTGGTCCCTTGAGATATGTTAGCGAGTTTTGGATATTGGCTATTGTCAAATCCTGCACACTTCTGTCGGTGAAGCCCAATTCTCTACAAGCGCGGAACCTTGTCACTGCTGCCTGATATAGGCCCGATTGAACGCAACCTGGTTGCTGTTCGTAAAGGAGCTTCACAAAAGAGCCGTTGTTGCTCCAACACAGGCTACTGAAAGCCATGGCGTCCGTCACCATGCAGGCTGCGTCTACCGCCGTTGTGGCCAAGTCCGCCTTCCTTGGCGCTGGCCAGTCGCGCCTTGCTAAGTCGACCCGTGCTGCTGCGCAGCCCGTTTCCGTGTCGGCCCTTAAAATTGAAGCCAAGGGTAACTGGCTTCCAGGTTCCACCTCTCCGGCCTGGCTTGATGGCAGGTACTTAGCGGTTCTGCGTGTATGCTTTAGTGTGTTCGACAGGCACCGAAGGAAACGATAACGCTGAACCAGAATCGACACTCAGCACTCAGATATCTAAATGCGCTCCATCTTGTTTCCTGATGCAGCCTCCCCGGCGACAACGGCTTCGATCCCCTTGCCCTGGCTGAGGATCCCGAGAACCTCAAGTGGTACGTCCAGGCCGAGCTCCAGAACGGTCGCTGGGCTATGCTTGGTGTTGCAGGCATGATCATCCCCGAGGCTCTGACCTCCGCTGGGCTCCTGAACGTGCCCGTGTGGTACGACACTGGTGTCGCTGAGTACTGGTGCCCCACTCCCACCCTGTTCGCCATTGAGTTCATCCTGTTCAACTTTGTCGAGCTTCTGAGGTGGCAAGACATCAAGAAGCCCGGCAGCGTGAGCACGGACCCGTTCTTCAAGAACAACAAGCTTCCCCCTGGTGATGTCGGCTACCCCAGCTTCAACCCCCTGAGTATGGGAACCGACTTCCGCACCAAGGAGAGCGAGCTGGCTAATGGTGAGAAATTTTATATCAAGCGTTCGTAATTGCTGGGTGTTGGCTTTCGTACCCCTCATTCGAGACTAATCTCTTATCTTCTCATCCATTTCCAGGTCGTACCGCCATGATCGCTTTCTTGGGCTTCATCATCCAGTCTCACGTCACTGGTGCTGGTCCTTTCGCCAACCTTGTCGCCCACATTTCTGACCCATGGAACACCACCGTTTTCCAGAGCCTGGATGCTTTCTACGCGTCTCACTAAGTTCAAATTTGTACAAATATAATGTTTAGTTAAAAGTCCAATTAGTGAAAATTGAGTTAGCAGTCAAATGGAT
Source organism: Closterium sp. Yama58-4 (assembly GCA_947470075.1). Lineage (NCBI taxonomy): Eukaryota > Viridiplantae > Streptophyta > Zygnematophyceae > Desmidiales > Closteriaceae > Closterium > Closterium sp. Yama58-4. The sequence continues at coordinate 104,526 of CANIUD010000327.1, read as the reverse complement.
TGCCTGTTGCGGCTGTTATCATACGGAACAGGCCAATGGTGGAAAACCAATCTGCGAGTGGGATGGCTTGAGGTGAAAGTAGGATGATCATCTGGGAGTGCCAGGGAAGGACCACATTCTACTTGCAGTGCAACAAACCTCGTGGTGTATACTTTCTGCTTACAAGCTATGGTGTGTGAGAAAGTTCATTTTGGGCGCAGCAAGGCATCCCCTAGTGGCAAAAACTTAGATTGAATGGACATTATAAAGAAGAAGAGAAATGCGCCTAGTAATCTGCTACTATCTGCCCCACAACTGATCTCAGTGGAACTAGGACAGGTGGCTGGGCTGAATCTACCGTAAATGAAGCACTAGATAGAGGTTAATGCATTAGTGATTTGTGCGAATTTGGCTTACCGATAATTGTGTTAAATAACATCTGTTCCAGTAGCTGGATTAGATGCTCGTTCCCATACACCGCACTGCACTCAATATAAGTTCTCTCAATCCTTAGTATGTAAATTGATGGTACAGATTACATATTCCATTAACCTCACATATTATTGTTCAGAATGAATAAGAGTTCCAAAATTAACTTGAGATTTATGTTCTTATGGCGTATATGCTATAGGTTTGTCCAGAAAGGTTGTGTTGAGGTGGAGCTGAAATTCTTATAGCAGTAAGAGCATATTCTTTTATGTCTACACCCCAGTGGTATTTGATTTTTCTGGTTACCATGACTTCACGAATTTTAGGGGCCTATCACCCAGTGAACAATCCGACTTCGCGACAGAAATCAATGAGGGCGTTGCGCTGAAGTTGACAGCCAACCAGTATGCTGCGAGAACGATGGGTCTTATCCACGATTGGCTGATTCAGATACGCCTTGAGTTTTGGATATCGCTCGTTCGCCAGTCGCTGGTTCCCCCCATCTGCCCCGTGGGAATTGCGTCTCTCAGCCAAGCGCGGGGAACACAGGTGGAGCAACCTGGCGGAGGGGGTGGAGGAGCTGAAGTACCATCCCAGCAATCGTTAGACTGCTGACTGCAGAGGAACCTCTTTCCAAGCCACCTCCTTCAGTTCGCCAACCAAAGACGTAGCCATGGCTTCCGTCACCATGCAGGCTGCCTCCGTCGTGGCTAGGTCCACTTTCCTTGGCGCGGGTTCCTCGCGCCTTGCCAGGTCGACCCGTGCTAACGCACAGCCGACCTCCATCTCCGCCCTGAAGATTGAGGCTAAGGGCAACTGGCTCCCTGGGTCCACCTCCCCGGCCTGGCTCGATGGCAGGTAAATGCCGTTCGATACGTGAATCAGCAATGATCCTTTCAGGCGCATTCTTACCGTGCGATATCGGAACGTTTCTTCGTAGACGACTAATGCCTTCGCATCTATCCTTTCTTATTATTCCAGCCTCCCCGGCGACAACGGCTTCGATCCCCTTGCCCTGGCTGAGGATCCCGAGAACCTCAAGTGGTACGTCCAGGCCGAGCTCCAGAACGGCCGCTGGGCCATGCTCGGTGTTGCCGGCATGATCATCCCCGAGGCTCTGACCTCCGCTGGGCTCCTGAACGTGCCCGTGTGGTACGACACTGGTGTCGCTGAGTACTGGTGCCCCACTCCCACCCTGTTCGCCATTGAGTTCATCCTGTTCAACTTTGTTGAGCTTCTGAGGTGGCAAGACATCAAGAAGCCCGGCAGCGTGAGCAAGGACCCGTTCGGCAATACGCTCGCCCCTGGTGAAGTGGGTTACCCCGGCTTCAACCCCATGGGCCTGGGAACCGACTTCCGCAGCAAGGAGAGCGAGCTCGCTAACGGTGAGCATCACTACTACGCTTCAGTTTATTGCGATATAGTAACAATATTTTCGGATCAAGGCACGATGTTCGTCGGACTAAATTACTCGTGCATTTATGTTTTTCAGGCCGTACCGCCATGATCGCGTTCTTGGGCTTCATCATCCAGTCGCACGTCACCGGTGCTGGTCCCTTCGCCAACCTGGTTGACCACCTTGCCGACCCATGGAACACGACCGTCTTCCAGAGCCTGGACAAGTTCTTCGCTTCTTAAGCTGTATATCTTGATAAAGAATTGAATTTTTGATCAACAAGCATAAATATATGAATCCTTGCTCAAGCATGGTACTTGTACATGAGGCTATTTTCAGATTCCGTGGCTGAAACAGTTTCACTGCACGTTAGGAAGGGTAGCTTGCATAAGAAACACTAGCAGCAGAACTGAACTCACCAACTGGTGCGGAACCATTGTAGACGCTCATTATCGATGAAAACGCAGCATTTGTTGGCTGAATGTAGCATGAACCTGTTACTGCCGACCTTACCCAGCCAGTGGCGCATTCGGAGCAATCCTCACCAACATGACCTGGTAGGGTATCACAAATGGTATGGCGCACATTGCTTTAGCGGATTTACCCTCCAGAAGCATGTGACACGCACAGGACACAACGTTGGTAGAAGAAAATCAACCAAGGTGGACAGTCGTGGACCATTATGTTTCTAAGGTGGGGTTTTACATCTCCATACGTACCCCAGAAGCAGTCACATGTGCCTGTGAAGTCAAGGCACCGACCAAAGCCAGAGCATGCAATGTTCCTCCCCCGGCCATCGCCAGGTGCTGGACACACCAGCGAAACAAATGGGCAGTCTTCTGGGCAGCAAAGAGATCCGTCGCTGCCTCTGGAAATCCCATTTGCAATCTGGGAACTGCCCGGAAAAGCAGAAGCCCCACTGGCCTGCGAGCACCGCTCTCCGATCTCACAGATGTTGTTTCCACAGATGCCAAGGCGGGTTGATAAGAGCAGCGACATGAAGGAAGCACCAGGGACGCCCTGATGGGAACAACATGAACACACACCATGAGTGCTGCTGCGTGGCACAAGACCTCGACCATGCAGGGAAATGCAAGCCCAGGGCGCTTTATCAAGAGCACATGCCCATTCAGCACTGAGACAAACATGTGTGGTGTTGGAATAATGAGTAAGAGCAGCAGGTGACTTTGCGGCAGAATGGCTGGGGTGGGGAGGGAGGGGCATCACCAGGAATGGCTTGGTTGGGGGTTGCATGCTGTCCTGAGCATACTGCACCAGCGCCTCTCGGAAGCTGGTCTCTGCCATGCGTGGAGTCGTGGACCCCACCTGCCACACACCACCCATTCATGTCCGTCGCCCACCCCGAAGGATGAGATGGTTTTGTTTTGAGTCGACTCAAAACTAGACACTTCAAAGGATGAGATGGTTTTGGTTAGAGAGATGTGCGCATGCGCACAGGAAGGCAACATAAATTTCTTTTGCTTGAACCTGCCCCTTGCAAGGGTGACAGCGACAGCGGCTGCAGCAGCAGCAGCGGCAGTAGCAGCAGCAGCAACAGCAGCAGCAGCAGCGGCAGCAGCAGCAGCAACAACAGCGGTGCATACCGCTAGGGGCTGAGCAACGAATTGCACTCAAACGTCTCTGGGGCTGTCCGTGTCATTCAGCTGCCCTTTGAGACGCCTCAAAAGGGCAGCAGCAACAATGACAGCAACAGCGACAGCAACAGCAACAGCAACAGCGACAGCAACAGCAGCAGCAACAATGACAGCAACAGCGACAGCAACAGCAACAGCAACAGCGACAGCAACAGCAACAGCCACATCAACAGCAACAGCAACTGCGACAGCAACAGCAACAACAGCAGCAGCGACAGCGACAGCAGCACGTACCGCGAGGGGCTGAGCAACAAACTGCACCGAAACGCCTCTAGGGCTGTCTGTGTCATCCAGCTGCCCACACCCCCCCTCTGACTCCCACGCATGGCCTGATTGCTCCACCCCAGACCTCTCCTGCCCAGCCTGAGAGCTAGGTTCGGTGGCCGACGAGAGCTGGTTTGGAGCAGAAGTTTCTGGGAGGTCAGGCAGGCATGGCGCTGGTGTGATTGAGAGGAAGGAGATGGCTTGTGGTAGCACGTCCAGAATCTCAGCCATCTGATGGAGTGAGTGAGAGAGGGAGGTGTGTGAAGGAGTTGAATTTTGAGTCGACGCAAAGATCTTCTGAGTCGACTCAAACGTCCAGAATCTCAGCCATCTGATGGAGAGGGAGGTGTGTGAAGGAACGACTTTTGAGACGTCTCAAAAGCACGTCCAGGATCTCAGCCATCTGATGGCATGCGCGAGTGAGTGAGGGAGGTGTGAGAAAAAGGGGGGTGGGAAGTGAAGGAGATGTGCGTCAAAACGAGTATGCTCATGTGTGGAGATGCATTCATGCAGTGCTGTGTGAGAACCAGCATGGCAGGCAGGCCTTTGCTCAAGAGCATGACATGCCCTACGTACCCCACTGGTGAACGCAGAAGCGAAGGCGCTGAAGTGATAGTCGCTGCTGTTGCCTGCAGTGTCATTGGAACTATTATTGCCTGTATCGCCATCTGTACTGGTGCTGGGGGAGCTGGAAGCAACCAAGCTGGAGTTCACATTCACAGTGCTGGAGGCAAGCTCGAGAGCATGCGAGGCCACTGACTGCGAAAATGGTACCTGCGAACGGAGAAGGCGAGGACAGGAAAACAGGAAGCAAGGGAGACAGGTGGGGAGAGAGATTGGGCGGGGAAGGGCACATGAATGTGGAGACACATGCCATACCATGCGGCATGATTTGTTCATGATGCAATATGATGCTCGCTGATGCATTGTAGACGCTAGAGGGAATCAGATCAAGTTGCATGGCATCCTGCATGCATGTGTTCGGTGTGTGCACATACGATACCCACATGGCATGGAAACATGTGGGCAAGGAAAGCGCAGGGGGTTGCCGTCCCCATTGCATCGTTTCTAAGTGGATCACAAAACCCATTGCATCTTGGATGGAAGCACACGTACCCGCATGGCAACGGTGGCGAGGAGAGCACAGGAGGTGCTGTCCCCATCGCATCGCCCGCATGCATTCAAGCGGGCAAAGAGGAGACAGGGACGCATGCATTCGAGCACAACTGCCCAGCTTTTGAGTAGACCTCCTGCTACCTGTCACTACCTGAACGAGCACATACCCGCACGGCAACGGTCGCAAGGAGCGCGCAGGAAGTGCCGTCCCCATCACATTGCCCGCATGCATCGAGGCGGGCGGAGGGGCAGCACACCCCCATCTCGTCCCTCAGACCCGACGTGCAGCAGTCTCCCCTTATGTCCACCGCGCTGGGTGCGAGGGAGGTGGATGGTGGGATGGGGAGGGGGGATGGATAGGGAAATGGGACGGGAGAAAAGAGAGAAGGGATAGTGGTGGTGGGGGGCCCGCATGCCCAATGTGCAGCACAGCACACTCCCCATCAAAGAGTGAAAATACATCTGCTTTGAGACGTCTCAAGATGCCTCTAAAGAAAGAGAAACTACCGGGTATGTCACCTCTCCTCTCTCCCACTCGGTCTCACCCGTACCTGCCATTGCCATTGCATACTCCGCAGGCGTCCACTCGGCCACTCTCACAGCATGCACCGTTCTGCACCCAGTCGCACCGCACACAGGCACACAGGGTCACAGGAACACAGGCAGACAGGCAGACAGGTACATGATACAGAGGCGCACAGGCGGACAGGTAGTGAGGGAAGAAGGCAGTTATTCACAGAAGAAGGAAGGGCACTCAAGCACGACGGGGAGAGCAAGAAAGGAAAGTAAGTAGCATGAGATTAGGTGCATGTGTGCAGTGTGTCCGAGGCTGCACCAAAAGGAAATTCAGAGACACAGAGGGCAGCCGCAGTGTTGAGACGCCTCACAACTTAATGTGCTGCCACAACTCCAGTGAGCCAGGAGCAGGGGCATGGGCAGGACAAGGGGCAGGGGCATGCACACAGGCAGGAGCAGACCTGGTCAAGGCGGGCAGAGGCAGAGAGGCAGCACCACCCCCATCGATCCACTAGGTAAGCCGGACAGCAGGAGACGTGCACTGAAACAGTCATATTCACACTGCTGCTGCTGCTGCTGCTGTTGCTGCTGCTGCTAATGCTGCTGCTGCTGCTGCTGCTGCTGCTGCTGCTGCTGCTGCTGCTGGTGCTGCTGGTGCTGCTGGTGCTGCTGCTGCTGCCGCTGCTGCTGCTGCAGCTGCTGAAGGGGTTGAGGGTGCTGGTGCTGTTGCAGTCACTGCTGCCTGATCCTAACCCATTTGGCCGGTCAACAGTTGTTGCTACAGCAGCAACATCAGCGGCGGCATCAGCATCATCAGCATCAGCAGCAACAGAAGCAGAAGCAGCAGTTTGAGCGTGGACAGGCATGGGAGAGAGCATGAGTCCCACGGGCCTGCCTCCACAGGGGCGAGGCTCACTGCACTGTGGGCCGGTCCACCCCTCCCTGCACACACATGCCCCCCGCTGCATGCATGGAGGGCGGGGGTGGGAAAGACGGCAAGGGAACAGAGGGGATTGTGAGACCTGCGGCGTGGGAGAGAGCATGAGTCCCACGGGCCTGCCTCCACAGCGCCGAGGCTCGCTGCACTGAGGGCCCGTCCAACCCTCCCTGCACACACACGCTCCCCGCTGCATGCATGGAGGGCGGTTGGAGGGTGAGGGAAAGAGAACAGGGGAGTGAGTGTTATGTTATGAGGGGCGAGGCTCGCTGCACTGAGCGCCTGTCCATCCCTCCATGCCCAAACACGCTCTCCGCTGCATGCAAGGAGGGTGGTTGGGCGGGAGGGGAAGGGAACGAGTGGAGTGCTATGAGATTTAAGGCGTTCCAAACACGGGGTTGCTAGCAGTGCAGAGACAACAAGCAGCCCATCTCAAGTCTCCTGTGTACGAGAGCACAAGACACGACATGGCTCACGTTGTAAGTGTCTAATGCTTTTTCGGCGTCTCAAAAAGAAATTGCAAGCGCCGTGCCATGCTCACCTCGCAAGTGCCGTGCTCACCTCGCAAGTGCCATGCTCACCTCACACATGCCGTGCTCACCTCACACATGCCGTGCTCACCTCACACGTGCCGTGTGTGCATGAGAGGCTGGAGCAGAGAAGAGAAGAGGTGCTGCTGTTGCTCTTGCGGCTTCTGTGGCTGTGCTTGCTGTGCTTGCTGTGCTTGCTATGCTTGCCGTGCGTGCTGTGCTTTCTGTGTCTGCCATGCCTGCTGTTCCTGCTGTGGCTTTTGCTGCTACTGTGGCTGTTGCTGCTACTGTGGCTGTTTCGGCTGCTGTGGCTGTTGCTGCTGCTGCTGTGACTGCTGCTGCTGCTGCTGCTGCTGCGATTGGATGGTTTGGTGGTGGCGGTAGCAGTTGCATTACTGGGAGCGACACCAGCCGTAGTATTGGGAGCGTTGGTGGAGGAAGAGGGTGAAACGGAGGGGGAGGAGGCAGCATGGGAGGTGGTGGAGGGGAGTGGGGGAGGCGGGAGGCAGGGGGAGAACGTTGCGGGTTTGACTGAGCTGGAGCAGAACGAGTCTTGGACTGATTGGCCTCGTATGCTCACACACTGCGAGATAAAGAGAGGACAAGGGAGAACAAAGGGAGGAAGGAGGAGGGAGTGAGAACGGAGGGAGCGAGCGAGAAGGGAGAACGGAAAACAGAAAAGCAGGAGTGGCAAGTGGAAACAGAAAGGTTGGTTGGGGAAGGAGGGAATGGGACGATTGAGAAGCAATATCTTGAAGCAGCTTGCAGGTGGTTTTCTTGAGTGTGAAACGAGCTGGGCATGCATGCACTGCGATTGAAACACAATGAGCAGCAGCTTGGCACACAGCAGAAGGAACCTCAACAGACCTCAATGTCCCTCCTTCTCCACCCGTACACTCGCATCACTTCCTCCTCCACCACACTCCACCCCGTTCCACCACTGCTGCTTCTGCTCGTATTGCTGGTGCTGCTGGTGCTGCTGGTGCTGCGGCTGCTGCCACCACTGCTGCTGCTGCTGTTGCGTGTCATCCCAGCATGTGCATCTGACAAGAGGGTCAGGGAGTACTGGCAGGGAGACCAGCCGCTAGGCCTCCACGTGTAGATGGAGCAAGGCTGGGGGGAGGAGGGGAGGAGCAGAGAGTGAGAGAGATTTGAGGCAAGGTGGGATCATTTCAGAATGTGCATTTGACAAGAGGGTCAGGGAGTATTGGCAGGGAGACCAGCCAAGAGGCCTCCTCGTGTAGATGGAGCACGGCTGGGGGGCGGAGGGGAGGAGGAGAGAGAGCAGAGGTAAGGCAGAGAGAGAGCGTAAGGAAGACAGCGAGAGAAGAACTTGAGGCAAGGTGTGTCTGGAATGAGACCGTACTGGCAAGCAGGCAGAGCAGCTGCGAGGGCGTTTGGGTGTGAGGGTGTGTGAGTGTGCCGGTGTGAGGTGTGAGCTCACGCCCAAACGCCCTCGCAGAATGGGTGTGAGCAGGCAGAGCAGCTGCGAGGGCGTTTGGGTGTGAGGGTGTGTGAGTGTGCCGGTGTGAGGTGTGAGCTCACGCCCAAACGCCCTCGCAGAATGGGTGTGAGCAGGCAGGGCAGCTGCGAGGGCGTTTGGGTGTGAGGGTGTGTGAGTGTGCCGGTGTGAGGTGTGAGCTCACGCCCAAACGCCCTCGCAGAATGGGTGTGAGCAGGCAGAGCAGCTGCGAGGGCGTTTGGGTGTGAGGGTGTGTGAGTGTGCCGGTGTGAGGTGTGAGCTCACGCCCAAACGCCCTCGCAGAATGGGTGTGAGCAGGCAGAGCAGCTGCGAGGGCGTTTGGGTGTGAGGGTGTGTGAGTGTGCCGGTGTGAGGTGTGAGCTCACGCCCAAACGCCCTCGCAGAATGGGTGTGAGCAGGCAGAGCAGCTGCGAGGGCGTTTGGGTGTGAGGGTGTGTGAGTGTGCCGGTGTGAGGTGTGAGCTCACGCCCAAACGCCCTCGCAGAATGGGTGTGAGCAGGCAGAGCAGCTGCGAGGGCGTTTGGGTGTGAGGGTGTGTGAGTGTGCCGGTGTGAGGTGTGAGCTCACGCCCAAACGCCCTCGCAGAATGGGTGTGAGCAGGCAGAGCAGCTGCGAGGGCGTTTGGGTGTGAGGGTGTGTGAGTGTGCCGGTGTGAGGTGTGAGCTCACGCCCAAACGCCCTCGCAGAATGGGTGTGAGCAGGCAGAGCAGCTGCGAGGGCGTTTGGGTGTGAGGGTGTGTGAGTGTGCCGGTGTGAGGTGTGAGCTCACGCCCAAACGCCCTCGCAGAATGGGTGTGAGCAGGCAGAGCAGCTGCGAGGGCGTTTGGGTGTGAGGGTGTGTGAGTGTGCCGGTGTGAGGTGTGAGCTCACGCCCAAACGCCCTCGCAGAATGGGTGTGAGCAGGCAGAGCAGCTGCGAGGGCGTTTGGGTGTGAGGGTGTGTGAGTGTGCCGGTGTGAGGTGTGAGCTCACGCCCAAACGCCCTCGCAGAATGGGTGTGAGCAGGCAGAGCAGCTGCGAGGGCGTTTGGGTGTGAGGGTGTGTGAGTGTGCCGGTGTGAGGTGTGAGCTCACGCCCAAACGCCCTCGCAGAATGGGTGTGAGCAGGCAGAGCAGCTGCGAGGGCGTTTGGGTGTGAGGGTGTGTGAGTGTGCCGGTGTGAGGTGTGAGCTCACGCCCAAACGCCCTCGCAGAATGGGTGTGAGCAGGCAGAGCAGCTGCGAGGGCGTTTGGGTGTGAGGGTGTGTGAGTGTGCCGGTGTGAGGTGTGAGCTCACGCCCAAACGCCCTCGCAGAATGGGTGTGAGCAGGCAGAGCAGCTGCGAGGGCGTTTGGGTGTGAGGGTGTGTGAGTGTGCCGGTGTGAGGTGTGAGCTCACGCCCAAACGCCCTCGCAGAATGGGTGTGAGCAGGCAGAGCAGCTGCGAGGGCGTTTGGGTGTGAGGGTGTGTGAGTGTGCCGGTGTGAGGTGTGAGCTCACGCCCAAACGCCCTCGCAGAATGGGTGTGAGCAGGCAGAGCAGCTGCGAGGGCGTTTGGGTGTGAGGGTGTGTGAGTGTGCCGGTGTGAGGTGTGAGCTCACGCCCAAACGCCCTCGCAGAATGGGTGTGAGCAGGCAGAGCAGCTGCGAGGGCGTTTAAGTGTGGGCGCGTGCGTGAGTGTGAGTGTGAGTGTGCCGGTGTGAGGTGTGAGCTCTGAGAGTGTGAGGGTGTGAGCATTTGTGTCCGGACCTGCGTGTTGCAGGACTGGTTGGTGGGCGGGGGAGTGGAGGAGCAGCGGGAGTCGTCGAGCATGTTGCCCTGCACGGCGTCTCGACACACCACTGACCGCACGTTGACGCCTCCACCACACGGCACATTGCAGCCCTGGTGGGGGGAGGAATGGGGCAGGGGGAAGAAAAGGGCGAGAGGAGGAAGAGGGTGGGGAGAGATGGGAGTAGGGGTGGAGTGGGAGTGGTCGAGCATGTTGCCTGTTTTGAGACGTCTCAAAATAGGGGCGGAGGAGCAGCGGGAGTCGTCGAGCATGTTGCCCTGCACGGCGTCGCGACACACCACTGACCGCACGTTGATGCCTCCACCACACGGCACGTTGCAGCCCTAGCGAGGGGAAGAGGGGGTGAGGGCAAGAATGGTGAGAGGTGTAAAATGGGCGAGCGATTCTTAACACAGCTTAACTGACAGAGACAGCATGTGAGCGAGAAGGATAGAGGAACTGTTGACACACCTACAAATTCCGAGATTTTCCAAAGTGACAAACAGAAATGGACACACCTGCCACTGTGTAACGTCCCAGTAACCGCGCGTGCAGGGTGCCAGCTGGCATGGCTGGGTGGTGGGCACAGCAGGGAGCAGCGGACAGCTGGCGAGAGGTGATTGGGCCGTCATTCCCTGGGCGTCCACGCACCATGCGATTCTGGTTGAGGTGAGACAGAGGGTTTTGCAAGAGAACAGAAGGGCACTTTGTAAGGAAGAGGGAAAACATGGTGGTGTGGGGGAAGTGAAGGGTGCTGATAGAGACGCGTGAGGTGATGAGAGGAGGTGAAAAGGATAAGTGTGCACGTCAAGAGACAGACAGCAGTGAGCAGTGAGGCAGGTGAGGAAGGTTGAGATGGAATGGTGATTGCTTTCTCCGGAAATTAACAGGTCGTTAAATGCAACCCCAGGCATGCCACGCCATGCCACGCCATGCCATGCCATGCCCTCCCATCCCGATGCCTACCTCTGCTGCTGCCCCACACCACACGACACGGAGCACTCTCCCCAGGGCCCCGTCAGCACATGGTACGGGCCTTTAGTGTCAGCACCCGCACCATCATCACGCGCCCCCACACCAGGGCCACTGGGCGGGGCGAGCAGCAGGGGGGTGCTGCCATTCATGTAGATGAATCGGGGTGGGCTTGTGAGGTGGTGTGGCGAAGCGAAGGAGAACGAGGGAGTTGCGGCATTGCCAGCACCAGACTCGGAAGAAGCACGGTGGGAGGAGGAGGGGTGGGAGGAGGAGGGGTGGGAGGAGGAGGGGTGGGAGGAGGAGGGGTGGGAGGAGGAGGGGTGGGAGGAGGAGGGGTGGGAGGAGGAGGGGTGGGAGGAGGAGGGGTGGGAGGAGGAGGGGTGGGAGGAGGAGGGGTGGGAGGAGGAGGGGTGGGAGGAGGAGGGGTGGGAGGAGGAGGGGTGGGAGGAGGAGGGGTGGGAGGAGGAGGGGTGGGAGGAGGGGGTGGGAGGAGGAGGGGTGGGAGGAGGAGGGGTGGGAGGAGGAGGGGTGGGAGGAGGAGGGGTTGGTGGGCAGCGAGAGGAGAGGGTGGGGCGTGTGATGCGGTGGCAGCACAGGCACGGACCGCAGGGTGTCCAGGGGTTCAGAGCGCAAGGAGGCGAGCGCCTTTGTGCTGACTGCCTTGGAGCGGATGAGCTGGGATGCCTTGTTACGGAGTGCCTGGAAGTCGAGTGCTTTGAGCAGCTTGGTGACAACCATGTTGATCGCGAACTTGCCCCCTGTGCCTCCCCACCCGTCCACCATCTGCCAGGTGTGAGAGCAGAGGGACAGGAGAGGGACAGCAGAGGGACATGAGAGATGAATTTTAAGTCGAGTGCCCTGAGTAGCTTGGTGACAACCATGTTGATTGCGAACTTGCCCCCTGTGCCTCCCCACCCGTCCACCATCTGCCAGGTATGGGAGCACAGGGACGCAGACACGCACGCGCTCACAAAATGAGGACATGAGTTGCGGAGAGAATTTAGGGAAGGAGTGCGCAGCGCTGTGCAAAGAATTTTCACAATGGAAAGATTAAAAAGGGAAAGAGAGAACAAGATCGCGATCAAGGTTCTCAAATGCAGGGTATTTTTGAGAATTCTCAAAAATAAATTACAAAGAAGTAGGTGGTGCCCTTAGCGAGAATAAGGCCTGAGAGCTTGGACTTGGTGGCGCACGAGCAAGCCATGGCAACAAGCTTGGCACGTGGCGTTTGAGCCGAATTTCAAAAGGTACTACACGAAGGGTCTTACAAAGAAGTAGGTGGTGCCCTTAGCGAGGATGAGCCCTGAGAGCTTGGACTTGGTGCCGCAGGAGTCGTCGTTGCATCCGATGGATACCGGCTTAGCTCCTGGCTTGGTGCGCTCATAGGCACTCAGCACCGAGTCAAACTCCGTGAGACTGCACAGGTCCACTGACACTACCTGGTGAGGGAGGGTAAGCGGGAGAAAGAAAGAAAAAGGAAGAGCATGTTCTAAGGAGAGCGTGTGGCTTGGTGCGTTCGTAGGTCCTCAGGACGGAGTCAAACTCCGTGAGGCTGCACAGGTCCACTGGCACCACGGAGGGGGCGGGAAGCGAGGTGGGGGAAAGGGAAGAACGATGAAGAGCATGTGCCACGGAAGGGAAATGTGCTTAGTTGCTGGCTAAGTGCGCTCTTAGGCAGGAGGCGGGTAAGTGGGGCCCGTGAGGCTGACAAGGTGCATTGCGGGAAACGAAACGCACAACCATGGCATGTGAGCCAGGAGTTTGCCAGGAGTGTGCCAGGAGTGTGCCAGGAATGTGCCAGTGGTCCTAGTCAATTCGCCCCCTTGTGCAGTGTGCACGCCCCACCCACCATGTGATAGGGAGGAGTGTACTGGTTGTGGCCTCAGAAGTCACCTCAGGCTTGTGCACGCCCCACCCACCATGTGATAGGGAGGAGTGTATTGGAAGACCACATCAGGCCCCGTGTCATGGCAACTGTCCAGCTTGGCGTTGTACAGGTCACGGTAATGTGTGCTGTCATCCTCGTAATAGAAGGGCAGTGCTGGCACCACCTTAACACCACCATGAGGTAGGGCGTTGTGTGGTGATCCCTGACTCGACTAGAGATCGGCTAGGGCGTTTGCAGGCCTCCCCCACTCACCATGTTCTGGGGCGGGGTGTATTGAAACACAACATCGGGGCCCGTGTCATGGCAACTGTCCAGCTTGGCGTTGTACAGGTCACGGTAGTGTGTGCTGTCACACACACCTCCTGAGATGCCTCACTAGCCAACTGCACGCCCCACACACTCACCATGTTCTGGGGCGGAGTGTATTGGAAGACCACATCGGGCCCCGTGTCATGGCAACTGTCCAGCTTGGCGTTGTACAGGTCACGGTAGCGTGTGCTGTCACACACCTCCTGAGATGCCTCACTAGCCAACTGCACGCCCCACACTCTCACCATGTTCTGGGGCGGAGTGTATTGGAAGACCACATCGGGCCCCGTGTCATGGCAACTGTCCAGCTTGGCGTTGTACAGGTCACGGTAGTGTGTGCTGTCATCCTCGTAGTAGAAAGGCAGTGCCGGCACCACTTTAGGCTGTTCCACGCTCTGCCCACACGGCGCCTTGCACACATCTGTGCACGCGTTTCAGGGTGTGGGAGGGTGGGAATATGGGGGGCGTGTGAGCAGGTCGCGGTAGTGCGTGCGTGCTGTCATCCTTGGACTCAAAGGGCATGCGGTAGAAGGGCAGCGCCTCGCACCACCTTGGGCTGCTCCACGCTTTGCCCACACGGCGCCTTGCACACATCTGTGCACGCGTTTCAGGGTGTGGGAGGGTGGGAATATGGGGGGCGTGTGAGCAGGTCGCGGTAGTGCGTGCGTGCTGTCATCCTTGGACTAAAAGGGCATGCGGTAGAAGGGCAGCGCCTCGCACCACCTTGGGCTGCTCCACGCTTTGCCCACACGGCGCCTTGCACACATCTGCATGGGGTTTGGGGGTTGGGGAAATGGGTGTGGGGGAGTGTGAATGAGCTGTTCCTGCAGGCTGTAGCTGCTGCTGTCATCCTCGTAATAGAAAGGCAGCGATGGCACCACTTTGGGCTGCTCCACACTCTGCCCACACGGCGCCTTGCACACATCTGCGAGGAGGAGACATGGAAGGCATGGGGGGAAAACAAGTAACCTTCTAATGCGACTCAGTGGCTGTTAGATTGGCAAAGAGGAAGTCTCAAAATGTTTTAAGTCTCCCCTCTCACCCATTTCCCGTCGACCATCGTTCTCCCCTCCCCAGCACGCACCTTCATAGAACGCCACACCACAGCATATCCCTCCAGAGTTGCCCCAAAGTCGAGTTTTGAGGCGTTTTAATATCCACCCGCCCACCCCCCCTGCCCTCCCACCCTCCTTCACACGATCCCTGTGCTCCCCTCCTCTCCAGCACTTACCTTTGTCGTACGCCACAGCATACCCCTCCAGGGATGCCCCAAAGGCAGAGTCCTTGCTGGTGAAGGTGAAGGCCAGTAGTGTGGCTCGATCCAGGTACGCTGCAGGGGTTGGGAGTGGTGAAGGAGGGTGAAGGTTTGAGAAGGGAGAAGGCGATGGCCAGCAGAGAGGTTAAGGTGAGTATACTTATCTGCTTTTCTGCGAGAAAGGATTGAGACACGGGATTTCGAGTTAGAAAAGAATGGTTGCATCGAGAGAGTCAGGCATGTGAGAGTTAGAAAAGAATAGCAGAGAGTGAAACTTACTGGGCGAGTAGGCGAGATGAATGGTGATGTACTGTGCAGCTGGCGTGCGGCGCGCAGGAAAGGTGAGGCGCGAGGGCGAGAAGGACGCTGATGGAGGGACGCACAAGGAGAGGACAACAGGGGGAGGAAAACTGAGAAGGGTCGACGGCAGGAAGCCGTACAAATGGTCCTTTCACCAACAGTTTATGAGTCCATGTCTATGGTCCATCCATATTGGGCAACCCCGGCTCAGCTCTCGAACCGGTTCACTCACCAACACTGGCATCAGAGGCAGTTGCAGTAAACACCACGTCAGCAGCAGGTGCCTTAAGCAGCAGCACCTTGATGCGCGCAGTGGCGCCTTCAAGCAGGGAGAGGAAGGAGCGTGGAGCCACGTCCACGAGCAGGGGGCGGAAGTTGACAGACAGCAGGCGTGGCACTGTGCTGGGCTTGACAGCCTGGATGGCGTTCTGATACGCCGTGTCGTATAGGGCCTTGCGCACGTCCCTGGGGCGCGCTGCAGGCTGCATGGAGAGGTACAGCGCTGCTGCTCCTGACTGGTGGGGAGAGGAGGGGGGAGGGACATGGAGCAGAGAAGTTGGTGTGGAAGTTGACAGAGAGCAGGCGCGGCACCGTGCTGGGCTTCACTGCCTGCACGGTGCTCTGATATGCCACGTTGTGTCGTAGAGGGCCTTGCGGACGCACATGCACACACACCAGATGCAGGCATGCCATGTCGTGCCATGCCACATGCAGGCAGCAGGCATTACATACCAGGCCATGCCATGAAGGTACACATACCACGTGTGGGCATGCCATGGATGTTCCGGACATGGTTGCCATTGCAGTGTCTGATGCCGATCCCGCACTCACTATCTCCTCCCCCTGCAAGCACACACACGTGGGCAGAGCAGACACATGCATGGGTAGACACGTATGGGTTCACACGCACATGCTCACATGCATGCTCACATGCATCGGCATACAGGCACGCGTATCACAGAAGCATATGGAAAAAACATACGACCACAATTCCGAGGCTTGTGATGAAAGCGCATGCACTACGCAACACAAATTCATCCGGCATCTGACAAAAACTCATCCGGCATCTGACACAAACTCATCCGGCATCTGACACAAACTCATCCGGCATCTGACACAAACTCATCCGGCATCTGACACAAACTCATCCGGCATCTGACACAAACTCATCCGGCATCTGACACAAACTCATCCGGCATCTGACACAAACTCATCCGGCATCTGACACAAACTCATCCGGCATCTGACACAAACTCATCCGGCATCTGACACAAACTCATCCGGCATCTGACACAAACTCATCCGGCATCTGACCAGGGCAAAGGTGTTGATGCATGAGCTGTAGTTGGAAGGCCAGCTTATGGCAGCTCAGCGAGAGATTACGTGGGTTAATGCAGCCACGGACAAAAATAAAGGCGGGAAAAAGAAAAGGCTCACCAGAGCGAAGAGATCCGTGCAGGAGCCGTAGTTGGGGAACCAGCTCATGGTATCAGAGCGAACATGGGAGGACTCACTAGGGTGCGGGGCAGACACTGGCTCAAGGAGTTGAAAGGCAAATGCTCACCGGAGCGAAGATGTCGGTGCAGGAGCCATAGTTGGAGAACCAGCTCATGGTATCAGAGCTGGTACTAGATGCCACTGCTATCACATCATCACTGTCCGCTGGTGAGTAGTTGCACGCCAGTGAGAAGAAGTTGCCTGCTGCTGCCACCTGGGAGGCGAGGGAGAGAGGGAGAGAACGAGAAGTGTTGATCAGGAAGGAGGAAGGTGCTGAATGCAAAAGCACAGGGCTGCTGTTACTGTAGTCAGGCTTCACTCAGCAGCCACTCTCAGCCATACTGATCTCCTCAACGCACCACAGTGATCCCTGTCTGGCACTCGTGGCCATGGTGATAAAGACATGGACACCACAGCGGGCGCCTGCACCCACCACCGCGAACCCCACTTCCCACACATACCACAGTAATCCCTGTCTCCTCCACCAGTTCCTTGAGAGCAGCGTCTAGGCTAGCAGAGGCGGCCATGGTGATGCTCATGAACACCACAGCGGGCGCCTGTAGCACTCACCATAACCACCAACGGGCCCCCATCCACAGTAACCCCCCACCCGGCACTCTACCCACCACAGTGATTCCGGTCTTCTCCACAAGTTCCTTGAGAGCAGCGTCAAGGCTGGCACTGGTGGCCATGGTGATGCTCATGGACACCACAGCGGGCGCCTGGTAGTGGCGGGCAATCCAGTCCAGCCCCTCCAGGATGTCCCCAAAGGCGCCGTTGCCGCCACAGTCCATGGTGCGCACTGGATGGATGAACGCACTCTTTGCCACGCCGCTTATCAGTCCAGCCACGGTGCCTGGGAGAGGGAAAGGACGAAGAGAGAGGGGAGTGGGGTGCCTCAATAAGCCCCGTTGCCGGCAGAGTCCATGGTGCGCACCGGGCGGGAGAATGAAGGTGCTCTTGGCTACTCCGCTCACTAGTCCAGCCACTGTGCCTGCGAGAGAGGGAGAGGGTCGACGACATGCCAGCACAGAGGGGACGGGACGTTGCACAGCAAGTGGAATGGCGAGTGTGGGTTCCTGGCAAGCAAGCACGGCATGAGAAGATGTCTCAACGCTAGACTCCCACAGCAGCAGCACGACAAGACGCCCCCCCCCCAATGTCATACCAGCGCAGTGGGTGCCGTGGCCGTTGCAGTCTGACATGCCGTCCCCACGCCCATCCCCCACCGTGTCCACCCCCGGCAGGCAGCGCGAGGCGGGGCGGCGCGTGGCAGGGTTAAGTCGGCTGTCTGAGAAGTAAAAGTCGCTGTGGGAGCACCGCACGCCCTGCAGGAAGGGGCGACAGCGGGGAAAGGGGGAGAGACAGCGGGGAAATTGGGTACCAGAGAAGGTTGAGTCGGCTGTCTGAGAAGTAAAAGTCGCTGTGGGAGCACCGCACGCCCTGCAGGAAGGGGCGACAGCGGGGAAAGGGGGAGAGACAGCGGGGAAATTGGGTACCAGAGAAGGTTGAGCCGGCCGTCTGAGAAGTAAAAGTCGCTGTGGGAGCACCGCACGCCCTGCAGGAAGGGGCGACAGCGGGGAAAGGGGGAGAGACAGCGGGGAAATTGGGTACCAGAGAAGGTTGAGCCGGCCGTCTGAGAAGTAAAAGTCGCTGTGGGAGCACCGCACGCCCTGCAGGAAGGGGCGACAGCGGGGAAAGGGGGAGAGACAGCGGGGAAATTGGGTACCAGAGAAGGTTGAGCCGGCCGTCTGAGAAGTAAAAGTCGCTGTGGGAGCACCGCACGCCCTGCAGGAAGGGGCGACAGCGGGGAAAGGGGGAGAGACAGCGGGGAAATTGGGTACCAGAGAAGGTTGAGCCGGCCGTCTGAGAAGTAAAAGTCGCTGTGGGAGCACCGCACGCCCTGCAGGAAGGGGCGACAGCGGGGAAAGGGGGAGAGACAGCGGGGAAATTGGGTACCAGAGAAGGTTGAGTCGGCCGTCTGAGAAGTAAAAGTCGCTGTGGGAGCACCGCACGCCCTGCAGGAAGGGGCGACAGCGGGGAAAGGGGGAGAGACAGCGGGGAAATTGGGTACCAGAGAAGGTTGAGCCGGCCGTCTGAGAAGTAAAAGTCGCTGTGGGAGCACCGCACGCCCTGCAGGAAGGGGCGACAGCGGGGAAAGGGGGAGAGACAGCGGGGAAATTGGGTACCAGAGAAGGTTGAGCCGGCCGTCTGAGAAGTAAAAGTCGCTGTGGGAGCACCGCACGCCCTGCAGGAAGGGGCGACAGCGGGGAAAGGGGGAGAGACAGCGGGGAAATTGGGTACCAGAGAAGGTTGAGTCGGCTGTCTGAGAAGTAAAAGTCGCTGTGGGAGCACCGCACGCCCTGCAGGAAGGGGCGACAGCGGGGAAAGGGGGAGAGACAGCGGGGAAATTGGGTACCAGAGAAGGTTGAGCCGGCCGTCTGAGAAGTAAAAGTCGCTGTGGGAGCACCGCACGCCCTGCAGGAAGGGGCGACAGCGGGGAAAGGGGGAGAGACAGCGGGGAAATTGGGTACCAGAGAAGGTTGAGCCGGCCGTCTAAGAAGTAAAAGTCGCTGTGGGAGCACCGCACGCCCTGCAGGAAGGGGCGACAGCGGGGAAAGGGGGAGAGACAGCGGGGAAATTGGGTACCAGAGAAGGTTGAGCCGGCCGTCTAAGAAGTAAAAGTCGCTGTGGGAGCACCGCACGCCCTGCAGGAAGGGGCGACAGCGGGGAAAGGGGGAGAGACAGCGGGGAAATTGGGTACCAGAGAAGGTTGAGTCGGCTGTCTGAGAAGTAAAAGTCGCTGTGGGAGCACCGCACGCCCTGCAGGAAGGGGCGACAGCGGGGAAAGGGGGAGAGACAGCGGGGAAATTGGGTACCAGAGAAGGTTGAGTCGGCTGTCTGAGAAGTAAAAGTCGCTGTGGGAGGGGAGCAGCGCGCATGCCCTTGAGAGCGGAGGGGTGACAGGGGAGAAGAAAAGTGAGGGCAGAAATGAAGAGAGATAGCTGTATATCTGAAGAGTAAAGACACACAATTGCTACTCCAGTCCAGAGCCCAATATCCCAGATCCCACCGCACCAAACCCCACAACACCGGACCAAGGACGGGTTTTGCCTGGCTGTGAACCCACCGTGTCCACCACATAGACATGCACGCCTGCGCCAGCAGAGGCCGGGTACGAGTAGGCGCCATCCAGGGGAGGCCCGCCTGGGCGCTGGTCTATGCGGTCCAGCCCCCATGAGAGGGGCTTGCGCTGGATGGATGGGCGGGTGGGTGGGGAGAAGGGATGTAAATGTAAGGTTCCTGCCTTTGAGTCGAGACAAGAATAGGCGCCATCCAGGGGAGGCGTGCTGGGCGCTGGTCTATGCGGTCCAGCCCCCATGAGAGGGGCTTGCGCTGGATGGATGGGAGACAGGGGAGCATGGAGGTAACGAGAAGAAAACAGGAAGGGCGAGAAACTGTGAAAGAAGAGAAGAGAGACTGTATCTATACATAAAACGAATGTGATAAGCTTTGACTAGTGCGAGTGGTTAATGCAGGTGACAACAGTTGTTGTACTCTTGCTCGTTCCCCTTTATATTCAAACCTGCGTGCGCGTGACCAGAGATGCAGACGCCAGCACAGCCGAACTGATAGAAGGTGACCCATCAAGATCCCCACCAGACGCATCTCCTGCAGCACCACCAGCAGCACCACCAGCAGCAGCAGTGGCGGCGGAAGCAGCGGTGGCAGCAGCAGCAGCAGCAGCAGCAGCACGAGTAGGGGGAGCGGAGGCGATGAGGACCTGCCCCTCAACCTCTACGAACTGCACGAGAGCGGACTCGGCGTCCAGCAGAGCCAGCAACGACTGGCCTGATATGGCCATCAGCATGCCGTTGAACAACGCCTTGAAGCTGGTGGAGGAGGGGGGAGAGGCGAGGGCGGAGAGGGGGTAGAGAAGAAGGTGCATAGGGTCAGTGATGGGCGGACTTGGAGTCCAGCAGAGCCAGCAGTGACTGGCCTGATAGGCTCATCAGCATGCCGTTGAACAACGCCTTGAAGCTGATGAAGAGAGGGGTGGCGGGAGGAGGGAATGGAAGAGATGACATTTGAGCACAAAGCAACGACATCCCTGGCATCCCGTGAACGAGCATTGCAAACATAAACGAAGGAGTAGTGCCACATTTTTCCAGTAAAAAAGGGCACTGGAATGCACCGTATGAGGTATGTGTCTGGCACGCACCGTTTGAGGCATGTGCCTGTATAGAGCGTGCTGTTGTTACTCTCTGCCAGGTCGCATATCTCGTCCACCCGGCTTGCTGGCACGTCCGGGCGCAGCTTCACCAGGTACCTGGGAGGGAGGGGTGGCAAGTACGGGGAGAGGAGAACGCATGGCACACAGGCCTTGGGAATGGAATCAGTGCAATGCATGGCTGTGGTCGAGATAAATCACGCGGAAACTTGGGAGGAGGCAAAAACATTGGGCGACAGCAAGATGGCAGCTGTTTCCAGTGACACTGGTGATGGGCACGGGCATCAGCAGGAGTAATCTGTGAGTTGTGCCGTGTCAGGGAGATTTTCGCCTTTCCGCTGCTTCTCCCACATCCTCGGAAGGTCGACCAACGGGAAAGAACTGTGCACAGTGTACTGTCACGGTCACGTATGATTGCATTGTATTTTTGGGCGCTTTAGAAATCGTCACTCACGTATGATGGCATCCTTTTCTGCATCCATGGAGGGACTAGTCTCGACAACCACAGATGAACTGGAACTCACTTCTGCGCGGACGGTACGTCATGCAGCGACGCTATGCCGGCCGTCGCGTTGCCCACTTGCAGCCCGCAGTTGTACAGCACCGCGCGGCCCTTGCCTGTGTTGCACGCCGTGTACCGAGCCTGTCCCGGACCTCGGATTGCGGTTCGGAGAGGAGGCGGGAGGCTCCATGCCGAGCGGGCTAGCAGCACGGAAAGGAGCATGGTCAGCCACGGCAGGACGCGGGGGATCCGTGGGGGAACCATCGCTGCCTTGGCCTCAGAATGCTCGATCTCGTCACGTAGTGATCCAAGCTTGCCAGTTTTGTTCCGCTAGGTGACGCTGTAGCGAGTATCGGTGAAAACGATACGCTCTGTTTTTGGAAAATGTAAACTACGGGTGTTAGTTTGAGAATAAGCACCGCACGGCTTGCGTTGAAGCAAGGGAAGTGGGGTGATGCTTATCAGCTGGGTACTACGAGAAAAGCTTTCTTTTCTACGATGCTGGCAGTCAGGTACGATCGGCTTGCCGACGAAAACACGTCGACGTCCCGACGCGCTTCGTAACGGACGAAGCGCCATCGCGCGTTCCTGAATGACTGTTTGCGTCTGGTACAGACTCAGGCTAGTGGCGAGTGATGCTACCTGGTGAGCGACGACGGCAGCTCGAGCGACGCTAGACTGAACGACGGTATCCAGGGCGATGGTAGCCAAGCAATAATAGCACGGTCTAGCGCAGCGAAGTGGGATATTGAATAAAGACGCCAGTGGAGCCTCGAAATGGAGCGGAAATTCGGGAACTTCGAGGGGGGATGAAAGTGGCGGCAATTGAGCTCGGTTCGGCTTGCCCCAAGGAGTGCAGAGCGCGGCACTGGGAACTGCTGACAGTTCAGGAAAATCTGCATAAATACACTGGAATAATGTACAGTTGTATAATGAGCTGGTTCGAAAATCAACTCGCGAAGTTCGAAAATCTAATAACGGCACCTTCAACAAAAGCACAAGCACTGGCACGTGGCGCACATGGCTGGTGGCTGGCGGTTTGCTGGGTGAACGTGACAGAAAAACCCCCACCTCAAGCCCAGCAATAAAGTCCCCTCGAAGTTATCGAAATGCCCTCGCTTGGCCAAACGACGTGGATACCCGGTCGACGATAGTCGAATATTTGTCGCTCGATTTCGCATGCTCAAACGTTCCCTTTCCCACTGGTGTTTTTGGTTCTGCTTTGCTCAACTCTGATCTGATCCATTCTTTTGAAGGACCAAACACGGATAGGCTAGGAATCATTTGCCTTCCTGGCACGGCCAGAAGGTCTAGCCATACCGAAGTCTGGCTGCTCAAGCCATAGTGGCTAGATGTTAGGCGTCCCGATAGTTCGTAAGAACTAAACTAGTTAGGGCGTTTCAATTGCAAAGCGCGTGATCTAGCTTCGTCGCTTTTCACTTTACTCGGTAACAATCGTCCGAGTTCACGAGATTCGGATCGGAGCAGACGCGAGGCTCGCGTCACTCTAGACGCAGATCGTCTGACGCGAGAGGGACTACCACTTCACACGAAAATACAGAACAACTGTACGCTAGGAGAGAGAGCAATTCTACGCAAGGAGAGGTCATCGTATACATCACATCCCGTCTGTTATATTCTTCGCAGGCAGGAATGAATTCTTATGGCATGCCTCCAGGAGGCGGCCCGGCCGGTGGTCCTGGTGGTGGTAACCCGCTGGGTAACATGCCCGGCGGAAGGCGAAGAGAAGTCTGGCGAATTGTCAGCGATCCGAACATTCACCTCGGTAGAGTCACAAATTCCGACGTATACTCGCAACCCAAGGGAATTCCGGACGGCATGCAAAATTATTCCGGAGGACCCATGGGTTCAGGCGGCGGCTCCGGGATTCCCGGTATGGCGATGCGCGGATTAGGAGGTCCCTCTCAGGAGCAGATCCCGCCTGGATATTACCGACCTGGCGGCGGCGGCGGAGGAGGCGGAGGGGGAGGGGGAGGAGGAGGAGCATATGGGCGGATGAACAGTGCCTACGGCCGCGGGGACGGGGGAGGGAAAGGGAGCACCAGCGGAGGGGGAGGGGGAGGAGCAGGCGGAGGGGGAAGCGGCGGAGCGGGTCCTCCGCGTCAGGTGTATCAGCTTCCGCAGTACAGAGGGCGGGGGCGGAACAGCCGACCGTATGGGCAGGCGACGCAAAACCTGGATGGGTCGGCCTCAGGGCAAGGGTTAGGGTCCGGGTCGTCCGGGGGTTTAGAGAACGGCGAAGCGACGGGCGTGAGGCAGTCGCACGCGAGCGGCAGCAGCACGTCGCCGAGTTCGTCGCAGGAGGTGCGTTCCGTCGGACTTAGAACGTGCGACACTTTTGAGAATTCCACGCACAAGCATGCACGCGAGCGGCAGCAGCACGTCGTCGATTCTGTCGCAGGAAGCGCGTTCCCTCCGTCGTGGGACGTGTAGCGTCCCGCAGGATCGTTTTCTATTTCACACGGCTTTCTGATTGCCGCATCCTGTCTCCACCAGCAATAGCACAGGCTGTTTTTGTCCTGTACGAACCTGCAGGACATGATGGGGGAAGGACGATGCATACGAAATATGGTAACACTCTCACGATTTGTGTCGCTGCTGCCCTTTCGTGTGAGCAGGAAGACAACCAAGCACGAAGGCAGCAGCAGCAACAGCTGCAGGAGCAATCACACGATTATAACGACCAACTGCAGGCGCAGCAGCAGGAGCAACAGCAGCAGCAGCAGCAGCAGCAGCAGCAGCAGCAAGAAGCGGAGGTTGCAAGTCAGCAGCACACGCAGCACGAGCAGCAACCCTACCCTTCGAGCAACGGACAGGGCGAAGATTGTTCTTCCGCAGTGGATCGCCAAGAGAACGACAATTTCAACAGCCAGCAGCCGCAGCAGCAGTTTGAACAGCAGCAGGAGCAAGAGCAGCAGTCACACCAGTCGCACCAGTCGCACCAGTCGCAGCAGTCGCAGCAGGAGCAGCAGGAGCAATCGGAGCAGTCAGAGGAAGAGAAAGAGGTGCAGGTAGACGGAGGGGAGGCAGACAGGCAGGTGGATATCGCCAGCATCGCCACGCCCAGCACGGGAGGAGTCTCACCAGCCAGAGGAGCCGATCACAAGGACGTGCTGCAGTTGGAAGACGAGGGGCGCGCGCTGCTGGCGCTGGGGGAGGCGGAGCTGCGCGCGCTGCTGGCGGAAGCGGAAGCCGCGCGCGAGGCAGCGATCCGCGCGGAGGTGGCGCGCGCAGCGGCGCTTGTGGCGCGCGTGGAGGTGGGGAGGGCGCGCGCGGACTTTGACGCGGAAAGGCAGCAGCTGCTGGCGGCGGAAGCGGCGCTCAAGGTGGGCGGAAGGGGGAGGGGCTTGCTGGCCTGGTTGCGCCTGTTCAATTCTCGTTCTTCCTCCCCCCCCCCCCCCCCCCCCCCCCCCCCCTCTTCTTGCGCCTGAGGAGATGCAGCGAGTGAAGGAGAGGGCGGAGGAGGCGATCGTTGAGGCGCCCTGCTATGTACCTCTCCCCCCCCCCCCCCCCACATTCCCCCCTACTTCCCCCGTCGCCCCACTCCGCGCAGAGTCAATTGGCGGGCGCGCTGGAGGCAGTGCGGGGCAAGGAGGAGGAGATGCAGCGCGTGAAGGAGCGGGCGGGCGGAGTAGGCGAATCTTGAGGCGCCTCAATTACTTTCCCCCACCCTCTCCTCCCCGTTGCCCCACTTCTCGCAGAGTCAACTGGCGGGCGCGTTGGAGGCAGTGCGGGGCAAGGAGGAGGAGATGCAGCGCGTCAAGGAGCGGGCGGAGGAGGCGGAGCAGCAGGTGGCAGCACATCAAAACGAGATGAAGGAACGGGTGAGAGAGGGGCTCTTGTGAGAAGGCTTTGAGCTTTGAGGTGGTTCAGAAGTTGACTTGGAAGTCACTTCACAGCAGGTGGCAGCACACCAGAACGAGATGAAGGAACGGGTGAGAGAGGGGCTCTTGTGAGACTGACTTTGAGTGTTTCGAGGCGTCTCAAAACACGAAGGAGAGGGCGGAGGAGGCAGAGCAGCAGGTGGCAGCTCACCAGAACGAGATGAAGGAACGGGTGAGGGTGGGGCTCTTGTGAGACTGACTTTGAGTGTTTCGAGACGTCTCAAAACACGAAGGAGAGGGCGGAGGAGGCAGAGCAGCAGGTGGCAGCACACCAGAACGAGATGAAGGAACGGGTGAGATGGACAGAACAGCATGGATCCACGGGGTGAGATAGCCTATCAGCAGCAGAAGTAGGCTTACTGGAAGGAGGATGACGGCATGTATGGGTTGACGAATCGCGACTCCTACATGCCATAAACCTCCTACTCTAATTCACGCCCTGCCGATCCTTTGAGTAACAGCCCTATGTTTGTTTCTGAAGGAGATGCTTCGCCTTCTTTGTTGGTTGGGTTGGTGCGTGTGTGGCCCCTGGCAGGTGTGGCAAAAGGAAGGCCTTATTCGAGAAAAGAACTCCGAAGTGGCAGCGTTGAGGTGAGAGTGGCAGCAGCGCGGGTGCAACCCCGCAGTTGGCAAGGTAGCCAGGATGTGTCTTCCTTAGAATGAGACACGGTGTGCACATTCTCACAATATGGGGGTAAGGTGGTGCAGGGGGGAAAATGTTGGTGTCACCTTGAAGGTACAGGCACAGGCACGGGCAGGCTAGAGAGGGACGCGGAAATGGGTGGTTCACTGGCCTTTTTCTTCCTTCTTCCTCCCAACCTCCACCCCTCACGGCAGGCGGGAGCGAGACGGGGCAGTGGCGGAGAGCAAGGCGCAGGCGAGTCAGAGGGAGGCGGAGAGGGCGGAGATGGGCGCACAGATGGAGAGGCTTCAGAGCCAGGTGGCTGACGCGGAGCAGCGCCTGCGAGACACACAGAACCAGGTGGGGGGGGGGAAGAGGTGCCGGGGGGTGGGATACGGGGGAGGGCATGAGAGGGCGGAGATGGGCGCGCAGATGGAGAGGCTTCAGAGCCAGGTGGCTGACGCGGAGCAACGCCTGCGAGACACACAGAACCAGGTGAGGGGAAGACTGCAGGGCAGCGAAGGGGGTATGGAGTGTCGTTGTCAATAAGCCTAGACCCATGGGTAGGTCTACTCATATAGGGCTGTTCCTTCTCCCTCCCTCCTCCATTTTCTCAGCTGCGGCTGGTACAAGAGGATTTGTGGCAGAAGGAGGACGCGGTGAAGGAGGCGCAGGGGTGTGTGCGCGCCCTATACAGCATGAGCGCCTCACTGCTATCCCCCCCCCCCCCCCCCTCTCGCCCCTCAGCTGCGGCTGGTACAAGAGGAGCTGTGGCAGAAGGAGGACGCAGTGAAGGAGGCGCAGGGGTGTGTTTGTGGCCACAGCGTGAGCTATTCTTGTCCCGTCTCTCCGTCTCTCTCTCCCTCCCAACACAGCTGCGGCTGGTACAGGAGGAGCTGTGGCAGAAGGAGGACGCGGTGAAGGAGGCGCAGGGGTGTGTTTGTGGCCACAGCGTGAGCTATTCTTGTCCCGTCTCTCCGTCTCTCTCTCCCTCCCAACACAGCTGCGGCTGGTACAGGAGGAGCTGTGGCAGAAGGAGGACGCGGTGAAGGAGGCGCAGGGGTGGGCGGCACACGGGCAGGACATGGAGGCCCACGTGGCAGCCATCACAGCAGCCAATCAGAGCCTGCATGGGGAACTCAGGGAACGCACGGACCAGTGCCACCATCTGTTTGCCGTCACGCACCAGCTCAGGCAGCAGGTGGGTTGGTTGGTGGGTGGGTGGGTGGGTGGGGAGGACACTGGGTTGATTGGCTGGCTGTGAGGCGCCTCAGTAACTCAGGGAACGCATGGACCAGTGCTACCACCTGTTTGCCGTCACGCACCAGCTCAGACAGCAGGTGCGTGGGTGTATCTTCATTATTCTGTAAGCTTGCCATGCAAAACAGTTCTCTTTAATCTCTCCGCCCCGCCCTCTCGTCGCATCCCCTCCCCTCGCACTCAAAACACTAGTCGGCAGAGTGTGAGTAATACCACGTGCAGTGCAGTGCAGCTGGTGCAGCGTGCTCATGTGGTAGCTCATGCATGTTTCCAACTCATGCTGTTGTTGTTACTTGCAAACTGTTCTTTCCATGCATCTACCCTTTCGTCCACCCGCCCGCCCACCTGCTGGCGAATAGTGAGCAGTATCACATGCAGCTGATGCAGCATGTATGTGGTAATGCTCACGTGACATGCTGCAATGCCAACGTTCCCCACCTCCCCCCTGCCATTTCCCCCCCCGCCCCCACACCAGTTGGCAGAGAGTGAGCGGTACCACATGCAGCGCATTGTCCTTGCGAGCCAGGTTACACGTCTCTTTCCTCGCACCCCTACCCCTCCCAAACCCGCACCAGTTGGCGGAGAGTGAGCGGTACCACATGCAGCTGATGCAGCGACTGCACATGGAGAACACGGACCTGCGCTCCAGGCTCACGCTTTTCCTACTCCATCCCCCTTCTGCCCTCCTCCCGGCCCTCTCGCCCCCTGCCCCCCGCACCAGTTGGCGGAGAGTGAGCGGTACCACATGCAGCTGATGCAGCGCCTGCACATGGAGAACACGGACCTGCGCTGCAGGCTCGGCGCCCTCCCTGCCGCTGCTCCGGGCGCCGGTGGCTCGGCAGTGGCAGGCGCGGCAGCAGGCGCAGGAGCAGGAGCAGCTGGTGTTGGTACAGCAGGAGGCGCAGTGAATGCTGGGGGCACAGGGATTGCAGGAGGGCAGGCAGCAGCAGGAGGAGCAGGCACACTGGGGGCATCTGGAGGGGGCAGTGGGGGGGCCACGGGTGCAGGAAGGGAAACAGGAGGGGTTGTGCAGGGAACTGGGACAGCGATGGGTGGCGCTGGTGCTGGTGCTGGTGCTGGTGCTGGTGCTGGTGGCAGCAAGGACGGGAAGGTGAGCTTCTTTGCTCCTATGTTCGTGTTCCTCGTTTGTCTCCCTCTCTCCCTCCACTCGTCCATCCCTCTGCATTATCCTCTCCCTTGTGCATGTTGCTCTTGCTTTTCCTTCTCCTTTCCTGACCCATTCCTGTCTCTCTCTCTGTCTCTCTCTGTCTCCCTCTCCCCTCTTCTCCCATGCTTTCCCCACAGAGCGAAGCAGCAGCAGCACATGCAGGACAGGCCCACCCGCCCATGGCGCCACACGCCTATCTCATCCGCCCACACATGTCCCACCCCTTCTACGCTGCACCCATGCAAACCGTGCCCACGCCCATACAACCAGGCCCCACACCCATGCAACCCGTGCCTATGCTTGTTCCTCACTCCGCCTCTCCCCCAGCCCTGCACCCTTTGCATCATCACCCCTCCGCCCTCCCGCCTGCCACCTACCCCCCTGCTGCCATGCAAGGGCAGGGAGCAGCACAGGCTGCAGGGGTGCAGGCAGGACATGCGGTTACAGGGCTACCAGGGCAGAGTCAGCAACACATGCAGAACCAGGGACAGGGGCAGGGGCACGGGCAGGGGCAGACGCAGGGGCAGGGACAGGGGCAAACACATGCGCAGGTGCCAAAACCGCAGGGGCAACAGCAAAGCCAGCAGCAGCAGCAGCAGCAGCAGCAAGCGGTGGTGATGCATCACATCACTCACCCCATGAGCAACCAGCCACTCCCCCTGAACCCCACACCCCAGCAGCAGCAGCATGCGAGCAGCCTTACCTTTGGTTCTGGGACTAGCAATGGTCCAAGTAGCAGCAACACCACTGGTGGCACAGGGGAGAAGGGCAGGGAGAGCGGTGGCAGCAGCAGCACAAGTGATAGAGCCCCAGTAGGCGAGAATGCAAATGGGCACATGGGCAGCATCAGTGCTGATGCTACTCCGAGAAACAGCTTTTCCAGTAATGGCTCTTCCAGTGCTTCTCCTGGCTCCTCCAGTACTGGCAAGGACAATGCCGGCGCCATCACCAGCACGAGCAACAGCAACAGCAATGCGGGCCACAGTCTCCCAACCAGTGCTGCCGCTGCCTCCTCAGCCACTCACACCCCTGCTTCTGATACCCCTGCTGCTGATATTCCTGCCACTACAGCTGCTGCTGCTGCCCCTCGGAAGCTCGCTGCCAGTCCCATCACGCAGCGGTCACCACCCCGAGGGGTGGATGTAGGGTTGGGAGGCGTGGCTTACGTGCCTGAACGCCCTAGTGGGGAGGCCTCAGGTGCAGCAGAGTCAGGTGCAGGTGTGGATGGGAAGTCAGCGATTGAAGGTAAAGTGGGGATTGAACCTCTACCTGCGTCAGCTGTGCTGGTTGCAGGGAGCACTGGGGTAGAGAGCAGTGGAGGAGAGGGAACGGAGGGTGCTGCAACAGCTAACAACCGCACAACCATGCCAGCAGCAGCAGCACCAGCACCGGCACCAGCAGCAGCACCAACCCCACCCATGCCCATGATGCCCCCGCTGCCCCCGGGAGCGCAGTTGAAGGACGAGAGGGCGCTGCTGACGTGCATCGTGCGAACGCTCTCAGCGGACAGGGGCGCCAAGGCCCTCATCTCCTCCACCGTCGCCCCCCGCCTTGCCCGACTGCTTGCCCCGCTAACCTGGGCGCACTACGAGCCGCTATAC
The DNA here is from genome assembly GCA_947470075.1 of Closterium sp. Yama58-4. Taxonomy (NCBI): domain Eukaryota; kingdom Viridiplantae; phylum Streptophyta; class Zygnematophyceae; order Desmidiales; family Closteriaceae; genus Closterium; species Closterium sp. Yama58-4. The sequence continues at coordinate 74,961 of CANIUD010000327.1, read as the reverse complement.
GGGTCGCTGCATCAGCTTATCGCGTCCAAGCCTGAGGTACATACCACCATTGTCGCCCCCCACTGCCCCGCCTTCCCGCCCCACTCACCCGGGCTCCTTTTCGTGAGCAGTTGTTTGTCATGGAGGGATCGGACCATGTGTGCCTGAGTGCAAGTGGAGGCATGGAGCAAACTGTTTGGCATTGAGCTGTCCTCAAAGTTGCCCGCTGCGATGCACATTTGTTCTTACACCATGCATTCCCGTTTGTTCTTACACCATTCCTTCCCGTCTCCCCCCTCTTTCATGTGAGCAGTTGTTTGGCATGGAGGGACCGGACCATGTGTTCCTGAGAAGCAACGCGCATGCCATCATCGCCACACTCCCCCTCCACCCCACCATGCCTCTCCCCCATCCCTCCTCCTCCATCCCCTCCCCTGCCACCTCCCTTCCACTCGCCCTCACCCCCGCCGCCCCTCGCCCCCTTGCTCCGCGCTCACCCCCTCCTGATGCTTCTATTCCTTCCGGTGCTGTAACCGGTGCTGCTGTTGTAACCGGTTCTGGTGCGAGTACTACCCCTGCTAAAGCTGCGGGTGGTGCGGGCAGTGGGGGTGCAGCAGGTGGCGATGAGGGGGTGTTGAGGCGCGAGGTTGTGGGGCCGGGGGTGGAAGGGGCGGGGAGAGGCAGCCGCCTGTGGTTTGCCAATGCTGCACGGTGACCAAGTGGGGCTTGAAGGGTGAAGCGGTTAGGGGGCGAAGCAAATTTCAGGGTGAAAAGGGATGAAGATAAGGGGGGGCACTGTAGGCAGTTTGGGGTTGGTGGGAGAGGCTGGGCTGTGTTCTTGTTGTTGTTGTTGTTGGTGCTGGGATGGAACGATCAAGGCAGTTGCTGGGACAAGGCAGATTTTGGGGTGAGACAAGAGTAGGGGAAGACCATTGCTGGGGCAAGGCTATTGCTGGTTATTGTCAAATGTTGTAGCCTATAGTGAGGTTTGTCTTAGGGGGTACAAAACTTAGGGTTAGCTATATGTACCCCAACCAACATCAATGCATCATCCATTCTTCATTCTGACATGGTATCAGTTAGGTTAGGATCCTGTGGGATCCCGTTCCTCCGTTCTCCGTTCGAGCCTGATCCTAGCTCTCATTCGTCCCGGTTCCGTTGTTACCGCGCGTAGTGCCGACCCTAGCGCCACTCCTAGCGCCCGTCCGCGCCACCCGTTCCCCTCGTTCCGTAGCGCCCGCCCTTACCCCCCGTCGCGTCACGTTCCCCCCCCACGTCGTGTCGCGCCCTTTTCCCCCCGTCGCGTCCTGCCCGTCCTTTCCCCTCGTCGTGGTCCCTTCCCCCCCGTCGCGTCCCGCCCGTCCTTTACCTCCGTCACGGCCCGCCCCTTCCCCTTTCCCCTGTAGCGGCCCGCCCTTTCCCCTGTAGCGGCCCGTGTCAAACTATATGTGCTGCATATTGTATAGGCTGTAGTGGGGTAGCCCATATGGGGTACAACCCAATGTTAGGGTTAGCTTATGTACCCAACTCTTGATCAATGCATTCATTCTTGTCTCTAGATTCTAACATGGTTTCAGAGCAGTAGGTCCGTAGGACCGTTTTTTTTTTTTCGGGCCCACCTACCGCTACCCCACGCCTGTGCCTATGTCTGCGCCTGTGCCTGTGACGTGCTGCGCTGCGCGCGCCGTCTGCCTGTAGCCTACTGCCTGCTGCCTACTGTGTTGTCTGCTACTGCTATCGCGCAGACCTAAGTCACGCACGCTGCCCGCTGCTGCCTCAAGCGTCGCCCTCGCTGCTCGCGCCGCTCTGCTGCCCCTCACACGCCGTCAGCGCAGCGCACAGCCCCCAGCGAGCCGCGTGCAGCCCCGTCGAACCGCGTGCAGCCCCGTCGAGCCGCGCGCAGCCCGGATCTACCGCGCGCAGCCCCCGCCGAGCCGCGCGCAGCCCCGTCGAGCCGCGCGCAGCCCCGTTGAGCCGCGCGCAGCCCGTTTTCTGCTGCGCGCAGCCCCGTCGAGCCGCGCGCAGCCCGTTTTCTGCTGCGCGCGGCCCCGCCGAGCCGCGCGCAGCCCGCTGCTGCCGCGCGCGACCCCCCCCGAGCCGCGCGCAGCCCCTGCCGAGCCGCGCGCGGCCTGCTGCTGCGCGCAGTCCCTGCCGAGCCGCGCGCGGCCAGCTGCTGCTGCGCGCGGCCTGTTTTTTTGCCTCCCGCAGCCCGCGCTCGGCCCACAGCAGCCCCGCGCGCTGCCCTGCATAGCCTGCAGCTGCATCGGCCCCGACCTTCCGCTGCTGCGGCCCCTCGCTGCTGCTGCCGAGGCCCCGACCTGCCGCTGATGCGGCCCCCACTCTGCGACTGCCGCTGAAGCGGCCCCCACCCTGCAGTTGGTGCGGCCCTACTCTACCGTCGCTGTTACGGCCCCATCGCCGCTGCAGTCGTGCGCCTACTCGGCCCTGCTCGCCCGGCGAGCACCTGCCCTTCCAGCCTTTGGTGAGCGACTGCCTGCCTGCCTGACGGCCTGCCTGCCTGCCTGCCTGCCTGCCTGCCTGCCTGCCGGCCTGCCTGCCTGCCTGCGCGCCTGCCTGCCTGCCTGCCGGCCTGCCTGTCTGTCTGCCTGCCTGCCTGCCTGCCTGCCTGCCTGTCTGCTTGCCTGCCTGCCTGCCTGCCTGCCTGGCTGCCTGCCTGCCTGCCGGCCTGCCTGCCTGCCTGCGTTCCTGCCTGCCTGCCTGCTTGCCTGCCTGCCTGCCACGCCTGCCCTGCCCGCGCTACTGCTACTGGCAGGTGGTCAGATGCAGCTCCAGCGACGTTCACGCGAGCCTCTCACGCCCCAGCAGCTTAGTGAGTGGTATACTAGCTGGGGTTGTCGCGGTAGCCGTAGTAGCTGTCGCCCTGGGGCTGGTCAGTTGGGAGCGTCTAGCAGTGGCCAGCTGCAGCTGCAGGGGCGTCCACGCGAGACACTTACGCCTCGGCAGCTCCAGGAGTGGTACGCTCAGTGTAGCAGGTCTACACGTACAGTTCGCTGCCCGTACGTCATTCGCACAGGTGCTAGGACTGGTCAGCCTTGTGGGACGCTTGGTCACACACAGTCCCGCTGCTTCGCCCGTCTGAGCGACGACTGGCGCACAGTGTTTGGCGACGAGGCTGAGCTCCCCACCTGGCTGGAGCTGCATGGACAGGGGGTAGATATCTTTGCGCCTGACTATGATGCTATTCTCACTGCCATGTATGCATTGTCTACTAGTGTTGACCGTGCCTGTTGCCTGTGCGTACCGCCTGACCCTGGTGAGGCTGCTGCCCTAGGTGCTAGTGCGTCTCCTGCTCTAGGTGCTGGTGAGGCTGCTGCTCTCGGTGCTAGTCCGTCTACTGCTCTAGGTGCTGGTGAGGCCGTGGCTTCAGGTGCTGCTGTGTCTGCTCTCTCTGGTACTGCGCCCACTGCGGTCTCGCACACCTTCACCCTTGACTCAGGAGCTTCCCGCTCCTTCTTTCGCGACTGCACCGCACTCACGCCGCTCCGTCGGCCAGTCCCGGTCTCCCTGGCGGACCCCTCTGGGGGTCCAGTCCTTGCCCACTATTCCACGGTTCTGCCGTGTCCGGCCGTCCCGTCCGGCTCGCTGTCAGGTCTTTACCTCCCCTCGTTCTCTACGAACTTGGTGAGTGGAGCTGACCTCCAGGATAGGGGGGTTCACCAGTTCACTCCTGCGAGTCAGCGAGTGACTCACTGTACGTGTGCTAGGACGGGCCGGCACTTGGCCACGTTCACCCGTGCACCTGGCTCGAGTCTGTACATACTGACCACTGAGTCCCCTCAGGTAGCTGCGTCTGCGTCTGCGTCTACGTCTGGTCAGCTGGCGGCCCCCTGCGAGTGTCGCGCTTTGTCGCACGACACTCTCCTGTGGCACCACCGCCTTGGTCACCCCTCCTTGCCTCGCCTGCGTAGCATGCACTCTCGCTCCCTGGTCTCTGGTCTCCCCAGGTCTCTGCCTGCCCTCCCTCCCTCGCCTGCGCCGCCCTGCATTCCTTGCGTCGAGGGGCGGCAGCGCGCCACTCCTCACTCCTCCTCGTTTCCTCCCACAGAGGCTCCACTGCAGACGCTCCACCTGGACGTGTGGGGCCCAGCCCGCGTCCAGGGACAGGGCCACGAGCGGTACTTCCTGCTGGTTGTCGACGACTACACGCGTTACACCACGGTCTTCCCCTTGCGGAGCAAGGCGGATGTCCCTGCTGTTTTGATCCCCTGGATCCGCGCTGTTCGTCTCCAGCTCCGCGAGCGGTTCCGGTCGGACTTTCCTGTCCTGCGTCTGCACTCTGACAGAGGTGGTGAGTTCTCCTCCGACCTCTTGGCAGCCTACTGTGCGGAGCACGGCATCACCCAGTCGTTCACGCTTCCGGCCTCTCCGCAGCAGAATGGGGTTGCTGAGCGCCGCATTGGCTTAGTCATGGAGGTCGCTCGTACCTCCATGATCCATGCGGCTGCCCCCCATTTTCTGTGGCCGTTTGCGGTCCGGTACGCCGCGCATCAGCTCAACCTCTGGCCCCGTGTCTCCTTGCCGAAGACCTCGCCCACACTGCTGTGGACGGGGAAGGTTGGCGATGCGTCGCGTTTCCGGGTCTGGGGTGCTCGTGCCTTTGTCCGCGATACCACCGCGGACAAGCTCTCCGCCCGCGCTGTTCCCTGTGTCTTCCTTGGCTTTGTCCCTGACGCGCCTGGCTGGCAGTTTTACCACCCCACCTCGCGCCGTGTCTTTGCGTCTCAGGACGTCACGTTTGACGAGTCGGTTCCCTTTTACCGTCTCTTCCCCTACCGCACTGCCTCGCTCCCCCCCCCGCCGCTCTTCCTCGCTCCAGGTGCTCCCCAGGTAGACCCCCTCCCCGCTCCCGGTCCTGCTCCTTCAGGTGTTTCTCAGGTAGACCCTCCTCCCTTGACTGCGCCGGTTGAGGTCACTGGTGACTCAGGTCCTACTGAGAGTGGTCCTGCTCGGGGTGCTACTTCTGGGGGTGCTGAGCCTGGGGGTGCGGAGCCTGGAGGTGCTGAGCCTGGGGGTACTGAGCCTGAGGGTGCGGAGCTTGAGGGTGTGGAGCCTGGTGGTGCTGAGCCTGAGTGTGAGGGGTCTGGGGGTGCTGAGCTTGGCGGTACTGACGCTGGAGGTTCTGGAGCTACTGAGGGTGCTGGCGCTGGAGGTTCGGGAGCTGCTGGAGGGCCTAGTACTGGTGGCGCTGGAGCTGGAGGTTCTGGAGCTGCTGAGGGTGCTCGCGCTGGAGGTTCTGGAGCCGCTGGAGGTACTGGTGCTGAGGGTACTGACACCGGAGGTTCTGGAGCCGTTGGGGGTGCGGGCGCTGAGGGTTCTGAGTCTGCTGTTGCGCGGTCTCCTTGGAGTGGCCGCCTTCGTCCACGTGTGCCTCTCACCCCGCAGCAGCTGCAGGACTGGTACGGTCGCCGTCAGCGTCGCGCTGCTGGAGCTCGGAGTCGTGCTGGTCCTTTGTCTACTGGAGGTGCTGGAGTTGCTGGTTCTGGAGGTGCTCGTGCTGGAGACACTGAGGCTGGAGACCCTGGGACTGGAGGTGCTGGCTCTGGGGGTGCTGCTGCTGGAGACACTGAGGTTGGAGACCCTGGGGCTGGAGGTGCTGGTTCTGGGGGTGCTACTGCTGGAGACCCTGAGGTTGGAGACCCTGGGACTGGAGGTGCTGGTTCTGGGGGTGCTGCTGCTGGAGACACAGAGGTTGGAGACCCTGGGACTCGAGGTGTCGGCTCTGGGCCTGGAGCTTCTGGAGCTGCTGGAGGTACTGGAGCTACTGGAGGTACTGGAGCTGCTGGAGGCACTGGAGCTGCTGGAGATGCTGGTACTGGTGCGGCTGCGCCGACACGACTGTTCTTCGCTCCGCCGTCTCCGTCGTCTCTGCCGCCGTCTGCCTCTGTTCTTCGTCAGGTTCTTACTCTTCCGTCGTCTACTGGTCTTCCGTTACAGTCTGGCTCACCGCTGCCTGCTCCTTCTCCTTACACTGAGCAGACTGGTAGTCCTGCTGAGCGTCGTGAGCCTGCGTCGCGTCCTGTTTCGCCTGTTCGTCCTAGTCGTACCGGTCGTCGTGTTCCTCGTTCGCGTCAGCCGGCTGTCCCCGGCGCACACCTCGTAGTCCGTCGTCCTTCCTCTGCTCCGCAGCCTGTTCCTCTGCCGTCTCCTCCTGCGTCCTCTTTGCCTGACGTTCCGGACCCGGCGTCTGACCGGTTTCGTGCTGAGCACCCCACTGTCACGCGTCTCCTAGCCACAGTTGTCACTGACCCGTCGTTTGAGTCTACTGCTGCGTCTGCCTTGGTCGCTGAGCTTGTTGACTTTGCTGCTGCCTGTCGTCTAGACTACGCCGCTAGTCTTGTTGTTGAGTCTGAGTCTGTCTGTCCTCCGTCCGTCGGGGGTGAGTGTGCTCTTAGCACGGACGTCCTTGAGGACAGGCAGGAGGAGTTCCAGTGTCTTGCTGCTGCTTTACCTCATCTTGTGTCCTTGCTACTTGCCCCTGAGGGAGACCCGGATGCACCAGACATCCCGACTCCGCGCTCTTACGCAGAGGCGATAGAGGGTCCCTACTCCTCTCAGTGGCAGGCAGCCATGGACGCAGAGATGGCTTCCTGGAAGTCCACAGGCACCTACGTTGACGAGGTTCCCCCACCTGGGGCGAACATCGTCAGTGGCATGTGGATTTTCAGGGTGAAGCGGCCGCCGGGTTCTCCGCCTGTCTTCAAGGCACGTTACGTGGCTCGAGGCTTCAGTCAGCGAGAGGGAGTTGACTTCTTCCAGACCTTCTCCCCCACCCCGAAGATGACCACTCTTCGGGTGCTGCTGCACGTTGCTGCTCACCGTGACTACGAGCTTCACTCTCTTGACTTCAGCACAGCTTTCCTGCAGGGCAGCCTGCACGAGGAGATCTGGCTGCGCCGCCCCCCGGGCTTCACTGGGTCGTTCCCTCCTGGTACCCAGTGGAGCCTCCGGCGGCCGGTCTACGGTCTCCGCCAGGCGCCACGTGAGTGGCACGACACACTGAGGACTACGCTTGCGGCTCTTGGGTTCGCGCCTTCTACTGCTGACCCGTCGTTGTTTCTGCGCACTGACACTTCACTGCCGCCGTTCTACATCCTCGTGTACGTCGACGACTTGGTTTTTGCCACTGCTGACACTGAGGCTCTCGCCCACGTGAAGTCGGAGCTGCAGAAGAGACACACGTGCACAGACTTGGGTGAGCTGCGCAGCTACCTTGGCTTGCAGATCACCCGAGACAGAGCACGTCGCACCATCACCTTGACTCAGTCACACATGGTGCAGCAGGTCCTTCAGCGCTTCGGCTTCACCTGGTCTTCAGCACAGGCCACTCCTCTGGCTACAGGTCACACGCTCTCAGCTCCACCTTCGGACGAGTCCGTAGAGCCGAGTGGTCCTTACCCAGAGCTAGTCGGCTGCCTCATGTACCTGATGACTTGCACTCGACCTGACCTCGCGTACCCTCTTGGTCTCCTGGCTCGCTACGTGGCTCCTGGTCGGCACCGACCTGAGCACATGGCTGCTGCTAAGAGGGTACTGCGTTACTTGTGCAGCACATCAGGCATGGGGCTAGTGCTTGGAGGGACGAGCCCAGTTGTCCTCACTGGGCACTCAGACGCTTCTTGGGTTGACGACCTGGCTACTCAGCGGTCGTCACAGGGTTACACCTTCAGCCTTGGCTCTGGTTCAGTTTCGTGGCGTTCTACACGCTCGTCTTCAGTTCTCGGCTCCAGTTGTGAGGCTGAGATCTACGCCACCGCCATGGCTGCACAGGAGTTACGCTGGCTCACCTACCTGCTGACTGACTTGGGAGAGCAGCCTCGTTCTCCTCCAGTGCTGTACGTTGACAACAAGGCCGCCATTGCCTTGTGTGAGGAGCACAGACTGGAGCACAGAACGAAGCACATTGCTCTGCGTTACTTCCTGGCTCGAGAGTTGCAGCAGCGAGGCCAGCTTCGTCTTCGCCACGTGGCCACTCGGGCCAACACTGCTGATATATTCACCAAGGCACTTCCGTCTGGTGATCATCAGCGCTTTTGTACTCTGTTGGGCCTTGTGCCTACGTTTCCACACTTGTTGTAGTCTCTGCTTGTACTGTGATCTGTACATATATATATATGCATGCTGGCTCTTGCTAGGTAGCCATCACTGTACTGTTATTGCTACATATATATCTCTGCATGTGAACTGGCCCTGTGGCCCTTTGCTTGTGCTCGGAATGCGTGGTGACGTTGTGATCCACCCTGAGCTTGTTTTGCTTCTCTTGACTGGTCGTGTGACCCCTTGTTCTCCCCCACTTTGCCTATGGGGGTGTGTCAAACTATATGTGCTGCATATTGTCTAGGCTGTAGTGGGGTAGCCCATATGGGGTACAACCCAATGTTAGGGTTAGCTTATGTACCCAACTCTTGATCAATGCATTCATTCTTGTCTCTAGATTCTAACAGCCCGCCCTTTCCCCTGTAGCGGCTCGCCCCCTTTCCCCAGCCCGTCGTCTTAACCCTAGCCTGCTCTTCCGCTGCCACTGTATCCCTAGCGTTAGTTCTCGCTATGGCGACTCCGCGTGTGCTTCGTTTCGACGCTGACGGTAGACCTCTTGATTTTTCCGTCTGGCTTCTTCGTGCTCGCCGTCTGTTAGAGAGTCAGGTCCAGGCAGGCGAGACCCTCTGGGCGCACGCTACTGGTGCCCTACCTGCGCCCTCCGACCCTACGCCTTTAGGACCTGCCCCTGACGACGCCGCTAGAGCCCGCTTTGCCACTCAGCGAGCTGACCAGACGGCTTGGACGTCGCGTGACGCTGCGGCCTGCATCGCGCTCAGCAGCCTCCTCCCTGAGTCTGAGGAGGTTCACTTCACTCAGGTTCGCACCGCTGCTGAGTACCTCACTGCGATTAAGGCCCGCTACTCTTCTCCCGCTGCTGTCTCTCTTGGCCGCCTGTTCCTCCCGTTCCTGTTTCCTGACCTAGCGTCTTTTGAGCGCTCTGCTGACTTGATCGCTCACCTCCGCTCGCTCGACGCTAGTTACCGCGCTGCTTGCACTGAGGCACAGCTTGCACTGCTTCCTCCCCCTATGGCGATTACTATCTATTTCATCGCCACTAGCCTCCCTGACCGCCTTGCCTCCGTTCGCGACGCGCTTCTGCTGAAGCACCCTAGTGAGCTCACAGTCGATGTCCTTGAGTCTACACTCAAGGACGTCGAGAGCAACCTTCGCTCGGTAGCCGCTGCCTCTGGTGCTGTGCCCCCCCCACTCTTCCACGGGTGCACAGTCCCGCAGTTACCCACCTTTACTGCCTCACTTGCCACTGCCGCTACTGACGCGACTGCAGCTGCTGTTACGACTGCGTCGCGGTCCCGCGGTAGGAGTGGCAAGAAAGGCGGTTCTGGTGGTGGTAGTGGAGGTGGAGGCGGAGGTAGTGGAGGTGGCGTTGCGCCTGGCGGCGGTGGAGGTTCAGGGCCTGGAGAGGCGCCTCGTGCAGTGACTGGTGACTCCACTGCGCCTGCTAGTGGTGGCGACGCCCGAGTTCGTCAATCGCCTTCTGTACTTCCTGCCCCGGTTGGTGGAGCAGCGGCGTGGTACCAGGCTCAGCGTCAGCAGCAGCTTCTGCAGCACCAGCAGCCCCTCTCCTCCCAGCAGCCTCAGCAGCAGCAGCGGCAGCAGCTGGCTCCAGGGTCGGGGCTGCGTCAGACCCAGCGTGGTGCTGCTTACACTCCCTGCACCTACCAGGTTCTGACAGGCCCTCGTCGTGGCCACCCTTGTGGCCGGTTTCACCCCCCTGGTCAGTGCTTTGCTCAGCTCACTGACACGGTTCGTTTGGTCTACGGGGTTGGTGCTCCTGCCCCTGACTGGCTGCCTCTTGTTCAGCGCTACGGCTCCGCTCTGTGGGGCATGTCTGCTGAGCAGTTAGTTGATCTGATTGGTACTCCCCATGCTATGTATGCTGTTGTTGACTCTAGTGTTTCTGACTCTGCTTACTCTGGTGTTGTTAGCTTAGGTGCTAGCCTTGCTCAGTTGCCTGTTGCTAGTGTAGGTTCTTGTGTAGACTCTAGTCCAGCGGCTACCTCAGAGGACGGTTCGCTGTCGTTCACGCTGGACTCTGGAGCCTCTCACTGCTTCTTTCGTGACAGCACGACACTTACGCCTCTTCCTGCGCCTGTTTCTGTGGCGCTGGCTGATCCCACTTCGGGACCAGTCACCGCGCGTCACACTACCACCTTGCCGTGTCCGGCTGCTCCTTCTGGGTCTCTCACTGGGTTTCACGTCCCCTCGTTCTCCCGGAACTTGGTGGGCGTGCGACCCCTCGTGAGTCAGCACGTGGGTGTGTGGTTTGAGCCTTCTGGAGAGACTGCGGTGTGTGTTGACGGGGACTCTTACCAGCCCCTCGCCACTTTTGCTGCTGAGCCGGGCTCCGGTCTCTACACTCTTCACACTCGCCCGCGCGCTCAGCAGCGACTGCAGCAGCAGCAGCAGCCGCAGCAGCCGCCGCAGCAGCAGCAGCAGCCGCAGCAGCAGCCGCAGCCACAGCGGCCGCCGTCGCAGCAGCCACTCCTCCCAGTTCCTGTCCCTCCCCCTAGTCTCCTCCCTGCGTCTCACCAGGTGGTTCCGTCCCCTCAGGTTGTCGCGTCCAGTCCAGTCGCTGCGTCTTGCTCCTGTCGGTCGCTTGCCCACCCCACCGTTCTGTGGCACCACCGGATGGGACACCCTTCTCTTCCACGTCTGCGTGCTATGTCTAGTCAGCGTCTGGTCTTAGGTCTCCCGCGTGTCTTGCCGTCGCTGCCGCCGTCCCTTGCACCACCGTGCGGTCCTTGCGTCGAGGGTAGGCTGCGTGCCACCCCTCACTCCTCCTCCCTTCGTCCGGCCACCGAGCGTGAGCGTCTGGGGCGCTCGTGGACGCTGCACTTGGACGTCTGGGGCCCTTCTCCTCGCCCTGGCCCTGAGCGTGAGCGTTTCTTTTTGGTGGTCGTTGACGACTACTCCCGCTACACCACAGTGTTCCCCCTGGCGAGGAAGTCTGAGGTGACTTCTACGCTGATCAGGTGGTTGCTTACCACCCAGGACACTCGTGGTCGTCGTGTCAGCTGTCTCCACTCCGACCGCGGGGGCGAGTTTCGCTCCGGCATTCTCGCTGGATTCTGTCGCGAACAGGGCATTCGTCAGTCCTGGACGCTTCCGGAGTCCCCACAGCAGAATGGGGTTGCTGAGCGTCGCATAGGCCTGGTCATGGAGATTGCCCGCACCTCCTTGACTCACGCCCGTGCCCCCCATTTCCTGTGGCCATACGCAGTCAGGTACGCCGCGCACCAGCTGAACCTCTGGCCACGCGTCTCTCGGCCGGAGGCTTCACCGACCAGTCTTTGGACAGGGTCCCCTGGTGTCGCGTCGAGGTTTCGTGTCTGGGGGTGCTTGGCTCTTGTCCGCGACACCTCCGCGGACAAGCTCTCGCCTCGCGCCGTTCCTTGTGTCTTCCTTGGTTTCCCTGCGGACTCCTCTGACTTCACCTTTTACCACCCTCCCTCTCACCGGTTCTTTGACTCCCGTGACGTCCGTTTCGAGGAGTCCACCCCCTACTACGTCAGGTACCCCAGTCGAGGTCTCCCGGTCCCTCCCCCCCCTCTCTTCCTGACCGCCGCTCCCCCGCCTGCTCCCCCGGTACAGCCTCCCCCCCCTGGTCCAGCCCCGTCTGGTGTGTCTCAGGCTAGCCCTCCCCCTTCGGTAGCCCCCCCTGTACAGCCTCCCTCCCCACAGTCTTCCTCGCCGCCTCCTGCAGGTGCTCCCTCTCGAGAGGTTGGTCCTGCGACTGTCCCTGTACAGGTCTCTGGTTCTGGGGGTGCTGGAGTTGGAGCTGAGCCGCGGGTTGCAGAGGACTCTTGTCTTCCGGGGGCTGGTACTGGTCGTGCGGAGTCTGGGGGTGCTGGTGCGGAGTCTGGGGGTGCTGCGTCTGGGGGTGAGGGTGTCCCTTCGGTTTCTGGAGAGCCTGGGTCTGGAGCTGGTGTTGGTGCTGCCTCTGGGGGTGGTGTGCTTGGTGCTTCGGAGGTCGACTCTGGGGCTGCCGCTGCCCCGGACACTACTCCTTCCCCCCACCCCTACCCGACCAGGTTCCAGGCTCGTGTTCGCCGTGCTCGTGAGGAGCAGCTGGAGTTGGAGAGAGAGGAGAGAGAGTTGCAGCGGCTCGAGGAGCAGGAGCGACAGCAGCAGGAGCAGCAGCAGGGGCAGCAGCCGCTGGAGCAGCAGCAGCCGCAGCAGCCGCAGCAGCAGCAGCTGCCGTCTCCTCCTCCTGTCTCGGGTCTTCGGACCCTTGGTCTCCCCTCTCCCTCTCCTTCCTCCTCCCCCTCTCCTCCCGTCTCTGGTCCTCCGCTTCCTCCTCCTGACCCCTCTCCCGCTGTTTTCCCTCGTTCTCAGTCTTCGTTGTCTCCTCCTCCTTCTCAGACTTGGGCCTCTCGTCGCTCCCCTCGTGCTCGTCCCTCGTCTCCTGTTCCCTTCACTGACCTTCGTACAGCCTTCCTTTGTTCTCGTCCACCTCGTCCGTCTCCGTCTGTGCTTCCGTCTCCTCCTGAGTCGGCCCTCACTGTGTCGCTTCCTTCTCCTGTCACTGACTACTACCGCACGTACCGTCCTGTTCTCTCTCGTGTTCTCGCCTCTCTTGTTACCCACCCTCGTGCCTCTGTGTCCTCTGTGTCCGCTCTTACTACCGCAGTCACTGAGTTTGCCTCTACCCGCCGCCTTGACTTCGCCACCGCTCTTGTGGCTGCTCCTCCTTCCAGTCCTCTGGCCGTCGGGGGTGTGTCTGCCCTTGGCTGTGACGCCCTAGAGGACAGGCAGTTTGAGCTAGAGTTCCTGGCGGCCGCTTCCCCTCATCTCTGTGCCATGCTCCTCGCCCCTGAGGGTGACCCCGACGCCCTTGACATTCCGACTCCTCGCACTTACGCTGAGGCAGTGTCAGGGCCTTGGGCCTCTCAGTGGAGAGCTGCCATGGACGCAGAGATGGCCTCCTACAGATCCACAGGCACCTACGTCGATGAGGTTCCCCCTCCGGGGGCGAACGTAGTCGACGGCATGTGGATCTACAGGGTGAAGCGGCCACCGGGATCTCCTCCGGTCTTCAAGGCGCGCTACGTGGCTAGAGGTTTCAGTCAGCGCGAGGGAGTTGACTTCTTTCAGACCTTCGCGCCCACCCCGAAGATGACCACTCTTCGGGTGTTACTACACGTAGCAGCACAGAGAGACTACGAGTTACACTCTCTCGACTTCTCTACTGCTTTCCTTCAGGGCAGTCTTCACGAGGAGGTCTGGTTGCGTCGTCCCTCTGCCTTCACTGGCTCTTTCCCTCCTGGGACCCAGTGGAGGCTGAGGCGACCGGTTTACGGTCTTCGTCAGGCTCCTCGTGAGTGGCACGACACCCTGCGTTCTACCCTGTCTGACCTTGGGTTCCAGCCGTCTTCTGCTGACCCGTCGCTGTTCGTTCGTCGTGGCACCACACCTTTCTTTGTTCTGGTCTACGTTGACGACCTTGTTTTCGCCACCCCTGACAGGGTTGCTTTGGCACACGTGAAGTCCGAACTGCAGAAGAGACACACTTGCACTGATCTTGGTGAGCTGCGCCACTACCTTGGCCTGCAGATCACCAGGGACAGAGCTGCTCGCACCATTACACTTTCACAGTCGCACATGGTGCAGCAGGTCCTTCAGCGGTTCGGGCTTCAGCACTCCACAGTACAGCGCACACCTCTTGCTGTTGACCACAGACTCACTGGACCCTTTCCTGACGAGCCGTTCGAGCCTAGTGGTCCCTACGCAGAGCTTGTGGGTTGCCTCATGTACCTGATGACTTGTACTCGCCCGGACCTCGCCTTCCCTCTCAGCGTTCTTGCGCGCTTTGTTGCGCCAGGGAGACACCGTCCTGTTCACTGGACAGCAGCTGTGAGGGTGGCGAAGTACCTAGCGACGACGTCAGGCGTGGGGCTAGTTCTTGGAGGGCAGCAGTCTGTCGTACTTACTGGTCACTGTGACTCCTCTTACGCTGACGACGCTGAGACTCACAGGTCTACTCAGGGGTACTGTTTCAGCCTGGGTTCTGGAGCTGTTTCCTGGCGGTCCACGCGCTCCTCTTCGGTCTCGACCTCTACAGCTGAGGCTGAGATCTACGCTGGTGCCATGGCGGCACAGGAGCTCCGTTGGTTGACCTTCTTGCTCACCGACCTTGGTGAGCGGCCGAGCTCTGCACCGACCTTGTTCACTGACAACAAGGCGTCTATTCTCCTTTGTCGAGAGCCACGACTGGAGAGCAGAGTGAAGCACATTCACGTCAGGTACTTTCTTCTGCGAGAGTTGTAGAGGCGTGGACAGGCTCGCTTTGAGTTTGTGGAGTCCGAGGCCAACACTGCAGACATCTTCACCAAGGCGCTTCCGCCTTGTGACCACCAGAGGTGCTGTGTGCAGTTAGGCCTTGTTGACACTGGTTCTCGTGTTGCTTAGACTTGAGTGTACTGTTTACTTTGCTTTCTATATACCTCTGTTACTTCTTGGACTGGCCTTGTGGCCACTGTTGTTTGTGCTCAGACTGTGTGGTGACGTTGTGATCCACCCTGAGCTTCGTTTCTTGGACTGGTCTTGTGACCGTACTCGTTTGGTTCTGCTAGACACCCCTCACTTAGGCTATGGGGGTGTGTCAAATGTTGTAGCCTATAGTGAGGTTTGTCTTAGGGGGTACAAAACTTAGGGTTAGCTATATGTACCCCAACCAACATCAATGCATCATCCATTCTTCATTCTGACAGTTATACCCTGTGCTTTCCAGTGCTGCCCGGTGACTAGTGAGCGTGAAGTGTAATTACTTGAACCAGAAATGCAATTTCCCACGAAGTATGCTCAGTAAGATGACTGGACCGGAAGAAGCAAATAGAGAATTATTAGGGAACGTTCCTGTGGAGACACTTGTGTCTCAACCCCTGTTTTCCCGAGTCGCGTTTACACATTTTTGCAATCTCGCGTCACAAAAAACGAGTGTATCACGAAACTGTGCGACCAGACGAAATTTACAGCTGTGCTCATTTGATATGGAATTTTTTGAAATTGTATACACTTTCCAAAAATATATATTGTGAACGCGCAGCTGCCTGTAACGCAGCAAGGCAACTGCTGAACTTCATTCCGAGTACATAACGAGGGTTGGAGGCCATTAGGCCTCCACCCACGTCTTCGTTTCGGAACTTCCGTTCCACTTCATTCTCGTCCAACTACCAACTACCTGGTCGTGTTCTAGTTTTCCCGTTCTCACCTCAGTCATGCCTACTAGTTTCCACAGCTTACCTCCAGAAAATTAAGAGGCTCGGAGTGGTGATGTTATACACATATGCTTTTATTTTATTTTATTTTATTTCTCTCCCTCTCTCTTAGATCGAGCTCCTAAAACGAAGTTCCAGCGCCATCAAAGGCAAGGGGGTCGCGTCCGCGACTTCACTTCTGGGGCGCGATACAGGGCTCAGTGGGGCCCAGAGCAAGTGGCGAACGTGCCACTGGTGCGCGTGGGACGAGATCGCCGCTGGCGCGATTGGCGAGTAACGCGCCTGGCGACGAAATCGCCACTGGTGCGCCTGGAGACGAAATCGCCACGAGCGCACCTGGCTACGAAATCGCCAAAGGCGCGCCCCTAGCGACGAAATTGCAACATTCGCGCCTCGCGACGAGCTCGCCGATGGCGCGCCTGGTGTCGAGATAGTCGTAATTGGCGGCGCCCTCCAACGAAATCGCCACAAGCTTCTCGGGCGACGTAATCGCCAGACATGACTGGCGTCAATTGTAGTGACGCGTACCATATACAAAACTGCCAAGGCACACACACCTCTTGAGTAATCTTCTACCGGTATGTGTTGTCCGTTTTTTAACACATAGATTCATGTTTCTTCGGCTTGTTTATTTTCTTGGTCGCAGTAAATGGAATGCGAGGCAGCCGACGCGGCACGAGGGCATCACTCGTGACAATGCGGGCAATGATGGCCACATCGTCAATCGTTGCATCTCCACGACCGTCCCCATGGGGGGAAGGGGACCGGGGGTCCCGTGCTGGCCATAGGGCCGTTCCCCATGGGGGGAAGGGGACCGAGGGTCCCGTGCTGGCCATAGGGCCGTTCCCCACGGGGGGAAAGGGACCGAGGGTCCCGTGCTGGCCATAGGGCCGTTCCCCATGGGGGGAAGGGGACCGAGGGTCCCGTGCTGGCCATAGGGCCGTTCCCCATGGGGGGAAAGGGACCGAGGGTCCCGTGCTGGCCATAGGGCCGTTCCCCACGGGGGGAAGGGGACCGAGGGTTCCGTGCTGGCCATAGGGCCGTTCCCCATGGGGGGAAGGGGACCGAGGGTCCCGTGCTGGCCATAGGGCCGTTCCCCATGGGGGGAAGGGGACCGAGGGTCCCGTGCTGGCCATAGTGCCGTTCCCCATGGGGGGCAGGGGACCGAGGGTCCCGTGCTGGCCATAGGGCCGTTCCCCATGGGGGGAAGGGGACCGAGGGTCCCGTGCTGACCATAGGGTGTTCCCTTAGGGGGGAAAGAGGATCGCAGTTGGCAAAGGGCCACTACACAGAGCACGGATGATGCTCATTGCAGGCATTTACTCTATGTGGTTTCATGTCGCCCTTGGTTGTTATGACAATATTAAAAAAAAAAAAAATGTTGTGTCCCAAACAAATTCCGGATGGTCACAAATAGTGTAGGCACCTTTCTTGGGGGACTTGTTACCGTAAGACACCTACGGTATAAAGTATGACATGCAACTACCGTATATGTACCGTTTCTGCTTTTGGCAACCCAACATCCTAAGACACTAGTGCAACAAGTACAAACTCCTCTGGATCTATGCCGCATTGAAAAAATATGATTCTCGCTAAAAATACATGTCGTAGGAGCCACATTGGAAAATATGGTCTCACTAAAATGCATGGTTCTACTATGAAGAGGTGTAAGGAAGATAATGGGTGAGGACAGACCTACAATTTGAGCACCAATGACATTTGTGGAGATTGCAGCTTGGTCGTGGTGCCTGACACGCGGGAAATCTTGCCGCCATTTGAGAACACTGCAAACTTAAGGTAGCCAGAGCTTTAGTATCCGTAGCGGGGAACGCCCTTTCAGAAACTAACGAGCAAGAATGATTGCATTGAGCAGAAACGTGGGTACCAGTGCTAACCCTAAACTGGGTTGTACCCTATATGGGCTACCCCACTACAGCCTACACCGCACAAGCACCATTACAGTTTGACACGCACAGCACCCACCTGCTGCCCCACATCTTAACCATTTACCAAGAAGATCGAGAAGTTGCACCACCTATTATTGCATCACACCGATAGTGTATCACTGCACTCGACATGTGGACAATCCTATACGACGAGCTACTCTGCTTCAACTGCCAACACAAGCAACTAACTTCAACCACATGCATCCACCACACCGACGTCCAAGAAAAAGCAACTTTCACTTCAGCGACACGGCGCTACGACCAACAACTTTCATTCTTCGACGTCAACATCGACGCGACCAACACAACCCACGTTCGCCTCTCCACTCGCACATGTCTCAGAAGACCCATTGAAATGAAGCACGTTGCCTTGCAAGGAACAGAAAGCAAGCTTTCTCAATATGGAATTTTTTGAAAGTGTATACACTTTTCAAAAATATATATTGTGAACGCGCAGCTGCCTGTAACGCAGCAAGGCAACTGCTGAACTTCATTCCGAGTACATAACGAGGGTTGGAGGCCATTAGGCCTCCACCCACGTCTTCGTTTCGGAACTTCCGTTCCACTTCCCACCCGCCCCCCATCGGTACTATCATGTGTCATTGATCGTTTGACGAGAATGTTGTAATAACCCATTGAAATGAAGCACGTTGCCTTGCAGGGAACAGAAAGCAAGCTTTTTCTTAATTGGATTTCAAACTTGACTGTACACCTGTTTCTTCAACTGTCTGGTTCGGGTGGGGTTTTGAGGTGCGGAACTTTTTTCCCGCGCGCGATTTTTACTGTGGGGTGTCCAGGTGCATTGACATTTCGAACCGCGTACAGAGTTGTCGACAGTGACGGGTCAATATGCAACTCGTCCGCGACATCAGCGCGTTTCACGCTGACAAATGAAAAATACAGTAAAAGTCGCACAAGGGCGACTCGCGTTTGTGACATTGTACGTTTTAAGATGTTTTTACGCGTCACAAAAGGATTGAGACACAAGTGTCTCCACAGGAACGTTCCTAGTGTGATTGCACCCCACAATATGCAAACATTGGATTACAGTATATAATTGCTACCGTAATTTGCATGTTTCATTACAGCACGGTAGCATGGGACTGTACATCACAGCCAGCCTTGGTGTTATTACGTGTTTTTACCATGGCCACAGCACTACCTAACGGCAGCATACATGCCAAACTCCACTGTATTGAACTCCATGGGTACTCCCACTGCTCTCACCACGTTCCTGCAATGGACGGCAATGGACAGAGAGGTGGCCACATGAATGGTAGGAAATATCAGCTATTTGTGGAAGGCCATAGGCCGGAGAAAAAAAGGATTGCGTGCATGCATTCCGCGTGAAACATAGGAAAAAATATAAAGGGCTTGTGGTGATGGAGCAACGTGTCATGGGCCGTCTCAAAGTCTCATACAGTAACGTCACATGGGCAATGACTGGCTGGCGAGGACTATAGATGTTGATGTGGGTGGCGAGAAAGGATGCACGGTGGGTGCATGGCCATTGTGGATGGGGGCACGATGTAGGCAGTGTGACTCACTGGCGGATGTGCGTGTCACGGTCGTTCTGGTGGTTGGAGATGAAAGGATGCACGGTGGGATGCATGGCAATTGTGGATGGGGGCACGATGTGGGCAGTGTGACTCACTGGCGCGGACCATAGATGTTGATCTGCCTGATGTGCGTGTCACGGCCGTTCTGGTAGTTTGAGATGAAAGGATGTACTGTGGTGGTACGTATACACTGTAGGTGGGAATTAAGAAGTCAGCAGTGACTCACTGGCGCGGACCGTAGATGTTGATCTGCCTGATGTGCGTGTCACGGCCGTTCTGGTGGTTGGAGATCACCGCCAGCTGCAGGTAGAACGCCCGCAGGTACTCCCTGGGGTTGTACAGATGGGGGAGGGATGGGAATTGCGGCATGCAGTGCTTGGTGAGCATGGCATGGAAGGGCCACTAAGCCACTAAATTTCAGTAGTGGAATATTTGGCCCATGTTAGGAAGCCGGGCGGAATGTGTGGTCACTACCGATTCCCCTATGGTGACTCACTTGTCATCGCTGGGTCGCAGCGGTATGTGCACCCACCCTGATGGCTCGTTGAGCCTTTGGGGCGCCTTAACATTCATTTGTCATCACTCGAATCACCCCCAGTTCCCCACAGCCACTCACTTGTCATCGCTGGGTCGCAGCGGTATGTGCACCCACCCTGATGGCTCGTTCAGCTCCACTAGCTTCACCTCCTGCCATCATGAAACGCATCACATGTGCACGGAAAGCGCCATTACTATGTGAACCAGAAGTGCCACTATAGCAACCATGATCATGTCGCTGGGTCGCAGCGGAATGTGCACCCACCCTGATGGCTCGTTCAGCTCCACTAGCTTCACCTCCTGCCATCAACGCACGGATCGATTGCACAGCACATCGCATGAGCCATTCGTGCCTTGAAGTGCAGAGGAGCGAAGGAAACTTGCAAGCAACAACAAAATCAACAAGCGATGGTTGCCACGCCACCACCACCAGCGTAATCGCGCACCTTGTTGCCCGCGCACACCCACCTTGACGTCATGGAAGGAGTTGCCAGCGCGGATGGACACCTTGTTGGGCGTGTAGCTCTCGTCCAGCGCACATGTGAGCATGGCAACATGTGAGCAGCACTGCCTGCCAGGCACCCACCCACCTGTAGCAGCACCGCCTGCCACCCACCTTGACATCATGGAAGGAGTTGCCTGCGCGGATGGACACCTTGTTGGGCGTGTAGCTCTCGTCCAGCGCACATGTGAGCATGGCAACATGTGAGCAGCACTGCCTGCCAGGCACCCACCCACCTGTAGCAGCACCGCCTGCCACCCACCTTGACATCATGGAAGGAGTTGCCTGCGCGGATGGACACCTTGTTGGGCGTGTAGCTCTCGTCCAGCGCACATGTGAAGCATACGTGCCACCGCTGCTCGGAGCACATGTGAGGGTGACAACATGCAAGCAGCGATGCCCGCCATGCCCCCACGCACCCACCTTGACGTCGTGAAAGGAGTTGCCCGCGCGGATGGACACCTTGTTGGGCGTGTAGCTCTCGTCCAGCTTGAAATCCACATGCAGTGACACGTGCTGGGAGGGGGATTGGGGGTGGGGGAAATGAGTGGGGGGTAGCAGGGTGAAGCACGGGGCGCAGTGCTCGCCCTGCGCGGATGGACACCTTGTTGGGCGTGTAGCTCTCGTCTAACTTGAAATCCACATGCAGTGACACGTGCTGATAGGGGAGGGCGGGGGGGGGTGTGAGTGGGGAAACGCACAGACCAGGTTGACGTAGAGCACAGCGCACTGCTCTCGTCCAGCATGAAGTAGACGTGCAGTGACACGTGCTGATGGCGAATATGGGTGGAGGTTTGGTGGGGCGGGTTGGAAAGGGAGGGGGCGAAACACCAAGCAAACCTCTTGACATGTGGTGAGCCGTGACAGAAGCAGAGAAGCCAATGAGCTGCAGAACGTGCTGCAGCCTTGAAGAAATTCACCAGGAATGGGCTCCATGCAGTGCTGAAAGGTGGACTGGTAACCATGCTATTGCAGGAGCCGGTTGTTTACCTGCAACCGGACCTTCTTCTGAAACTGAATGTTAACAAGGTGTGGTTGTGACCCATCTGACCTGCACACACACGATGACGAAATGTTGGCACTTAGCAAAAAGTTACTTACAACGAAATTATACACAAGCACTTGCTGGGTCTAAGTACGAAGACCAATTTCATTGATTCTGAACATCAGTTTCACACGCATATAGCGGTTCTTAACTGCCAGAACGTGTCCGCCTTGCCGTCCCGCAGAAGCTCGACGCCATTGCCGGGTTTCGCGGAGCTGACACTCCACACCGCCAGGTGCCCTATCTCCCGCCGGTCCTCCCCTTCGTCCGGTAGAGCCCCCACGCTGACTTCCGCCACCTCTGCTCTGCGCGGGAAACGCGAAATAGAGGGAACGGGAGGGAAATGCGTAAGGGGAGAGATAACTATCACTGGTGGTTTGTTTTGGCAATTAAAGTTGGTTGTGATCTCGGTTATTAGGCACAGCTGAACGAAGCGTGCAGCTGCAGCTATAGGTAAGGGACGAGCAGGGAGATGATCTCAACGAAGAGTTCACCTGCTGCAGCCATTCTCCGACTCCGGAGTCGACGGCGATGAACGATGGAAGAACCAGCGGCGATGATGTGCGACGCTACGCGACGGCCTAAGTCAGATCACACTTCGCCACCGTCGCTTCGCCTAAATCATTATAATCAGCTATGCCTAGCCGAGGCGCGACGGGAATGGTGTGTGCCTGATAATGAATCCACTTCAACTGCTGGGAGAGGAATTCGAGTTTCCTGCGGTCGGATTTTGTGAACATTGGAGAAGTGAATGTTGTTGTAAAGCGGACAAGATACGTGAACATTGGAGATCGTGACGCAACTTTTACCGTACTGTACCCATCTCAAACCCCGTCAAAATACGAGCCCGTCGAAAAAATCGCGAAAGTACAAATGCAGATAACAAAAATAAGATTCTGGTCACGTTACAAATACTGAAGCACACTCAAGCGGGTTGCAAATGCCACCAAGCAGCCCCACATTTTTGGCGCTTCACTACATTTCCTCTCCGCTCTACAGGTTGTGCGCATGTCATGTGCCGCACATAACACAGCTCCTGCGCGCACGCAATGCAGGAGGCGCTGCGCTATCCGTGGCGCGTCGCGAACCGCATTGCCGTAGTCCGAGGCGTGGAATCCAGGCTCGGTGGCCAGAAACGCTGTGCTGTGCGCTTTGCGCGAGCGCGATCGGCGGCGACCGCGAGAGCCGCCATGAGGGTGTTCACCGCGGAGCAAGTCCACCGCGCGCTGCCGTACGACGGTGAGCGACGAGCGGTTAGGTACGAGCGGTGAGCGATGGGCGTTGAGTTGTGAGACGTCCCAAAGGTCGGCGGCGAATGCAAGGAGCGCCATGAGGGTGTTCACTGCGGAGCAAGTCCACCGCGCGCTGCCGTACGACGGTGAGAGACGGGCAGTGGGCGGCGGGCGGTGAGCGACGGGCGGCGTAGACCCATTTTCACAGCCCATCTCCTCTTCTTTTCATCCGCGAGCGATGAAACTTCTGAGGCTTAGAAGTCATCGGCTCCTCGTATCTTTCCCCTTTGCATCGTCCACGACGCTTATCTAATTTTTGCGCGAGGCCTCCGCCGTCTCCCCTCCTGCCCCGCCTGTGCCCCCCCTCCCCACCCCCAGCGCTCATTCAGCATCTCCGCGAGGCCTTCCGCCCTCTGATCCTGCCCCGCCTATGCCCTCCCCTCCTATGCTCTCCCCTGCCCCCAGCACTCATTGACCATCTCCGCGAGGCCTTCCGCGCATCAACTGACGGAGATGGCATCTCCGCCCCGCCACGTCAGCACTACAGCATTGAGCAGCGCTCTAAGGATGACGGCGAGGATGCTAATAACGGGACGGATGCTAGGTCTGGGGCAGCAGACAACCCGGAAGTGAGGGGGGAAAGCGGAGGAGACGGAGGAGAAGGAGGAGAGAGGGGAAGTGGAGGAGGGAACACAGCGGAGGGGAAGCAGCAGGCAGGAGGGACGCTGCTGGTGATGCCGGCTTGGGACTCGAATAGTGGCACGGAAGGTGAGGGTCCATTGTACTTATGGCTACGGATGCTGCAGGAAAATGTGAAACCACAGCAAATGTGACGGCGGGACGAATGCTGGATTACAGCTGTACAGCTGTGCTGGAACCCACAAAAAGAGTTCCTTCAGTGCTGCATGGCAGAGTCACTTTTATTGTTGAGACATCTCAAGTCACTTCTTTGCTCACGCAACTCGCACCATGGCTCCTGTGCCTCTTCCCTTGCAGAGCCCTTCCTGGGTGTGAAGCTCGCGACAGTGTTCCCTGGCAATGCCATACACGGCCTGCCATCGGTGGCAGCCAGCTACCTGCTCTCCTCTGCTGCCACTGGCGCCCCCCTCGCCCTCATGGACGGCACGGCCATCACGCTCCGCTGCACCGCTGCCGCTTCTGCCCTCGCTGCGCACTACCTCGCTCGGTAAATGAAGCATCACTGCTTCCGCCTTCCACCTCCCTTTCTTTCGCCCTCTCCCCTCGGCTTTTCAACCCCCAACCATCCCTCTCCTCTCCCCGCTCTAGTTCCTCGGCTTTTCTTTTCCCTTACTTTTCTTCCGTCTGTTTTGCATTTACTATCCCTCATTGCTTGCTCCCCTCCCTGCAGCCGTGACTCCAAGGTGCTTCTCATGGTGGGCACACGCAACCTTGCTCCCCACCTCATCCTCGCCCACCTCTCAGCCACCCCCTCCCTCCGCTACGTGCTCGTTTGGGGCCGCACTCTCTTCAAGGCCCAGCAAACGGCTGAGGATCTGATCTCCTCCGACCCAAGATTTCATCTCATTGAGTCGGAGGGGAATTCCTTGTCGGATGTATCAGAGGGGCAAGAAACGTGTGGAGTGTGCGTGCAGGTTGTGAGCGATCTAGAGCGTGGGGTGCGCATGGCAGATATCGTTTCCTGTGCCACGCTTGCAACGGAACCACTTGTGTGTGGACGGTGGTTGAAGCGTGGAGCCCATGTGGATTTGGTTGGTGGTTTTCGTCCGGATATGCGTGAAGCGGATGATGATGTCATGATTGCAGCCAAAGGGTCAATATTTGTGGATTCCAAGGATGGTGATGCTATTACAGGATCTGGGGACCTTATGAAGCCGATCACTAGCGGTGCTATACTGGAGAAGGACATTGGAGGAGGCCTCTTCGAGCTATGTTCTGAACGTGTGCATGGGAGGAATGCTAATAAGGATATTTGTGTGTTCAAGTCAGTAGGATTGGCCTTAGAAGATCTTGTTGCTGCCAAGCTTGTGTGGAAAGATAGGGACCTGTAAGGAGTTTCTCCTTTAATGCATGTCTTGTATGGTTTTTAACTATACCCCAGAATTAGTGAGATAGGGCTCTTCGTGTAATGCATATCTTGGCTGGTTTCTCATTTTACCTCAAAATCATTGTGATAATTTCGATGAGTGATTGTCTGTATAAAATGTATACAGAACATCGCATAATTTGTCATGTATTTCTTGTGATGTTTGCGGTAAATCCCTTTTGAAATTGGCGCTCCACAGCTGGTAGTCCCAAGAAAATCAAGCGGCTCGAGAACTCCAATCTCGCTGTACCAGGTGTAATCCCAAGGCTCAGCACTGTCCCCGCCGGTGATTCCGCGACAGCCCCCAAGCGCCGCGCTTCGGTTTGTGATGGGCCATCGCGCCAGTCCGTGCCAAGTACAAATTTGACGATCTTGGAACCGTTCAGTCAGTCGCTCTCACAATCACCAATTTCAGCTCTCATCTGCTCACTTCCCTGCCAAGAATCTGTGCGTGGCACTACATTTTCGTACCAACGACCATGGCCGGCTCCAACAATGAAGTTAACGATCAGGCTGTTGCACAGCAGGTCGAGGAGAAGAAGGTCGATGCTGTTGAAGTCACTGAGAAGCCTTCAGAGGTACTTCGAATTTCAGTACACGACTTGAAAGTGCTTTTTTCTCACCCCGAGAATGATACTAACAACTACTTCTGCAGGAAACAAAGAATTCGGTAGAGGAAAAATCGTCGACTGACGTCAAGCCCTCCGCAAACGCGGACAGCGAGCCAGCGGCCGAGGACAAGGAGAAGAAGGATGACGAGACGACACCTGATAGTGACGTTGTTGAAGTCGAGGCTGAAAAGGTCCCTGAAGTGCCTGCTTCTGCGGATGCAGTCCCTTCCACTACCGAAACGACTACCACCATCTCGACCAAAAGGAAGGCTGAGGCGTCGGAGGACGAGACAGGCGCCAAGAAGGTCTGCCTAGAAGCTGAGGCTTAGGTGGATTCTTGTGAAGCCAAGATACCTATGAGATCCTTGCAAGGCTCAACAATTTCTGACAATTCTGACCTGTAAAAGTAAAGTATCATTGCTCAAAGTATCCTTGATTATTCAACTTGCTGACTTGTATCAATACTTACAGAATTATTAATAATAACCAGCGCCAACTTAAAAACACAAAGCATCTAATGCATGTCATTACGAAAATGCTCTATCTTTTGAATAGATTCATGGAGTTGACAAATCCGATCCAAGTGCAACTGCATGCTGGATTCCTCTTGTGCGGTGTCCTTTGCCTGAACGCCTTGAACAAGCCATAGACACTGCTTGACAGCATTCAGCAGCTCCTCTTCCCCTTGGAGGTTGTTTCCATAGTCATCAGCTCCAGTTTTTGGACAGGCTGCTTCATGAAGCTTTGTCTCGTTGGTGATTCCCTCATCTGGAGGAAGAACTGATTGGGAAGAGAAGTCTCCATGAGCTCTCCTCACGGAAGCAGCCTCACTTCTCCTGCTCTTTCTGCGCTCCAGCACATCATGCTCTAGCTTTGCAGCCATGGCAGCTGCTCGCTGCACAACACTCTCAGGCACCTGCACACATATAACCAAGGCAATGAGAAGAGGACGAGGAATTAAAGGACAACTACAAAGCAGAAACCCATGTATGAACCTGCTTGCGCGTCAGCAATAATCACCTGAGCAAGGCGGGCTACATTCAGGCCAAAACTGCGACTGGCAACCCCACGGACGAGCTTGTACAAAAAGGTGACCTGCTGGTCCGGCTTTGCCTCTCCTTGCTCAGCTGAGCCAGATGCAGCAGGATCTGACAATTGTTTTTGTCCGCTTGCAGAAATTGATGGTGCTGCTGATGGAGGGGGAACTGGTGGAGTGGAGGCGAGGAAGGACATGTGGAAGCTTCCCATTGCTCCAGGGAGCTCTTTTTCCAGCTGAGCAATTTCGGGGTAGTGTGTGACGAAGAGTGTGAGGCATCGCACTTTGGAGAGAAGGTACTGTGCATGGGGCAGGGAGAAAGGAGGGGAGGGAGCCATGGAGGAAGGGAGGAGGGGAGGTAAAACGTCAGGCTTCAAACAGCATAGGTTTGAGGCAAGTACACACCAGGTAAACTCAAATGCAGGGTGGCAGTAGTTCACATGCAGCATGGCATATGCCTACGAATTTTGAATTAAATTGATAGCTCACATGCAGGGTGGCATACGCGATGGCGACGCCATCATGGGTGCTGGTCCCTCGACCCAGCTCATCCACTATCACCAGCGACCGACTCGTTGCCCGACGCAGGATCCCAGAAGCTTCCCCCAGCTCCTCCAGAAACGTCGATGTGCGGCGTGCCAGGTTGTCATTAGCCGCTCCCATGCGCGTCAGAACCGCATCCAAGACATGGAGGCGCGCTGAGTCAGCAGGCACGTAACACCCAATCTGAGCCATGATGCATATCAGAGCCACCTGGCGGATGTAACAGCTCTTGCCGCCCATGTTGGGACCAGTGATGACGTGGCACCTTTCCCCTGCTGACATCAGCATGGTGTCATTCGGCACAAACTCGCTCCCCATAGTCACATCCAGCACGGGGTGCCTCCCATTCGTTATAAGCACATTCTGGGGCCCATCTTCTGGGAAAAACTCCGGCCGAACGTACCCCTTAGAAGAAGAAACAGCAGCAAGCGCACACAAGCAGTCCAGCTCAGCTAGTGCCTTTACAGCTTGCCTTAGCTCCACATGGCCCCCTCCCTCCGCCCTAAACCCTTCCAACAACTCCTGCCACGCCCTCCCTGCTGCTGCCGCTGCAGCTTCCTTCGCCAACGCCAGCCTGTCCAATCCCGCGAGGACAGCTGGCGGGTGGTAACGCGTAACGCCTCCGGACTTACCGGCCTTCACGGCGCTGTGTTTGAGCCAATCAGAAGGGACTCTGAGAGCCGAGGGGACCTCTATGAGATGAGTGGCACCGGAAACGGAGAAGAAGGAGAGGGAGGGGAGGCGCAGTTGGGACCGGATGGCCGGGAGGAGCGAGTTCAGGTGCCCCTCTGCCTCCCGCACGGCTTCCCGGCACGCCCAGAGCTCCGGAAACTGTAGGGAAGGTTCTGCTGTTTCGTCTTCGTCCAGGGCGTCTCGAATGCGGCGATCACTGTCATGTTGCTGTTGCTGTCTGTGGTGGGATGGGGCCGCGCATACAATGAGGTTCACCTTGTCTCCCCGGGCAGCAGCGTCAGCGTCCACGGCACTCAGCATGCGCCGGGCGTGGCGCACCACGGCTGGCGATGCTGCTGCGCGCAGCAGCCGCTGCAGCAGCGCCGACTGCACCTTAGGAGCGCTGCTGCTGCTGTCGCGGTCGGTGTCAGTAGCAGCAGCAGTGGCTGGGGTGGAATGAGGTGGGTCGGGGAGGAGGGAGCGAAGCTGCTGTGCTGCAGACGCCAGGGCTGAGAGCACTCGGACGAACTGAGGGGGATGTGCAGGGGGGAAGATAAGGGGGGGTGTGATGGAGACCCCCTTGTGCAGAGCAGACACTGGAAAGAGGGTGCTTTCTGCATCAGATTTTCTTGTTTTATTGACATCAAATTCTCACAAACTAGCTGACCCCAGAGCTCCTCTATGACACAGCATACCCACCTCGTTGGGAGTGACGGTCTTGTGCAGTATCCGCGTCACACCTCTCTCCACATCCCCCATCCGCGCCAGCGACCCCAGCACTCCCCGCACCACCTCCCCCAGTCCTCCCTCCTCCTCCCCCGCCCCCCTGCTCGCCGCCCCTACCGCCCCCCCTCCCCGCCCGCTCCCAGGAAACGTCCGAGACACGCCGGCCGCACGGCCCAGCGAGCCAATCACCGAAGAGGAGAGCGAGGGGGAGGAGAAGAGGAGCTCGGAAACGGCCTCTTGGCGGAGGGTGATATGGGGCAGGTGGGTGAGGGGGTGGGTGACCCAGTGGCGCATGAGGCGCCCCCCCATGGCTGTGAGCGTGTGGTTGAGCAGCCAGAGGAGGGATCCGCGTGTGCTGCCGTCCGCACTGTTGTGCATGATCTGTGACGTCCAAGGGGAAAACGGGGAGGAGGGTGGGGAGGGGGGAAACGAGTCTTTCATAGGGGGACGCGACCTGGTCCACGGGCGCGCCTTGGTCCACGGGCGCACCTTGGTCCACGTGGGTGGGTGTTTCTGAGAACATCTAAAAGGGGGCTTTAAGGCTCACCTCGAGCTGCTCGAGAGCATTGGAGGAGAGAGTCATCTGGTGGGCGGTGCAGAGAGGACGAAAGCCTCCGCCCAGAGCGAGCACGTGGTGCAGGTTGAACTCCCTCAGATAGTCCACAGCAGCAGCCAGCGCTCTGAGCAGCACCGGTGGCATGGAGAGCACCGCCTCCACTGCTGGGTCTACCTCCTGCTGCTGCTCATCCTGCTGACGCTCAGGCTCCTGCTGCTCATCCCTCTCCTCCTTCCTCTCTCCATTTTTATTCTCATGCCCCTTGCCTGCGTCCTCAGTACAAGCAGCTCCGTTTGGCATCATAGCAAAGAACTCTGCAAGAGCTGCACGCACCCCACACATGCTGCTGCCGCTGCCTTTGCTGCTGCTTCCACCACCACTGTCCCCAGCCTTCCCAGAGCCTCCCCCACCAACTGCAGCACCAGCAGTCCCATCTGCCCCTGCCGTGGTGATTCTTGGTGCGGGGTCCCGGCATGTGAGGTACGACAGGAGCTGATGGCGGGAGGGGGGAGCGGCAGGGGGGGGGGGGATGGCGGAGGGGATGGGATTGACGGGAGAGGAGGAAAGCGGGAAGAGCGGAGGGGGGAGGGGGAAGAGGTGAGGGCCGGTCGAGCGGGGAAGGGGAGTTTAGACAAGGGGAAATACAGAAGGGGGAAGGGGGGGAAGGGAGAGCGCACTATTCCAGAGCACTGAGAGCAGTGAGGGCAGTCACCTTGTGAGTGGCTGACGTTATGGGTCCAGTAAGCACAATCTCAGTGGGGGCAAAGTGGGCAAGGTGGGTCTCAAGTTCTCCTCGTAGCACGCCATCAGTGAAGCACCCCTGTGCCACGTCCCCTGTTGACGTCTCCACTGCCACCAGCCCTATCCTTACGTCACCCTCCGAACCTGCTTCCGAGCCTGCACCAGAGCCTCTACCCAAGCCTGCTCCCAAACCTGCTTCCCAGCCCTGAGACGAGTCCAGATCCATGGCTGGTGGGGATGGGCCAGGAGAGGAAGCAGCAGCAGCAGTGCTACCACCAGCACCTCCCTTCCCTGCTTCCCTCTTCCCCTTCCCTCCCTCCCCAACACTCTCCTCTGCTATACAAACCAAGTAACTACTCAACCTTCCCCCCATCCCCCCTCCCCCTCCCCCAATCCCAGCCCCTTCACCCACTCCCCCTTCCCCTCCCAGATCCTCCCCAGCTTCCAGCGTTGCCCGCGTGTATAAAGCCGACAAATGCCGTTCGAACGGGCCAGCCTTGTTGCTCCCGTGGGCTTTAATTGCCGCCGTCTCGCTCTGCCGCACCACGCCCACCTTAAAGCCCGCCTCCACCAGCCGCCTCACGTGCACGTGCAGGCGGAACGTGGGGATCGATGCCGTCAGAAACGCCCTGTCCACGTGGCAGTAGATGCCGAGCACGCGCGCCGCCACGTCAGCATCGGCCCCGAAAAAACGGTACTTGTAGCCGACCTCGACCAATAGGAGAACGTCTGGGTGGCGGCGTTTCAGAGCCACGACCTGCTCTTCTAACGGGGTGAGCTTTGTGCCTGGCAGGGGGAGGCTTATACCGGGGATGAAATCGCTCCCGCCTTTGGTGGTGGTGGTGGTGGTGGCGGCGGCGGCGGGTGTGGGATGAGGAGCGGAAGGATTAGAGTCAAGTTTTTTTAGTAAGCTGGCTCGAATTGCAGAGAGTGGGCCGGCAGAGGTGGTTGTGGGAGCAGCTGCAGCAGCACTGGCAGCAGTAGCGGCAGCAGGAGAAGCAGGTTCTACAAGCGCCTTGCCCCTTTCCCCTTCCGCCAATTCCGCTCTCCCCTCTTCAATTTCATCCTCCCATATCCCTCCCCCTGTCTCTACCCCCACCTCTTCCACCCCTGTTTTTCCCCCCCGAGCCCTCTTACTCCGCCCCTCTCCCTCCCCCCGTTCGTCTTCCCCCATTCGTGGCCCCATCCCTTCTTCTTCTCCCCCATCCCCCTCATCCGCACCCCCATCCGTCACTAGTCTCCGCGCTGCCCGCCTTCCCCCCGCCCGCTTCCGCTTGAACACCACTCCTCCGCCTTCCCCCTCCGCTCCTACCTCATCCCCTTTCCCCTCCGCCTTCCCCTCTGCCCCCCACTCCTTTCCGCCCCCATTCCCCCGCTCTCCCCCCCTTCCTGTTCTCCGCCAACCCCGACCTTCCCCAGCTGCCCCCGCGGCTACCCCGTTCTCAGTTTCTGCTTCCGCCGATCCGATCTCTCTCAAACCACCGCTACCACCGCTACCACCGCCGCCACCGCCGCCACCATCACCACCGCGACGATCACCGCGACCGTCGGCGCTGGTGGCGGCGGCGGAGGAGGAGCGCGGCGGGCGGAGGAGGGATGGCGGAGTGGTGACGCGGACGGCGCCTGGCGGCTGTGTGGGGGAAGGGGATGGCGCGGGCGAGGTGGGAAGCGGGGGTGATTGCGCTGGGGTCGGCTTGCGCGCGAAGAAACGAGAGATGGTGGCCTGTTGGCGCTTCATGGCTTCCGCATTCCCAAAAAAAACTGTGCGGAAAGGCAAGAGGCGACAGTCGTTGATCAAATCGGTTTAGAAAAACACTGGAGACCAGATGTCATCTGGGTGCTTGGTCTAGTGGTATGATTCTCGCTTCGGGTGCGAGAGGTCCCGAGTTCGATTCTCGGAGCACCCCTGCCTCTTTTCTGCCCTTCTTTTTTTCCACATTTGGGCTTTTGTTGCATCGCATCGCATCGCATCGCACGACTCTCTTATCGTTCCGCCCCACGCTCCCGATCTCGTCTAGTCTCAGGCTCCTGCTCGAAACCCCCCCTTACGCACGGCGCCCCGGACACAGACCCCCATTGTCCTCACGCGCTTCCGCCTGCGCTTCCGCCCGCACTTCCGCCCGCGCTTGTGGCGCGCGGAACAGCGTTCAGGACAGTCGCCCTCGCCTGCTCGCTTCAACTGCTCGCGCGCGCACCTCCGGGCGCGGAGCCTCGAGGCCAAGCCATCAGTGCGTTGAGACGTCTCAGAGCCATCCGCGCGCAGCCATGGATTTGACATCGCCCATCCGCCTCGCCAGTGGCACCTCCATTCCCCGCCTCGCCTGTGCGCCCTTCCCTCCCTTCCCGCCCTTCCCGCCCGTCCGCCCTTCCCGCCCTTCCCGCACTTCCCGCCCTTTCCGCCCCTTCCTCCCTTTCCGCCCTTTCCGCCCTTTCCGCCCCCTATCCAGTCCCCTCCGTTGGAGCCGTACCCCTCTTCCATCCTCCCCCTTCCGCCCTCCCCCCCTGTTCCATACCCCCCTTACTCCTCCTTTCCCTTCCTCCATATTCCCCGCGCCTGCCCCTCTCCTCGCCCTTCCAGTTCTCCCCCCCTTCCATTCTTGTCCATGCCCATACTTCCCCCTTCCCCCAACTTACCTCTTCTCATTTCCTCCTTGCCTTAGCTATACCCCCTCCTCTCCACCACTCTCCCTCTCCCTCCCACACTTCCAGTCTTCTCCTTGTCGCGCCATCCCCCTCCCCGCCTCCCTCCGTGCCTCTCCTCGCCCTCTCTCGTTGCATGTGTAGACCTGTCCCTCTCTCGTGCCCTCTCCTCTCTCCTCGCCTCTGTCCCAATTCTCTCCCTGTGTGTTTGTGCACCTGTGCATGCCTGCGTTTGTGCATGTGTGTGCATGTGTGTATGCCTGTGTGTGTATGTGCATGCTTGCATGCATGTGTGCGCATGTGTGTATGTGCATGCTTGCATGCTTGTACGCGTGCAGTGGGCACATTCAAGGCCAAAGGGGGGGAGGTGAAGGAGGCAGTTAAAGCAGCACTGGCAGCTGGATACAGGCACATAGGTGGGCACATGGGAGGCACATGGGTGGGCACACAGGTGGGCACATGGGTGGGCACATGGGTGGGCAATAGGTTATGCTGTATCACATATATCACTTGTCCCATCTAAAAGCTGTGATTTCTTTTTTTTCAATGCAGATACTGCATCAGTGTACAAGAACGAAGCGGAAATCGGGGAGGCTATTAGGGAGTACGGCATTGCAAGGGAGGATGTTTTTATCACGTCCAAGGCTTCGCCCTACGAGCATGGGTAAGCATGGCTGTGGGTGTGTACGGCTGTGCACGTCAGTGCGTGCACTGTGCACTCAATCACACTCGCCCCCACGGCATGAATTGCATAGCTTGGTGCATGTTTGTGAGGCACCTCCGATGCAGTCTGCTCTCACTCACTCACTCGCTCACTCACCCACATGCACACTCGCTCACTCACTCACTCGCTCACTCACTCACTCACTCACTCGCTCACTCGCTCACTCCCTCGCCCTCCCTCACGCCAGGTTCCAGCAGGCTCTAGCAGCATGTGCGGCGTCGTTGGAGCGCCTGCAAACAGACTACCTGGTGAGTGTGAGTGAGAGGGAGTTAGATAGAGTGTGTAAGAGTAAGGTGATGCGCATGGGTTTGAGTGTGTGAGTGAGTGTGCGCATGTGTGGCGTCCTTGGAGCGTCTGCAAACAGACTACCTGGGGAGTGCCAGTGAGTGAAACGGAGTGAGTGAACAAGATAGGAGAGTGTGTACACGGTGATGTGCATGAGTTTGAGATGGTGTGTGAGTGAGTGTGCATCTACGGCGTCCATGGATCTCCTGCAAACAGACTACCTGGTGAGTGTGGGTGAGTGAGCGAGCATGATTGATTGAGTGTGTGATGGCGCAAGATTGTATGAGTGAGTGTGGAGATTTTTGCCATGTCCACTCCAAGAGTCGCTCACACATTCCTCAGGACAATTGAAGCCTTCACTCTCCTCTCTCCCCTCACTCACCTCCCTCCTCTATCTCACGCTCCTCCATGCGTCGTGCCCCTCGGTCCAACCCGCCACTTGACCCTACCAGGACCTCTACCTGCTGCACTGGTGCGCCCTTTTCCCCCCTCACTCTTGTCCCTTGCCCTCGCCCTCCCGGCCCCCACTCTCCCTCCATGCGTCGTGCCCCTCGGTCCAACCCGCCACTTGACCCTACCAGGACCTCTACCTGCTGCACTGGTGCGTGCCCTTCATCCCCCTGCCCTCCTTCCCTGCCCTCCTTCCCTGCCCTCCCCCTTTTTCCCTTACCTTGGTCCGTTCCTTGCACTGCACTGGTGTGTTCTCCTCTCTCGCCATCGCCCGCCCGCACCCCCTTACTCTTACAGTCGTCCCTTCTCCTGCCATCACTTGTGCTACCATTCACTTGCTCCGTTCCTCTTGCCCGTGTGCCAAGCGTGACTTTCTGACACAATCATACACCCTTCTCTCTGCACCTGTGTTTGCACTGACATTCGTCTCCTCTCCTCTCCTCAACCTCCCCTCTCCTATCCTCTCCCCTTTCTCCCCTCTGCTCCCTCCCGCATTCCCAGGCCTGGAGTGGCAAAGCTAGATAGGTGAGTGAGTCAGCCCTTCCTGCCTGCCTTTCCTCCCACTGCTGCCCCTTGTTTCTGCTCGTACCCCTAACTTCCTGCATTGAGGCGTCTCAGAACTCTGTTATCTCCCCCTACTCTTCCTCTCCCTCCCACACTGCTCCCCTCCACCTGTCCGCACAGAGCGTCTGAGAAGAATGCCGAGATTCGGCTGGAGTCTTGGCGCGCTCTGGAGCAGCTTCAGAGAGAAGGTGGGTGGGTTGAAGGGATAGAGGGGAGTAGAGTGCGGTGGAGAGGAGTAGAGCAGAGTACATGCAGTGCCAGAGCGTGTGAGAAGAATGCCGAGATTCGCCTGGAGTCTTGGCGCGCCCTGGAGCAGCTTCAGAGAGAAGGTGGGGGGCAGGGGAGGGGGATAGAGGGGAAGGGAGTAGTGGGGATGGGGGCAGAAGGGGATAGAGAGGGGTGGAGAGGGGTAGAAGAAAGGCAAGAAGTGGCTAGAGAGTCCTATTATGCTCTGTCTTCCACCACCATTTTCATAACGCCTGCCTTCTCTCCCCTCCCAGGTAAATGCCGCGCCATTGGAGTCAGCAACTTCACTGCCGCCCATCTCGACCACTTGATGACAAACTCGGCCACCCTGCCAGCTGTCAACCAGGTGGAGGTGCACCCGCTGCTGACTCAGCGGCCTCTGCGGGCCTACTGTGCAGAACGTGGCATCTGTGTGGCAGCTTATTCCCCCCTGGGGTGTGGCCGGGTGGGTCTCTGTTGGTATCAGGTGAGCCTCTGTTGCTACCAGGTGGTTTCTGAGTTGACTCATTAGTCTACTGTGCGGAACATGGCATCTGTGTGGCAGTTTACTCTCTCCTGGGGTGTGGCCAGGAGGGTCTCTGTTGCTACCAGGTGAGCACCTATTTGCTACCAGTTCATTTCGGATGCTATCAAATGTTTCGCTTTTGAGCCGTAAAATCTCAAGCCAATAGTGCTGAACACGGTAGGCAAGGGGTGGCAAGTGGTGACAAGGGGTGGCAAGTGGTGACATGTGTGGAATTTGTGCAGTCGATAATCAATGTAGGTAAGCCATGCAAGAGCGGGTTGCCTACCAATTGCATCTGGTTGCCTGACTGATTGTTGCAATAGGCGCAAGGCAGCTTGTTGCTGAACGCCTTACTCCTAAGTCTGTGAGCGCAAGCCGGATTGCAGAGAATGCTGAAATATTTGACTTTTTATTGGGCAAAGAAAAGATGGATGCATTAGATTCATTGGATGAAGATCACCATTTTTGCTGGTCACCCATCGGGATTGCGTAGAATGATACAACCCTTTCCGGATTCGCTGTAAGTGCTCTTAATGAGTTAATCCCTCAGCTGATGTTGTTTCAAACGCGTATATAGAGACAATATTGAGGGAGAGGAGGGACCACTTTTTGCTGGCGCACGTGGCCCGTGCCACGCCAGCAACCCCTCGTTCATGAGCTGGCCAACTTCAAGGTTTCGTCTGCTTGGGTCCACGCACTGGCCCAGCTTTGCCCCATTGTTCCCCCAGTTTCTTCTTCGACCTTCTCTTTTCTCACAGCCAATCAGCGTCTCGTCTCGGTAGTTCACTGTTTCCTAGTGTCAGCGTCAGTGAGAGGAACAAATTTCTTCAGCTTGCATTTCTGCTAGTAGTTTCTTCGTGTTGCTTGCTTATTATCCACAAAGACGCCGTGTCGTCTGACCGTTTCGCGTTCCATATTTCGTGAGAGCTTGCCGTTTTCTCTTCAGGTTCAGGTTTGCTTGTTAGTAGGCCGATTTCTGCGAAGAAGGAATCATGCAGGCCCCTACGGTTGACGCGGATTACTTGAAGGAGATTGAGGCGGTCAGGCGAGACTTGCGAGCGTTAATCGCGGAGAAGAGCTGCGCTCCGCTTATGCTCCGCTTGGCGTAAGACACCGAACCTCGTCGCATCTATTTCATACGGTCTATAAATTATTACGAGAGATAGCAATGCGATTGTGTTGCGTCTTTGTGCATGTGAATTGAATCTAGGTTCCACGATGCTGGCACTTATGACGCGAAGACGAGAAGCGGCGGACCGAATGCCTCGATCAGAAGCGAGCTGGAATACACACATGGCGGAAACGCGGGGATGAAGATAGGCATCGACCTGCTTGGTGAGATTACATGTCATTTTCGCAATTCGCAGGGCTGGTGACGGATAAGCACTCATTGCAGTGTTTCCTATCTGCAGAGCCGGTCAAGGCGAAGCATCCACGAGTAACATACGCCGACATTTACCAGGTGCGATCTTGGTTCGCACCATGTGCTTCGTCCTCATTTGCCTGTTGTCAGTCTTCTGTTGGCGCTTTAACTCACTATTGTCTCGATTGAGCAGCTAGCTGGCGTGGTAGCTGTTGAAGTAACTGGAGGTCCCACCATCCCTTTCAAGGCCGGCCGAAAGGTGAGCGCATGCACAATCCTCCATATTCTCCACGTGAGTTTTCTTGTGCTCATAACTCATTCTCTGGCTGTCCGGGCGCTGGTTGAGCAGGACTCCCTGGCTGTCACTCCTGACGGCAGACTGCCAGATGCTCATAAAGGTGTGTGAATTTAGGCGAATTGTCCCCACCCTGTATTCTTGAACTGCATTTGGTGGTATTGGGGGCTTCGTGATTGCTCGTGTGAGCATGTGAGTCATCTTTTCCAATGCCTACCGTCTGTTTCAGGATCTGCTCACCTACGAGATATATTTTTCCGCATGGGGTTCAGCGATCAAGACATCGTTGCATTGAGTGGATCACACACACTGGTAAGCCACCGCTCAAACTCACATCCTTGCAAGCACATGAGACATTGTGTGATTGAACTTCGAGTGTGCATGCAGGGGCGTGCACATA
Organism: Closterium sp. Yama58-4; assembly: GCA_947470075.1. Lineage (NCBI taxonomy): Eukaryota > Viridiplantae > Streptophyta > Zygnematophyceae > Desmidiales > Closteriaceae > Closterium > Closterium sp. Yama58-4. Next base: position 38,443 of record CANIUD010000327.1, on the reverse strand, counting down.
AGGATCGTTCGGGCTTTGAGGGGGCATGGACGCAGCAACCACTGAAGTTTGACAACACCTACTATGTGTGAGTTTGAACAACTCAGTCAAGGATTGAGCATATTTTTGTTGTGTCAGAAGCGTGTGGCACTCATGCAGTCTGTGTTGGCATAATTTTCCCTGTGCCCCTACAACAGTGAGCTTTTGAAAGGAGATGCTACTGGACTACTCCAGCTTCCCACGGACAAGTGCCTTGTAGAGGACCCCAAGTTTCGTCCATTTGTTGAGTTGTATGCTAAGGTAAGCAATAGAGGGCTGTTGCGATTGTTCCAGGAGTTGGGTTGGAGGTGTATGAGTACTTATGGGTCCATTTTACCTTCCGTTGCATTTTGCAGGATGAGGAGGCGTTTTTCAGGGACTACGCATCTGCGCACAAGAAAATGTCTGAGCTTGGGTGCAAGGATACCTCTCCAGCATTTTGGGAAGCTGATGCTGCAGGCAAGGAGACTGTTAGTGCATCCACCATCTTGGCCCAAAGTGCTTTTGGTGCTGTTGTCACTGCTGGAGTTCTTGTTCTGGGGTACCTGTATGAGCTCCGGCGGAAAGCCAAGTGATTGCTGGATAATTTTTATCGTTCGGCAAAGCTTTACCACCAGCATGTGACCACCACGTTGCCACCTGTATGCCATAAATGTTTCATGAACTTCGTCTGGATGTTTGAGAATTTCAGAAACTATGACGCTTGCTTGCAAATGTATAGGTATTCCTGGTTGACGGCAAACCATAAATGATTGTATTTCCCTTATCCTTTCAACATCCCATTTCTCCATGATAGTGTCCAAATATATTCGAATGGTTCTTTTGATGTCTTTCACAAAGCGAGCAAGACCCGCACAGGTATCGCTCACAAAGCGAGCAAGACCCGCACAGGTATCGCTTGCGATACCGTAAGCTTTCAAACTGGGAGACATTTGGCGCGCAACTTCTGTCCAATCAGCTTACGAGCATGTCAGAAAGCTTCCACACCAACGAAGCGCGGGCCAGCCGAGCTGAATCCCATTCCCTTACCGCCACTCGGCGGCAGCTTTGCTTTCCTCAGCGGCGGAACTCCTCCCAAGGCATTCTCAATTTCACATCCGAGGGCTTTCCTCCCCTCCCGGGTCACTAGTCAGTACGCAAGTCACTGCACCTGGTACTAGCTCTCCTCGGTAGATCAGTCCTCCATGTTCCCGACTTAGGTCGCGTAGCTTCTGCAACAGTGTAGCGACGGTTCGAGCTGATTAGACCGATGAGTTACTATTGAATAATAGCTGGGTACTTTAATTTGTCTATAGCCTGTGGTTCCTGTACTGCTTCTGTCTGGTACTAGTCCACAACTCAGCTTCGCATTAATCAGCTGCCAGGCGGTGCTAAGTTCCGACAATGTTATACATTAAGCTCCTTAGAACAAAGCTCCTAGTGTCGTCTTCGTTTCGTTTAGCGAGGGGTAACTTCCAGAAGAATCTGCTGCTCGTGCTAATGTAGATCAGCTAGGCTCAGCGTTGATACAGTTCACTTTGAGAATGATTTCTCACTGATGCACCGTCGCACGTTGCTGTACGACGGTTGCGACGCTTAGCGAAAATCTTTGCGACGGCGGCGTCTCACAGCAGCGAACCGCTTCTCAGGTTCCTGACTGTCTCTGCTTGCCCTCCAGCGACCTGAGAAACTCTAGAGTGAAGAGACGCGGCGACAAGGCGACATGACGCAACAGCCGACATGTATATTATCCGGAACTGGTCTTTCCAATCATGAGAAGCTCGTGCGACGGAAGCAGTTGCTCGGCGAGTCTTGGCTTAGTGCCAAGAGCAGCATCCTTCAGTCCGAGTGATGGAATATCAGCCGTGGAAGCTGGCATGAAACACACGTTTCCCGATATTTCCGGCCGGGAACAACGCAGCGTTTTTCGGAGTACGAATCAGCGGCGGAAAGCAGCTGTTCGCAAATGGCAGCAGAAGTGTTCGCCGACCGGCATCGCAAGCGTCAAGAAGTGGACGTTCCGATGCGTCGAAATGGTCAACAGGACGCGGCCGTCAGAAGCAGCGTGACGCAGCACGCGAGATATTGCTCTGGGCCGTACGACATGAGGATCGCATGCGTTCGCATCAAGTTCCTCGGCGTTCCCTTGAATTTCGCACGCGATCAAGGAATGATTAATTGTACGTAAAAGCGAAGTCTGGTGGGGGGAATCATGTAGGCGTCTAGAGCAGCACCGCCTAGAGAGTCTCGTCGCTTTCCTTCATCGCGTCACGTTTAAATAAAGCTTCCCACTAACGCGTGTGCCTTTTCTCTCTTGCTGTCCTCCCGCCGATCTCCCATCCGCGTGTGTGTTCGAAGCACGGACGGGATTTGGACGGTCGCCATCGCCGCAGTGTCGGACCAAGGTTGCTTCAGACATTCCCAGAATCGCCTGACGTCGCTCGAAGCTCGCGAGCGTTCTCTTGAAAAATAGTTGGCGATCAGGGAAAGGACAATGGTACGTAAGAGCGAGGCTTCGTGGGGGGGAAGATGTAGGCGTCTAGGATAGGGACGCTTAGAGAGTTTCGTCGCTCTCCTCCTTCGCGTCATCCGTGAAACTACCCTCCCATTAACTCTTGTCCCCTCCTTCTCCCCCTGTCCTCCTCGTTCCCCTCTCTGCATGTGTGCGACTAAATCTGAGGAACGGATTTCGGGTCGTCGCCGACGCTGTAGTCGCCAAGCACTTCAACAATCGCCAGGCGTCGCTCGGAGTACGAAGGCTGCAAGCGTTCATTCAAAGCTCACGAGCGTTTGCTTGGAGATCATTGACAATCAGGGGAAGATCGTTGACAATCAGGCGAAGATCAACGGTACGTACGAACGAGATGGCTGTGGGGCAAAAGTGTGGTGAGTCGTAGAGCGTCGCCGCGCAGAGGCAAGAGTCGTGTCTCTTGCTTTTTCCTGTGCCACTCGCCTCCTGCTGTTTCTAACCCTCCCTTGTTGGTGCCGCTTCTTTGTGCGTGTCTCTCTCCCCATGCATGTGTGTGTTCGCCTCATGACCAGCGAGCATGGGCAGCCAGAGCGGAGCAACCTGGAGCAACTTGGAGCAGCAGGCGTGAAGGGAAGGCGTGGTGCAGGAGTGGCAGAGCAGCGGACAGAGTGTGGTACGCGCCAGGGGGTGCTTGCAGGGGGGAGTGTAGTGAGTCGTAGAGCGTCGCCGCGCAGAGGCAACAGTCGTCTTGTCTCTTGCTTTTCACTCCGTCACTCCCCTCCTGCTGGTAATAACCCTCCCTCTTGTTGGTGCCTCTTCTGTGTCTGCGTGTCTCTCTGCCCGTGCGTGTGTGTGTGTGCCTTCCGGCCTGCGAGCATGGGCAGCCGGAGCAACGGAGCAATCTGGAGCAAGTTGGAGGTCTAAGGGCGTGGGTCTAAGAGCGTGGGTCTAAGAGCGTGGGTCTAAGAGCGTGGGTCTAAGGGCGTGGGTCTAAGGGCGTGGGTCTAAGGGCGTGGGTCTAAGAGCGTGGGTCTAAGAGCGTGGGTCTAAGAGCGTGGGTCTAAGAGCGTGGGTCTAAGGGCGTGGGTCTAAGAGCGTAGGTCTAGGAGCGTGGGTCTAAGAGCGTGGGTCTAAGAGCGTGGGTCTAAGGGCGTGGGTCTAAGAGCGTGGGTCTAAGAGCGTGGGTCTAAGAGCGTGGGTCTAAGAGCGTGGGTCTAAGAGCGTGGGTCTAAGAGCGTGGGTCTAAGAGCGTGGGTCTAAGGGCGTGGGTCTAAGGGCGTGGGTCTAAGGGCGTGGGTCTAAGGGCGTGGGTCTAAGAGCGTAGGTCTAGGAGCGTGGGTCTAAGAGCGTGGGTCTAAGAGCGTGGGTCTAAGGGCGTGGGTCTAAGGGCGTGGGTCTAAGGGCGTGGGTCTAAGGGCGTGGGTCTAAGGGCGTGGGTCTAAGGGCGTGGGTCTAAGAGCGTGGGTCTAAGAGCGTGGGTCTAAGAGCGTGGGTCTAAGGGCGTGGGTCTAAGGGCGTGGGTCTAAGAGCGTGGGTCTAAGGGCGTGGGTCTAAGGGCGTGGGTCTAAGGGCGTGGGTCTAAGGGCGTGGGTCTAAGAGCGTGGGTCTAAGAGCGTGGGTCTAAGAGCGTGGGTCTAAGAGCGTGGGTCTAAGGGCGTGGGTCTAAGGGCGTGGGTCTAAGAGCGTGGGTCTAAGAGCGTGGGTCTAAGAGCGTGGGTCTAAGGGCGTGGGTCTAAGGGCGTGGGTCTAAGGGCGTGGGTCTAAGGGCGTGGGTCTAAGGGCGTGGGTCTAAGGGCGTGGGTCTAAGAGCGTGGGTCTAAGAGCGTGGGTCTAAGAGCGTGGGTCTAAGAGCGTGGGTCTAAGAGCGTGGGTCTAAGAGCGTGGGTCTAAGGGCGTGGGTCTAAGGGCGTGGGTCTAAGAGCGTGGGTCTAAGGGCGTGGGTCTAAGGGAGTGGGTCTAAGGGCGTGGGTCTAAGAGCGTGGGTCTAAGAGCGTGGGTCTAAGGGCGTGGGTTTAACAGCGTGGGTCTAAGGGCGTGGGTTTAACGGCGTGGGTCTAAGAGCGTGGGTCTAAGGGCGTGGGTCTAAGAGCGTGGGTCTAAGAGCGTGGGTCTAAGAGCGTGGGTCTAAGAGCGTGGGTCTAAGGGCGTGGGTCTAAGAGCGTGGGTCTAAGAGCGTGGGTCTAAGGGCGTGGGTCTAAGGGAGTGGGTCTAAGGGCGTGGGTCTAAGAGCGTGGGTCTATGAGCGTGGGTCAAAGGACGTGGGTTTAACGGCGTGGTCCTAAGAGCGTGGGTCTAAGGGCGTGGGTCTAAGGGCGTGCGTCTAAGAGCGTGGGTCTAACGGCGTGGGTCTAAGGGCGTGGGTTTAACGGCGTGGGTCTAAGGGCGTGGGTCTAAGGGAGTGGGTCTAAGAGCGTGGGTCTAAGGGCGTGGGTCTAAGAGCGTGGGTCTAAGAGCGTGGGTCTAAGAGCGTGGGTCTAAGAGCGTGGGTCTAAGAGCGTGGGTCTAAGAGCGTGGGTCTAAGAGCGTGGGTCTAAGAGCGTGGGTCTAAGAGCGTGGGTCTAAGAGCGTGGGTCTAAGAGCGTGGGTCTAAGAGCGTGGGTCTAAGAGCGTGGGTCTAAGAGCGTGGGTCTAAGAGCGTGGGTCTAAGAGCGTGGGTCTAAGAGCGTGGGTCTAAGAGCGTGGGTCTAAGGGCGTGGGTCTAAGGGCGTGGGTCTAAGAGCGTGGGTCTAAGAGCGTGGGTCTAAGAGCGTGGGTCTAAGGGCGTGGGTCTAAGGGAGTGGGTCTAAGGGCGTGGGTCTAAGAGCGTGGGTCTATGAGCGTGGGTCAAAGGGCGTGGGTTTAACGGCGTGGGTCTAAGGGCGTGGGTTTAACGTAGTGGGCCTAAGAGCGTGGGTCTAAGGGCGTGGGTCTAAGGGCGTGGGTCTAAGAGCGTGGGTCTAAGGGCGTGGGTCTAAGGGCGTGGGTTTAACGGCGTGGGTCTAAGGGCGTGGGTCTAAGGGCGTGGGTCTAAGGGCGTGGGTCTAAGGGCGTGGGTCTAAGAGCGTGGGTCTAAGAGCGTGGGTCTAAGAGCGTGGGTCTAAGAGCGTGGGTCTAAGAGCGTGGGTCTAAGAGCGTGGGTCTAAGAGCGTGGGTCTAAGAGCGTGGGTCTAAGAGCGTGGGTCTAAGAGCGTGGGTCTAAGAGCGTGGGTCTAAGAGCGTGGGTCTAAGAGCGTGGGTCTAAGAGCGTGGGTCTAAGAGCGTGGGTCTAAGAGCGTGGGTCTAAGAGCGTGGGTCTAAGAGCGTGGGTCTAAGGGCGTGGGTCTAAGGGCGTGGGTCTAAGAGCGTGGGTCTAAGGGCGTGGGTCTAAGGGCGTGGGTCTAAGGGCGTGGGTCTAAGGGCGTGGGTCTAAGGGCGTGGGTCTAAGGGCGTGGGTCTAAGAGCGTGGGTCTAAGAGCGTGGGTCTAAGAGCGTGGGTCTAAGAGCGTGGGTCTAAGAGCGTGGGTCTAAGAGCGTGGGTCTAAGAGCGTGGGTCTAATAGCGTGGGTCTAATAGCGTGGTGGGTCTAAGAGCGTGGGTCTAAGAGCGTGGGTCTAAGAGCGTGGGTCTAAGAGCGTGGGTCTAAGAGCGTGGGTCTAAGGGCGTGGGTCTAAGGGCGTGGGTCTAAGAGCGTGGGTCTAGGAGCGTGAGTCTAGGAGCGTGGGTCTAAGAGCGTGGGTCTAAGAGCGTGGGTCTAAGAGCGTGGGTCTAAGAGCGTGGGTCTAAGGGCGTGGGTCTAAGAGCGTGGGTCTAAGAGCGTGGGTCTAAGAGCGTGGGTCTAAGAGCGTGGGTCTAAGAGCGTGGGTCTAAGAGCGTGGGTCTAAGAGCGTGGGTCTAAGAGCGTGGGTCTAAGAGCGTGGGTCTAAGGGCGTGGGTCTAAGAGCGTGGGTCTAAGAGCGTGGGTCTAAGGGCGTGGGTCTAAGGGAGTGGTTCTAAAGGGCGTGGGTCTAAGAGCGTGGGTCTAAGAGCGTGGGTCTAAGGGCGTGGGTTTAACGGCGTGGGTCTAAGGGCGTGGGTTTAACGGCGTGGGTCTAAGAGCGTGGGTCTAAGGGCGTGGGTCTAAGGGCGTGGGTCTAAGGGCGTGGGTCTAAGGGCGTGGGTCTAAGGGCGTGGGTCTAAGGGCGTGGGTCTAAGGGCGTGGGTCTAAGGGCGTGGGTCTAAGGGCGTGGGTCTAAGGGCGTGGGTCTAAGAGCGTGGGTCTAAGAGCGTGGGTCTAAGAGCGTGGGTCTAAGAGCGTGGGTCTAAGAGCGTGGGTCTAAGAGCGTGGGTCTAAGAGCGTGGGTCTAAGAGCGTGGGTCTAAGAGCGTGGGTCTAAGAGCGTGGGTCTAAGAGCGTGGGTCTAAGAGCGTGGGTCTAAGAGCGTGGGTCTAAGAGCGTGGGTCTAAGAGCGTGGGTCTAAGAGCGTGGGTCTAAGAGCGTGGGTCTAAGAGCGTGGGTCTAAGAGCGTGGGTCTAAGGGCGTGGGTCTAAGGGCGTGGGTCTAAGGGAGTGTTTCTAAGGGCGTGGGTCTAAGAGCGTGGGTCTAAGAGCGTGGGTCTAAGGGCGTGGGTTTAACGGCGTGGGTCTAAGGGCGTGGGTTTAACGGCGTGCGTCTAAGAGCGTGGGTCTAAGGGCGTGGGTCTAAGGGCATGCGCCTAAGAGCGAGGGTCTAAGGGCGTGGGTTTAACGGCGTGGGTCTAAGGGCGTGGGTCTAAGGGCGTGGGTCTAAGAGCGTGGGTCTAAGAGCGTGGGTCTAAGAGCGTGGGTCTAAGAGCGTGGGTCTAAGAGCGTGGTGGTTCTAAGAGCGTGGGTCTAAGAGCGTGGGTCTAAGAGCGTGGGTCTAAGAGCGTGGGTCTAAGAGCGTGGGTCTAAGAGCGTGGGTCTAAGGGCGTGGGTCTAAGGGCGTGGGTCTAAGGGCGTGGGTCTAAGAGCGTGGGTCTAGGAGCCTGAGTCTAGGAGCGTGGGTCTAAGAGCGTGGGTCTAAGAGCGTGGGTCTAAGAGCGTGGGTCTAAGAGCGTGGGTCTAAGGGCGTGGGTCTAAGAGCGTGGGTCTAAGAGCGTGGGTCTAAGAGCGTGGGTCTAAGAGCGTGGGTCTAAGAGCGTGGGTCTAAGAGCGTGGGTCTAAGAGCGTGGGTCTAAGAGCGTGGGTCTAAGAGCGTGGGTCTAAGGGCGTGGGTCTAAGAGCGTGGGTCTAAGAGCGTGGGTCTAAGGGCGTGGGTCTAAGGGAGTGGGTCTAAGGGCGTGGGTCTAAGAGCGTGGGTCTAAGAGCGTGGGTCTAAGGGCGTGGGTTTAACGGCGTGGGTCTAAGGGCGTGGGTTTAACGGCGTGGGTCTAAGAGCGTGGGTCTAAGGGCGTGGGTCTAAGGGCGTGGGTTTAACGGCGTGGGTCTAAGGGCGTGGGTCTAAGGGCGTGGGTCTAAGGGCGTGGGTCTAAGGGCGTGGGTCTAAGAGCGTGGGTCTAAGAGCGTGGGTCTAAGAGCGTGGGTCTAAGAGCGTGGGTCTAAGAGCGTGGGTCTAAGAGCGTGGGTCTAAGAGCGTGGGTCTAAGAGCGTGGGTCTAAGAGCGTGGGTCTAAGAGCGTGGGTCTAAGAGCGTGGGTCTAAGAGCGTGGGTCTAAGAGCGTGGGTCTAAGAGCGTGGGTCTAAGAGCGTGGGTCTAAGAGCGTGGGTCTAAGAGCGTGGGTCTAAGGGCGTGGGTCTAAGAGCGTGGGTCTAAGAGCGTGGGTCTAAGGGCGTGGGTCTAAGGGCGTGGGTCTAAGGGAGTGGGTCTAAGGGCGTGGGTCTAAGAGCGTGGGTCTAAGAGCGTGGGTCTAAGGGCGTGGGTTTAACGGCGTGGGTCTAAGGGCGTGGGTTTAACGGCGTGGGTCTAAGAGCGTGGGTCTAAGGGCGTGGGTCTAAGGGCGTGGGTCTAAGGGCGTGGGTCTAAGGGCGTGGGTCTAAGGGCGTGGGTCTAAGGGCGTGGGTCTAAGGGCGTGGGTCTAAGAGCGTGGGTCTAAGAGCGTGGGTCTAAGAGCGTGGGTCTAAGAGCGTGGGTCTAAGAGCGTGGGTCTAAGAGCGTGGGTCTAAGAGCGTGGGTCTAAGAGCGTGGGTCTAAGAGCGTGGGTCTAAGAGCGTGGGTCTAAGAGCGTGGGTCTAAGAGCGTGGGTCTAAGAGCGTGGGTCTAAGAGCGTGGGTCTAAGAGCGTGGGTCTAAGAGCGTGGGTCTAAGAGCGTGGGTCTAAGAGCGTGGGTCTAAGAGCGTGGGTCTAAGAGCGTGGGTCTAAGAGCGTGGGTCTAAGAGCGTGGGTCTAAGAGCGTGGGTCTAAGAGCGTGGGTCTAAGAGCGTGGGTCTAAGGGCGTGGGTCTAAGGGCGTGGGTCTAAGGGAGTGTTTCTAAGGGCGTGGGTCTAAGAGCGTGGGTCTATGAGCGTGGGTCTAAGGGTGTGGGTTTAACGGCGTGGGTCTAAGGGCGTGGGTTTAACGGCGTGCGTCTAAGAGCGTGGGTCTAAGGGCGTGGGTCTAAGGGCATGCGCCTAAGAGCGAGGGTCTAAGGGCGTGGGTTTAACGGCGTGGGTCTAAGGGCGTGGGTCTAAGGGCGTGGGTCTAAGAGCGTGGGTCTAAGAGCGTGGGTCTAAGAGCGTGGGTCTAAGAGCGTGGGTCTAAGAGCGTGGTGGTTCTAAGAGCGTGGGTCTAAGAGCGTGGGTCTAAGAGCGTGGGTCTAAGAGCGTGGGTCTAAGAGCGTGGGTCTAAGAGCGTGGGTCTAAGAGCGTGGGTCTAAGGGCGTGGGTCTAAGGGCGTGGGTCTAAGGGCGTGGGTCTAAGAGCGTGGGTCTAGGAGCGTGAGTCTAGGAGCGTGGGTCTAAGAGCGTGGGTCTAAGAGCGTGGGTCTAAGAGCGTGGGTCTAAGAGCGTGGGTCTAAGGGCGTGGGTCTAAGAGCGTGGGTCTAAGAGCGTGGGTCTAAGAGCGTGGGTCTAAGAGCGTGGGTCTAAGAGCGTGGGTCTAAGAGCGTGGGTCTAAGAGCGTGGGTCTAAGAGCGTGGGTCTAAGAGCGTGGGTCTAAGGGCGTGGGTCTAAGAGCGTGGGTCTAAGAGCGTGGGTCTAAGGGCGTGGGTCTAAGGGAGTGGTTCTAAGGGCGTGGGTCTATGAGCGTGGGTCTATGAGCATGGGTCTAAGGGCGTGGGTTTAACGGCGTGGGTCTAAGGGCGTGGGTTTAACGGCGTGGGTCTAAGAGCGTGGGTCTAAGGGCGTGGGTCTAAGGGCGTGGGTTTAACGGCGTGGGTCTAAGGGCGTGGGTCTAAGGGCGTGGGTCTAAGGGCGTGGGTCTAAGGGCGTGGGTCTAAGAGCGTGGGTCTAAGAGCGTGGGTCTAAGAGCGTGGGTCTAAGAGCGTGGGTCTAAGAGCGTGGGTCTAAGAGCGTGGGTCTAAGAGCGTGGGTCTAAGAGCGTGGGTCTAAGAGCGTGGGTCTAAGAGCGTGGGTCTAAGAGCGTGGGTCTAAGAGCGTGGGTCTAAGAGCGTGGGTCTAAGAGCGTGGGTCTAAGAGCGTGGGTCTAAGAGCGTGGGTCTAAGAGCGTGGGTCTAAGGGCGTGGGTCTAAGAGCGTGGGTCTAAGGGCGTGGGTCTAAGGGCGTGGGTCTAAGGGAGTGGGTCTAAGGGCGTGGGTCTAAGAGCGTGGGTCTAAGAGCGTGGGTCTAAGGGCGTGGGTTTAACGGCGTGGGTCTAAGGGCGTGGGTTTAACGGCGTGCGTCTAAGAGCGTGGGTCTAAGGGCGTGGGTCTAAGGGCATGCGCCTAATAGCGAGGGTCTAAGGGCGTGGGTTTAACGGCGTGGGTCTAAGGGCGTGGGTCTAAGGGCGTGGGTCTAAGGGCGTGGGTCTAAGGGCGTGGGTCTAAGAGCGTGGGTCTAAGAGCGTGGGTCTAAGAGCGTGGGTCTAAGAGCGTGGGTCTAAGAGCGTGGGTCTAAGAATGTGGGTCTAAGAGCGTGGGTCTAAGAGCGTGGGTCTAAGAGTGTGGTGGGTCTAAGAGCGTGGGTCTAAGAGCGTGGGTCTAAGAGCGTGGGTCTAAGGGCGTGGGTCTAAGAGCGTGGGTCTAAGAGCGTGGGTCTAAGAGCGTGGGTCTAAGGGCGTGGGTCTAAGAGCGTGGGTCTAAGAGCGTGGGTCTAAGGGCGTGGGTCTAAGGGAGTGGGTCTAAGGGCGTGGGTCTAAGAGCGTGGGTCTATGAGCGTGGGTCTATGAGCGTGGGTCAAAGGGCGTGGGTTTAACGGCGTGGGTCTAAGGGCGTGGGTTTAACGGCGTGGGTCTAAGAGCGTGGGTCTAAGGGCGTGGGTCTAAGGGCGTGGGTCTAAGAGCGTGGGTCTAAGGGCGTGGGTCTAAGGGCGTGGGTTTAACGGCGTGGGTCTAAGGGCGTGGGTCTAAGGGCGTGGGTCTAAGGGCGTGGGTCTAAGGGCGTGGGTCTAAGAGCGTGGGTCTAAGAGCGTGGGTCTAAGAGCGTGGGTCTAAGAGCGTGGGTCTAAGAGCGTGGGTCTAAGAGCGTGGGTCTAAGAGCGTGGGTCTAAGAGCGTGGGTCTAAGAGCGTGGGTCTAAGAGCGTGGGTCTAAGAGCGTGGGTCTAAGAGCGTGGGTCTAAGAGCGTGGGTCTAAGAGCGTGGGTCTAAGAGCGTGGGTCTAAGAGCGTGGGTCTAAGAGCGTGGGTCTAAGAGCGTGGGTCTAAGAGCGTGGGTCTAAGAGCGTGGGTCTAAGAGCGTGGGTCTAAGAGCGTGGGTCTAAGAGCGTGGGTCTAAGAGCGTGGGTCTAAGAGCGTGGGTCTAAGAGCGTGGGTCTAAGAGCGTGGGTCTAAGAGCGTGGGTCTAAGAGCGTGGGTCTAAGAGCGTGGGTCTAAGAGCGTGGGTCTAAGAGCGTGGGTCTAAGAGCGTGGGTCTAAGAGCGTGGGTCTAAGGGCGTGGGTCTAAGAGCGTGGGTCTAAGAGCGTGGGTCTAAGAGCGTGGGTCTAAGAGCGTGGGTCTAAGAGCGTGGGTCTAAGAGCGTGGGTCTAAGAGCGTGGGTCTAAGAGCGTGGGTCTAAGAGCGTGGGTCTAAGGGCGTGGGTCTAAGAGCGTGGGTCTAAGGGCGTGGGTCTAAGGGCGTGGGTCTAAGGGAGTGTTTCTAAGGGCGTGGGTCTAAGAGCGTGGGTCTAAGAGCGTGGGTCTAAGGGCGTGGGTTTAACGGCGTGGGTCTAAGGGCGTGGGTTTAACGGCGTGCGTCTAAGAGCGTGGGTCTAAGGGCGTGGGTCTAAGGGCATGCGCCTAAGAGCGAGGGTCTAAGGGCGTGGGTTTAACGGCGTGGGTCTAAGGGCGTGGGTCTAAGGGCGTGGGTCTAAGTGCGTGGGTCTAAAGGAGTGGTTCTAAGAGCGTGGGTCTAAGAGCGTGGGTCTAAGAGCGTGGGTCTAAGAGCGTGGGTCTAAGAGCGTGGGTCTAAGAGCGTGGGTCTAAGAGCGTGGGTCTAAGAGCGTGGGTCTAAGAGCGTGGTGGTTCTAAGAGCGTGGGTCTAAGAGCGTGGGTCTAAGAGCGTGGGTCTAAGAGCGTGGGTCTAAGAGCGTGGGTCTAAGAGCGTGGGTCTAAGAGCGTGGGTCTAAGGGCGTGGGTCTAAGGGCGTGGGTCTAAGGGCGTGGGTCTAAGAGCGTGGGTCTAGGAGCGTGAGTCTAGGAGCGTGGGTCTAAGAGCGTGGGTCTAAGAGCGTGGGTCTAAGAGCGTGGGTCTAAGAGCGTGGGTCTAAGGGCGTGGGTCTAAGAGCGTGGGTCTAAGAGCGTGGGTCTAAGAGCGTGGGTCTAAGAGCGTGGGTCTAAGAGCGTGGGTCTAAGAGCGTGGGTCTAAGAGCGTGGGTCTAAGAGCGTGGGTCTAAGAGCGTGGGTCTAAGGGCGTGGGTCTAAGAGCGTGGGTCTAAGAGCGTGGGTCTAAGGGCGTGGGTGTAAGAGCGTGGGTCTATGAGCGTGGGTCTAAGGGAGTGGGTCTAAGGGCGTGGGTCTAAGAGCGTGGGTCTAAGAGCGTGGGTCTAAGGGCGTGGGTTTAACGGCGTGGGTCTAAGGGCGTGGGTCTAAGAGCGTGGGTCTAAGGGCGTGGGTCTAAGGGCGTGCGCCTAAGAGCGAGGGTCTAAGGGCGTGGGTTTAACGGCGTGGGTCTAAGGGCGTGGGTCTAAGGGCGTGGGTCTAAGGGCGTGGGTCTAAGGGCGTGGGTCTAAGAGCGTGGGTCTAAGAGCGTGGGTCTAAGAGCGTGGGTCTAAGAGCGTGGGTCTAAGAGCGTGGGTCTAAGAGCGTGGGTCTAAGAGCGTGGGTCTAAGAGCGTGGGTCTAAGAGCGTGGGTCTAAGAGCGTGGGTCTAAGAGCGTGGGTCTAAGAGCGTGGGTCTAAGAGCGTGGGTCTAAGAGCGTGGGTCTAAGGGCGTGGGTCTAAGGGCGTGGGTCTAAGAGCGTGGGTCTAAGAGCGTGGGTCTAAGAGCGTGGGTCTAAGAGCGTGGGTCTAAGAGCGTGGGTCTAAGAGCGTGGGTCTAAGAGCGTGGGTCTAAGGGCGTGGGTCTAAGAGCGTGGGTCTAAGAGCGTGGGTCTAAGAGCGTGGGTCTAAGAGCGTGGGTCTAAGAGCGTGGGTCTAAGAGCGTGGGTCTAAGAGCGTGGGTCTAAGAGCGTGGGTCTAAGAGCGTGGGTCTAAGAGCGTGGGTCTAAGAGCGTGGGTCTAAGAGCGTGGGTCTAAGAGCGTGGGTCTAAGAGCGTGGGTCTAAGAGCGTGGGTCTAAGAGCGTGGGTCTAAGAGCGTGGGTCTAAGAGCGTGGGTCTAAGGGCGTGGGTCTAAGAGCGTGGGTCTAAGGGCGTGGGTCTAAGGGCGTGGGTCTAAGGGATTGGTTCTAAGGGCGTGGGTCTAAGAGCGTGGGTCTAAGAGCGTGGGTCTAAGGGCGTGGGTATAACGGCGTGGGTCTAAGGGCGTGGTTTAACGGCGTGCGTCTAAGAGCGTGGGTCTAAGGGCGTGGGTCTAAGGGCATGCGCCTAAGAGCGAGGGTCTAAGGGCGTGGGTTTAACGGCGCGGGTCTAAGGGCGTGGGTCTAAGGGCGTGGGTCTAAGGGCGTGGGTCTAAGGGCGTGGGTCTAAGAGCGTGGGTCTAAGAGCGTGGGTCTAAGAGCGTGGGTCTAAGAGCGTGGGTCTAAGAGCGTGGGTCTAAGAGCGTGGGTCTAAGAGCGTGGGTCTAAGAGCGTGGGTCTAAGAGCGTGGGTCTAAGAGCGTGGGTCTAAGAGCGTGGGTCTAAGAGCGTGGGTCTAAGAGCGTGGGTCTAAGAGCGTGGGTCTAAGAGCGTGGGTCTAAGAGCGTGGGTCTAAGGGCGTGGGTCTAAGGGCGTGGGTCTAAGGGCGTGGGTCTAAGAGCGTGGGTCTAGGAGCGTGAGTCTAGGAGCGTGGGTCTAAGAGCGTGGGTCTAAGAGCGTGGGTCTAAGAGCGTGGGTCTAAGAGCGTGGGTCTAAGGGCGTGGGTCTAAGAGCGTGGGTCTAAGAGCGTGGGTCTAAGAGCGTGGGTCTAAGAGCGTGGGTCTAAGAGCGTGGGTCTAAGAGCGTGGGTCTAAGAGCGTGGGTCTAAGAGCGTGGGTCTAAGAGCGTGGGTCTAAGGGCGTGGGTCTAAGAGCGTGGGTCTAAGAGCGTGGGTCTAAGGGCGTGGGTGTAAGAGCGTGGGTCTATGAGCGTGGGTCTAAGGGAGTGGGTCTAAGGGCGTGGGTCTAAGAGCGTGGGTCTAAGAGCGTGGGTCTAAGGGCGTGGGTTTAACGGCGTGGGTCTAAGGGCGTGGGTCTAAGAGCGTGGGTCTAAGAGCGTGGGTCTAAGGGCGTGGGTCTAAGGGCGTGGGTCTAAGAGCGTGGGTCTAAGAGCGTGGGTCTAAGAGCGTGGGTCTAAGAGCGTGGGTCTAAGAGCGTGGGTCTAAGAGCGTGGGTCTAAGAGCGTGGGTCTAAGGGCGTGGGTCTAAGAGCGTGGGTCTAAGAGCGTGGGTCTAAGAGCGTGGGTCTAAGAGCGTGGGTCTAAGAGCGTGGGTCTAAGAGCGTGGGTCTAAGAGCGTGGGTCTAAGAGCGTGGGTCTAAGAGCGTGGGTCTAAGAGCGTGGGTCTAAGAGCGTGGGTCTAAGAGCGTGGGTCTAAGAGCGTGGGTCTAAGAGCGTGGGTCTAAGAGCGTGGGTCTAAGAGCGTGGGTCTAAGAGCGTGGGTCTAAGAGCGTGGGTCTAAGAGCGTGGGTCTAAGAGCGTGGGTCTAAGGGCGTGGGTCTAAGAGCGTGGGTCTAAGGGCGTGGGTCTAAGGGCGTGGGTCTAAGGGATTGGTTCTAAGGGCGTGGGTCTAAGAGCGTGGGTCTAAGAGCGTGGGTCTAAGAGCGTGGGTCTAAGGGCGTGGGTATAACGGCGTGGGTCTAAGGGCGTGGTTTAACGGCGTGCGTCTAAGAGCGTGGGTCTAAGGGCGTGGGTCTAAGGGCATGCGCCTAAGAGCGAGGGTCTAAGGGCGTGGGTTTAACGGCGCGGGTCTAAGGGCGTGGGTCTAAGGGCGTGGGTCTAAGGGCGTGGGTCTAAGGGCGTGGGTCTAAGAGCGTGGGTCTAAGAGCGTGGGTCTAAGAGCGTGGGTCTAAGAGCGTGGGTCTAAGAGCGTGGGTCTAAGAGCGTGGGTCTAAGAGCGTGGGTCTAAGAGCGTGGGTCTAAGAGCGTGGGTCTAAGAGCGTGGGTCTAAGAGCGTGGGTCTAAGAGCGTGGGTCTAAGAGCGTGGGTCTAAGAGCGTGGGTCTAAGAGCGTGGGTCTAAGAGCGTGGGTCTAAGAGCGTGGGTCTAAGAGCGTGGGTCTAAGAGCGTGGGTCTAAGAGCGTGGGTCTAAGAGCGTGGGTCTAAGAGCGTGGGTCTAAGGGCGTGGGTCTAAGGGCGTGGGTCTGAGCGTGGTGGGTCTAAGGGCGTGGGTCTAAGGGCGTGGGTCTAAGAGCGTGGGTCTAAGAGCGTGGGTCTAAGAGCGTGGGTCTAAGAGCGTGGGTCTAAGAGCGTGGGTCTAAGAGCGTGGGTCTAAGAGCGTGGGTTTAAGGGCGTGGGTCTAAGTGTCACTGAATATCATGGTAAGTGCATCATATTCTGTAACTGTGCTAACTGGGGTGTAGAAGTAGTGTAGTAGTTGTTATTCAGTTTGAACACAGGGTAGGTGGGGCATTGGGAGGAACGCGAAGTTGGTACTATGGGGAATTGCAAGGCGCTGCGGGCACAATTCCAGGGCCCTCGGGAGACAGGAAATCTGGCACAAGGCCAATCCAAGGCCAAGGCGGCTCGAGCCCAACCCATCACGCTGAGCAACTCGCGACTGGGTGGCCTAGCATAAATTAGCCTACCCTAGCAAAGGACTCCTGTTCTCTCGTTTGTTTACCAGAGCATAGTGGACTTACGTTACCGTTCTAAGCTACTGCAGCAAGGTGACTAACGCCACTCTTGGTAGCCAGCAGTGGGAGCCTGAATCTCTCACAAACGAGAGACCTGGCCGGGTGCACATCATGGCGTACATGAGGGACCCAACAAGCTCCGGGTATGGCTCAGAGCAGGCCTCTGGTGTGGGTACCGCTGGAGCTGTGAGGAGGTGTTGCAGCGGCAGCGGGGTGGCAACAGGTGTGCATAGCTCCATCTCAAATCGCTTGAGCACATTGTCGATGTAGAACTCCTGGGAGAGTGAGATGGTGCGAGCCTTGCGATCACGAGTGATCTCCATCCCCAGGTAGTGCTTGAGGTCACCGAGGTCTTTCATCTGGAGAGCCTTGCTTAGGGCTGCCTGGACTGAGGTCATCTGGGCCGAGTCCTTGGCCACGAGGATGAAATCATCCACGTAGACTAGGATGTAGAAGGGCTCAGAATGACGGCGGATGAAGAGAGTCGGGTCAGCAGTTGAAGGGTGGAAGTCCAGGGAGAGGAGGACTTCTTTCACCTTGTTGTGCCATTCGCGAGGGGCTTGCTTAAGGCCGTAGACGGGGCGATTCAGCTTCCAGACAGTGTTGGGAGGGAAATCTCCTGGGAAGCCTTCTGGTCTGTCCATGAACACTGTCTCCTTGAGACGTCCTTGTAGGAAGGCGGATGAGGCATCCATGGATTTGATCTCGAAGTCTTCTCGAGCTGCGACATCCATGAGCGTACGAATGGTGGGAGGTTTGGATGTGGGGGAGAAGGTTAGGAAGAAGTCGCGGTACTGCTGCTGGGTGAAGCCCTTGGCTACGTAGCGCGCTTTAAACACCGGTGCCTCGTCTGGGAGCTGTTTTACACGGAACAACCACTTGCCCCCGACGATGTTGACTCCTGGAGGTGGAGTCTCGTCGTCGAAGGAGTGGTTGCGGGTGAATGCTGCAATCTCCGCGTCCATGGCAGCACGCCATTTGGCAGAATGAGGGCCTGAGAGAGCCTCTTGGACGGTGAGAGGGATAGGGATGGTCGGGTTCTCCGCGAAGTTGAGGGAGGGTGAGCCAGTGATGTCGGGGAAGATGTGTGAGAGCTGAGGAAGGACTGCATGGAGATCACACAGTTCCTCATGCCTGTCTTCTAGAAGGGTAGAGGGCACATCCCCCCCAGCAGGAGGAGGCGGTGTGATCGCGGTGTATCGAAGAACCATCGCGAGTGGAAGAGTAGCGCGATGTGAGCGAGTGCCATGAGCCACCGGGGAAGAGGGTGGGGCTGGCGGGGTCGGAGAGGGTGACTTAGCAGGCTTGGGCGGGGGAAGGGGTCGCCGGCGGTACGTGATCAGCTCGGGCGACTGTGGGAGAGCGGGTTCCTCTGTGGTGGGGGGAGCCGGGGGAGGAGGTGGGGCCGGAGGGTGGGACCGCCGATGGTAGGTGATAGGTGCGCTCGGAGGGGGCGGCGCAGCGGGAAGTGGGGAAGGTGAGGGGGAGGGAGGAGCAGCTGCCGAAGACACCGGTGAGGCCGGGTCAGTGACCTCAGAGGGAGATGGTGCGATGGCAGGAGAGGGAGGAGGTGAGGGAGCAGGAGCAGGCGGGAGGTCGGGAGGCGCATCAAAGTCTGCCCACACGAGGGAGGGTGGATCAGGGAGAGGGTCCCGTCCCGAAGGGGAGTAGAATGGGCGGGTCTCATCAAAGACAACGTCACGGCTCCTGACCAACTGGTGAGTGGAGGGATTGAGGAAGAGGTAGTCAGGTGAGTCGGCGTTGTGCCCGAGGTAGATGCACGTCTGAGTCTTGGGACCGAGCTTGCCACCGTTATGCCGTCGAGCCTGAGGGTTGAGGAGGACATAGGCGGTGCATCCCCAAACGCGAAGAGAGCGAGCAGTGGGCGTTTTCCCGAGCCAGAGTGTGGTTGGAGTGGTGTCGGGAAGGTGCGGGTGGGGGTAAAGGTTGTAGAGGAGGGCAGCGTGGTAGAGAGCGTACCCCCAAAGAGAGTGAGGAGCGTTGGAGTGGCTGAGGAGGCACCGAGTGATCTGCACCAGGGTGTGGTTGCGGCTCTCAGCTATGCCGTTCTGTTGAGGGCTGTCAGGGAGGGTGAAGTTTTGCTGGATGCCTTCGGAGGAGCAGAAGGCTTTGAGCTTGTCGTTGCAGAACTCACCCCCCCCATCCGAGTGAAGGCGCTTGACCTTGCGGTCAAAAGTGGTCTGTGCCTGCTTGACCCACGCTATGATGACCTCGGGTGCCTCAGCCTTAGTGTGGAGGAGGTGAACAGAGACATAGCGGGAGTGGTCATCCACAATGATAAGGAAGTAGCGATAGCCACCTCGTGCGAGAACAGGGGCAGGGCCCCAGACGTCCATGTGCACGAGGTCCAGTGGTGCTGCAGCGATTGTGGGTGAGGCAGCATGGGGTTGTTGGCGCAGTTTGCTCTTGGTGCAATCAAGGCACGTGGGAGCTGGTGAGTCAGGTGGTGGGGGAAGTGCGGCTGGCAGGCCGAGGAGAAGTTTCTTGGAGGCCATGTCAGCAAGAGTGCGGAAATTTGGGTGCCCGAGCCGATGGTGGTAGAGGATGGTCGGGTTGGAGAGGGTGCGACATGAGCATGGTGTGATAGTGGCCTGTGCTTGGGTGGTTGACACCTGTGGGAGAGGGACGCGTAGCGTGTAGAGGCCGTTGCTGTTGAGGGTGTAGCGGGCCAGAGTTTTGTTGGTGCGTGGATCGATGATGTCGCAATAGTCCTCGTTCTCTGGGAAGATGGTGCGTAGCCCTGCCTCCTGAATTTCTGTTTGGGCAACTAGATTGTGACGCAGTGAAGGCACGCACATGCCAGTGACAGTGCCGGATGGGAAGGCGGGGCATGGGACTGTGGAGGTACCCTTGGCGAGGGTGGTGAAGCTTGAGTCAGCTCCTAAGAGAGGGATAGGTGTTGGGTAAGGTTTGAAGGAGAGGGTCTCCTTGAGCACGGTGTGAGTGGCCCCGCTATGGAGTGTTAACTCTATGTATTGTGGTGCGTGTGATGAGCCGATGTACTGTGAGGTAGCTTCATTAATCATGGCAGTGCCAGGGAACAACAGGTTGATACGCACATCAGCAGGAGCAGCATCACTAGCACTAGTCGAAGCGGGGTCCTGGACCTCAACTAGGTTGGCCTTGCGAGAGCGCATCCAATTCGGCGGCTTCTTGTCCACTCCGTGAATGGCGTACCATTCGTCGTCTTTCTTCTTGAAGCACGTGGCGAGGGGGTGGTTAGTGCCACCACACACTTGTCCCTTGCGATTCCCATACTTGACGACGTAGGGGCACGGAGGAAAGCGGTTGCGCTGGAAGGGCGCCGAGGCGAGAGCCGCTGCGACACTTGCTTGAGGCATGGGAGCGCGGATAGCGTACGCCTTGGCCTGAGCCGTGGAGTCTTTCTCGGCAGAGAGGAGTGCGGTGGAGACCTTAGCAAAGGTGAGGTCCTCTGCTGAGAGTGTGAGGAGCATCTTCCTCGTGACCTCATATGCCGAGGTGAGTCCAACAAGTAGGGCGGCTGCAGGGGCTTGCTCGGGGAAGACTATACCCAGCTCCTTGAGTTCGCCATGAATGGTCTGCACCTTGGCAATGTAATCGGCCATTCCCGAGCAGTCCTCAAGGCGGACCTGAAACATGCTAGGGATGAGAATGGCCACGCCGACCGCCGTCTTGTTCATGAACCGATCCTGGAGGTACTTCCAGATGGCGTTGGAGGTAGGGTAGTTATGGAACGTGTTGACAAGTTCGGGAGGGGTGGAGGCGATGAAGACGCTGATGATGGCAGCATCGGCCTTCTCCCATTTCCGGTACTTCTCAACAGCTTCCTCGTACGCCCTCACGTCAGTATCACTTGGAGATTCGGTCGGCTCACGGGGAATAGTAGGCTGTTTCCCCTTGCCACGGTTGAGGAGGACGTCCTTGAGGTCAAGGCCCTGCACGTCACGGCTCAGGAGGTGCTTGTCAACTCCGTAGCTCCACGCCTTGAAGTTGGAGCTAGAGCCATCAGCTTCAAGGCGGAGCGGGGTGATGGGGTTCGCCATGGTGGAAGACGAGAGAGCCATGGTGGAGACCCCTTCTCGCGCGGAGCGCCGCTCTTAAGTCACCGATAGGAACTTCACACACACCACCCTCGGCTTCGCGGCTACACGGCTGCTCTGCTTCGCGGCTACACGGCTGCTCGGCTGCGCTGCTGCACCTGTTCAGCTGCGGGAAGGGGGAAGGGGTAGGAGTGCAGATGCGGGGCGACGGGCGGCAGCCCGACGTGAAGCTGCGGGGCGACGGGCGGCGGCCCGACGAGAAGCTGCAGGGCGACGGGCGGCAGCCCGACGAGAAGCTGCGGGGCGACGGGCGGCGGCCCGACGTGAAGCTGCGAGGCGACGGGCGGCAGCCCGACGAGAAGCTGCAGGGCGACGGGCGGCGGCCCGACGAGAAGCTGCGGGGCGACGGGCGGCGGCCCGACGTGAAGCTGCGAGGCGACGGGCGGCAGCCCGACGAGAAGCTGCAGGGCGACGGGCGGCGGCCCGACGTGAAGCTGCGAGGCGACGGGCGGCGGCCCGACGAGGAGGAAAGCGAGCGTTAGGTTATAGCGCGGACGATGCGCTTACCAGATAAATTACCGTCGAAAGTGACGGGAAGGTGCAGCGGGAAAATTTCCGCCGACGAATGTCGCGAATCACCGGCGACGAGGTTGACGATGGCTTCGCCGAGGTTTGCGGGACGAGTATCCGCAGAGGTAAGAAGATCACGATCCGCGTATGCGGTTGAAGGGCTCTGATACCATGTCAGAAATAGGCTTAGAAGCGATGCATTAGTAATGAGCTTGAAGCTCTTTAAGTACATCCAAGAGGGGTAGGAAAAGGATGGGGAAGGGAATCGGGGGCAATCTCTAGGGATTGGGGGTAATCCCAAGGCAATCTCCAATTGGTGGGTTGGAGATTGGTTGGAGATTACATTTGGGTTTGGTTGGGATGTAGGTGTACACCCAACCAAACACAATGTGCAAACTACACTACTCTAGGATATAGAAAATACAAAGTACAAATTGTGAGATTGAAGACTAACACTAACACGTGGGTCTAAGGGCGTGGGTCTAAGGGCGTGGGTCTAAGGGCGTGGGTCTAAGGGCGTGGGTCTAAGAGCGTGGGTCTAAGAGCGTGGGTCTAAGAGCGTGGGTCTAAGAGCGTGGGTCTAAGAGCGTGGGTCTAAGGGCGCGGGTCTAAGGGCGCGGGTCTAAGGGCGCGGGTCTAAGAGCGTGGGTCTAACGGCGTGGGTCTAAGGGTGCGGGTCTAAGGGCGTGGGTCTAAGGGCGTGGGTCTAAGGGCGTGGGTCTAAGGGCGTGGGTCTAAGGGCGTGGGTCTAAGAGCGTGGGTCTAAGAGCGTGGGTCTAAGAGCGTGGGTCTAAGGGCGTGGGTCTAAGGGCGTGGGTCTAAGAGCGTGGGTCTAAGAGCGTGGGTCTAAGAGCGTGGGTCTAAGAGCGTGGGTCTAAGAGCGTGGGTCTAAGGGCGTGGGTCTAAGGGCGTGGGTCTAAGGGCGTGGGTCTAAGGGCGTGGGTCTAAGGGCGTGGGTCTAAGAGCGTGGGTCTAAGGGCGTGGGTCTAAGGGCGTGGGTCTAAGAGCGTGGGTCTAAGAGCGTGGGTCTAAGGGCGTGGGTCTAAGGGCGTGGGTCTAAGAGCGTGGGTCTAAGAGCGTGGGTCTAAGAGCGTGGGTCTAAGGGCGTGGGTCTAAGAGCGTGGGTCTAAGAGCGTGGGTCAAAGAGAGCGTGGGTCTAAGAGCGTGGGTCTAAGAGCGTGGGTCTAAGAGCGTGGGTCTAAGGGCGTGGGTCTAAGGGCGTGGGTCTAAGGGCGTGGGTCTAAGAGCGTGGGTCTAAGGGCGTGGGTCTAAGGGCGTGGGTCTAAGAGCGTGGGAAAAAGAGCGTGGGTCTAAGGGCGTGGGTCTAAGGGTGTGGGTCTAAGAGCGTGGGAAAAAGAGTGTGGGTCTAAGAGCGTGGGTCTAAGAGCGTGGGTCTAAGAGCGTGGGTCTAAGAGCGTGGGTCTAAGAGCGTGGGTCTAAGGGCGTGGGTCTAAGGGCGTGGGTCTAAGGGCGTGGGTCTAAGGGCGTGGGTCTAAGAGCGTGGGTCTAAGAGCGCGTAAAGGGACGGCGTGGTGCAGGAGTGGCAGAGCAGCGGACAGAGTGTGGTACGCGCCAGGGGGTGGTTGCAGGGGGGAGTGTTGTGAGTCGTAGAGCGTCGCCGTGCAGAGGCAAGAGTCGTGCCTCTTGCTTTCTGATTCCGCTTCTCCCCTCGTGCTGTTTCTAACCCTCCCTTGCTGGTTGGTGCTGCTTCTGTGTGTGTCTCTCCTCCCGTGCGTGTGTGTGTGTGCCTCACGGCCTGCGAGCATCGGCATCAGCATCAGCATCAGCATCAGCGCATCAGCGCATCAGCATCAGCGCATCAGCATCAGCGCATCAGCATCAGCGCATCAGCATCAGCATCAGCATCAGCATCAGCGCATCAGCATTAGCACAGCGCATCAGCATCAGCTCATCAGCATCAGCATCAGCTCATCAGCATCAGCACGTCAGCATCAGCATCAGCGCAGTAGCATCAGCGCATCAGCATCAGCGCATCAGCATCAGCGCATCAGCATCAGCATCAGCGCATCAGCATCAGCGCATCAGCATCAGCATCAGTGCATCAGCATCAGCGCATCAGCATCAGCATCAGTGCATCAGCATCAGCGCATCAGCATCAGCGCATCAGCATCAGTGCATCAGCATCAGCGCATCAGCATCAGCATCAGCGCATCAGCATCAGCGCATCAGCATCAGCATCAGCACATCAGCATCAGCATCAGCGCATCAGCATCAGCGCATCAGCATCAGCGCATCAGCATCAGCGCATCAGCATCAGCGCATCAGCATCAGCGCATCAGCATCAGCATCAGCACATCAGCATCAGCATCAGCATCAGCACATCAGCATCAGCATCAGCGCATCAGCATCAGCATCAGCGCATCAGCATCAGCATCAGCGCATCAGCATCAGCGCATCACCATCAGGGCATCAGCATCAGCATCAGCATCAGTGCATCAGCATCAGCGCATCAGCATCAGCGCATCAGCATCAGCGCATCAGCATCAGCGCATCAGCATCAGCGCATCAGCATCAGCGCATCAGCATCAGCGCATCAGCATCAGCGCATCAGCATCAGCGCATCAGCATCAGCATCAGCGCATCAGCATCAGCGCATCAGCATCAGCGCATCAGCATCAGCGCATCAGCATCAGCGCATCAGCATCAGCGCATCAGCATCAGCATCGGCTTGGTGCAGGAGCAACTGAGCAACTGGAGCAGCACATGGGCGTGGTCCAGCAGGCAGAGCGGCCAAGCTCCAAAACGGCAGAGCGTGGTATGTGCCAGGGGTTGCTTGTAGGGGCAGTGTAGTGAGTCGTAGCGTGTCGCCGCGCAGAGGCAACAGTCGTGTCTGCTGCTTGCGGGTCCATCACTCACCTCCTGCTGCTTCTAACCCTCCCTTGTTGCATCGCTTCCGTGTGTGTGTCTCTCCCCCTGTGTGTGTGTGTGTGTGTGTGTGTGTGTGTGTGTGTGTGTGTGTGTGTGTGTGTGTGTGTGTGTGTGTGCCTTGTGGCCTGCGAGACGGAGGGCAATGGTGGACGCCTGAAGTGAAGGCGTGGCTTGCAGGAGCGGCAGAGTGGCGGACAGAGCATGGTACGCGCCAAGGGGTGCTTGCAGGGGGGAGTGTAGTGAGTCGTAGAGCGTCGCCGCGCAGAGGCAAGAGTCGTGTCTCTTGTTTTTGGCTCCACCACTCGCCTCCTGCTCCGCCACTCGCCTCCTGCTCCTTCTAACCCTTGCTGGTTGGTGCCGCTTCTGTGTTCGTGTTTTCCTACCCATGTGTGTGTGCGCCTCACCTCACGGCCTGCGGTCGAAGAGGAATGGCATGGAGAGTTCAGGGAATGGGTGGGAGAACAGGCAGCAACCGGGATTTAATTTTACTAGGTAAGTATTATCTCCCCCGCCCGGCGCCCTCTTTGTCATTTGTGTTGCGTAGCGCTCATTGCTCTGGATCACTTTATTGCATGTGCTTCGCTTTACAGCTTACCCTATGCTTCTATCATATGGTTTTTGGTTATATTGTGCTTGCCTCCTTGTCAATTCGCTCGTGCTCCCCTCTTTCTGTGTCCTGTTGTTTTGGTGTCCTGGCCTCCTCCCTTCTCCATGTCCCATTGCTGTCCTTCCAGCAACTGCAGGGGAAGCTGTGGCAGCAACATCAGTGCTGGGCATTTCTTCATGGTAGGTGTGACAGGAGATTCTTTTTCCCACAGTGCCATGTGCCTTAGCTGCTGTGTAGCCGGACGTCAATGCCACTCTGTTCACCTTACAAACTCCTCCTTTCCTGTCCTCTCATCTTCCCTTCTCGCTGCTCCGCTTCTCCTAGCCCTTGTTAACGTACATCTCCTACCTAGTGCTTGCTTCACAACTTCTTTTTCCTTCTAATCAGCTCCGCTTGTGTCCTTGTGTGCGCTTGTGCAGCTTGTAAGTGTCTCCCTGCTCACAAGGTCTCCCTGTGCCGCACGGCAGTGGAACACCAAGTTCTCAAGATGCTGCGTTTCTTGCTTGGCCATGATTAGCTGTGCTTAGCTGTGCTTAATTGTGCTTATGTGTGCTTATTTTTGCTTAGGTGTGGTTAGGTGTGCCTATCTTGCATAGGTGTGTTATGTTGCGGTGGGCTGGGATGGGCACTGGGCAGCTAGAAGGCAAAATTTGCTGTAGAATAGGTAGGTGGGGTGGGTTGGGCACTGGGCAGCCTCAGAGGCGCCTGCCTGGGCACAAGCAAGCTCGCAAGCAGAACGGAGTGTCCTCCTGCAGGTGGAAGTGCAGGGCGCCCCCACCCCAACCATGTGCGTGCACGCAGCATGCATGCGTGTACGGAGCCAGCCAGCCACCACAAACAGAATACGGTACTGGTTAGAGGCAGACAGACAAGTCCCTCCCGGGCGGGGATGGCAGGTTTGACAAGAAAAGGCAATTGCTTAGATTACGTTCAGTAAAGGTATGGTCAGGAGGAATCGGGGTACTTGCTTACACCACAAAACACAATGCAGGGCAGTAACCACAAGTTACATTTAGCATTGCTACAGGGTACCACAAGAGCATGGAGGAGACGCTACCCAGTCTGTCAGTTGCAGTATTGCCACATTCTCATCTGCTTGCTGAGACAGACTGAACAGAACAAACCTCCCTGGGCATCAGCGTGACATGGATGCTGTCTTCTGGTGTGGCAGTATGCCATGTCCTGCAGCTGTGGCCAAGACATCACAGCCACCAGCAAGCAGCCAATCCTGAATCTTCCTTGCCTTCTATCAAGACAAGCAACGGTATCGACACAAGAAATGATTAACACTCATCCAATTATCGACTATTGTCGTAACCTCCATGTTTCGCCTCCTTCACTGCTCGAGTCAGGCTCACCCAGCCCTCCCGCCGGTCCTCCTCACTCTCCCGAGCCCCCTCATTCGCCACGCCCTTTGCACCGCCCACAAACTTCTCCTCACCCACCACCACCCCTCCCTCCCCCACAGAAAACTTCCCCAACCCCACTCTCCCTCCTCCCCTCTTCCCTCCTCCACTCCCACCCCCTCCAACAGGGTTCAACTCTTCCTTAACTTCTTCCAAAACAAATGGCTCCATAAATTTCCACAGGAATTGAGCCGAGGGCCCCGAGAATCTCACAGCCCGCTGCCCCTTGCTGCCCTTCCCCTTCTTACTCTGGGCACAGTCGATCGTCCTCGCTTTAAGCGCCTTCACTATAAGCTCCACCTCCTTCGCCTGATACATCCCTGCATCCAGAATAACAGACCCTCCGGGCTGACCGCTTTTCCCCCGTTGACTGGGTTGACCGCGTTGACCGGCATACATGTACCAGTAGGCGAGGGCACGAGGAGTGAGCCACTTGTGCACGAGGCGGGGCACCACGGCCCGTCCGCCCTGCTTCTCAGGGCGGTACTGGTGCAGGTAGAACACCAGCGAGGGGTGCGACACTGTGCTGAACGTCAACACCCGCTGTGTCCTGCCCCTGCCCACTGTGCTGCCTGTGCTGCCCGTGCTGCCCGTGCTGCCCGTGCTGCCTGTGCTGCTTGTGCCGGCCCTGCTGACCGTGTCATCGCCCTCCCCCTCCCCATTATCCCCTTCCTCCCCTTCCTCTTCCTCCTCCCCGTCCTTTCTCCTCCCCATCCGCCCAGTTGCCTCCTCACTCACGTCCTCACTACCCTCCTCCCCGCCCCCATCAAAACTCACCTCCTCCACGATTGGTCCAGCAGCCCACTCCTTAAACACCTCATACAGGTGCTCTATCACCCTCTCCCTCCTCTCCTCTCCAGCCACCACTGAAAACCGCACTGCCGCCGTCGCGGCCCCGTCATCGCTCGCCACGTCAGCGCCAGCGAGGATCAGCCCGGATAAGATCTGGCGCTGCTCCTGCGACAGCTTCAGCCCTGCCGACTCGTCCGCTAGCAGATGGCGCCTGCCGACCCCTTGCAGGGCGGCTTGCCTCGCGGGGCCGAGTAGCCGGGCTTTAAGCTTTGCAGGCATGCTCCGCACCATTGCCCCCCTTGCTTCTCTCTCTTCTCCTTCTACTCCCTCTTCTTCTCCCTCTTGCTCTGTGTCCCCTACCTCGAAAGCAGCAGCAGAAGCACGGGCAGCAAGAGGAACGCCGCCCCTAAGATCGGTGTAGACAGATCGAACGGTGTCAACATCAGCAGCAGCGCCAGCAGCAGCAATCACCAGGTTGTACGTCTCCTGGTTCGGCCCGAACCTGACCGACAAACCTCCTTCCAAGCCCGAGCCAATCACCGTTACCCTCCCTGCTTCACCCACCCCCTCACCCCCCTCTTCAGTCATCCCTGCACCCGCCCCCACCTCCTTCCCCTTCTTCTTCCCACCACCTTTTCTGTTCTTCTCCTTTCTCTTCTTTGCCGCCCTCTCAACGCTCTGCATCGCTCTGTACACCTTCAAAGCTTCTTCAAGCTCCCCGGCCTGAATCAACGCCCGGATGTACAGGTTCCAAGCCTCCTGGTTCGGCTCGCACCGAGCCTGAACCATGGCTCGGAAACACCCACCAACCGCATCTAAAGCCTTTCGAGCCTCTTCCCTACCCTCCCCTCCAGTCCACTCCTCCTTCCCACCTTCTCCCATCCCCACTCCCCCTTCTCCTCCCGCTCCCATGCGCACATACCCTCTCAGCAGTGACAGATAAGCCTCCCTCAGGTGCACCCCAGGGATCCCCTCAGCTGCCATCTCGCCCACCACCTCCTCCGCCCTCCCCATCTCACCAGCACCCACCAACCCCTCCACATACGCGTTATAAGCTCTCACCATCACCGCTTTGCCATCCGCTGTTCTATCTCGTGCCCCCTGCTCTCCACCGTCCAATTCCCCTTCCACCCCCTCCTCTTCCCCTTCTCCCCTCTCCCCTTCCCCATCTCCCCCTTCCCCCATGTCAACATCTGTTCCCCGCTTTGAAAACTTGCTACCAACCTCCACCACTCTCGGCCACACCTGCAAAACTTTTTCGTGCTGCCCGGTATGGTTGTAAGTTTCCATTAGCGCCGTCAACACCACCTGCCCGGGCTGAAAACCTTCCGACTCAAGCTCTTCAATCCCCCTCTCTGCTTTTTCCTCCAAACTTAACAGCCTTTCTCCTCCCCCTCCCCCATTCATCCCCTCACCTCCCCTCCTCCCACCCACCCCCCTTCCCTCCCAAACCTTCCTCCTCTTCCCGGCCAATGCGCACGCGACAACTGGCGCCTCCAGGGTGGCGGAATTCGGCGGTATCCCGGCCGCCCGCATCCGCGACAGCAGATTCTCGGTGCGTGCCACGTCACCTGCGAGGCCGGCATGGCGCAACAGTAGCGCATACCTGGCAGCACGAACGTGGGAATCAGCCGGAAACCGCGGCCTTTCCTTTTCCTTCTCCCCCACTTCACCCTCCTCCCCTTCCCCCCCCCCCCCCCCCCCTCCCCTTCCCCTTCCCCATCCTCCATCCCCTCCCCACCCTCCATGTCTCTCAGCAGCTCTTCAGCCTTCACCAAGTGTCGCCCAGAACCACCCCCAAGGGTGAGCACACCCCACAGCTCCTCCTGTATGGCTCTGCTGGGGGTCAGCTCAGCAAACTGCTTCATCTGTCGGTACACCTCCCAACCCCTCTCCACCTCTGCCGCTGCCTTCTCAGCCTGTTTCATCTCCTTAAACCCCTTGAACCCCCCGGGCCCTTTCCCAGCCTCTCCACCACTCTCCACCGCTCTGCTCCCCTCTCGACCCTCAAATACCCCTCCGGTTCCGTCTTCCTCCTCCCCTTCCCCACTCGGGGCCTTCCCCTCCTGCAACCGGCGGCTTTCTCTTAAGAACATTCTTATCAGCCCCTCATAGTTCCTCCTAGGCGGCACCAACCCATGCGCCAGCATCATATCAAAAAGCTCCTGCGCGCGTGGCACGTGCTGATTGGCCGTTGCTGCGTCGAGCAGGTCGGCATAGAGCGAGGGGATTGGTGCATAGAAGGCGGCTTGGCGGGCCCACTTGAGAGCCCTAATAGCCCTCAGAGTCTCTCCTCGCTCAAGCAACCCTCTCACAATCCCCTCCACATGCTCCATGCCTATCCACGCCCGCTGCGCGTTCAGCAGCTTCACGATCGCCGCAGGCCGCAGCACCGCCAGCTCATCAATCAGCCACGCCACCTTCAACTTTGCCATGTCAGCAGCACACTCCTGGTCCCTCTCCCCTAAACCCCCGCTTAAACCCCGCTCCGCTTCCCTCTCCCTCTCCCACTCCCTGCCCCGCTCCCAGTCTCTGTTGCTCTCAGCGTCTCTTCTTGCTCGTTTCTCCACCATCTTCCTTTGCCATTTCGCCGCGTTTTCACCCACGCTAGGCACTGCTGGTCTCTCTAGGAGGGTTTGCCAGGGCGGCCTGTCAGCATCTTGGGGAAGATCTGGATTGAGATTTGATTCTCTCCAGATCTGCTGCTTCTCCTCGGCAGAAAGACCCTGGGAAAACTCCTGGCGCTTAAAACCCTGAACCCCGTCGATCTTCATCCCAGTCCCTTTCCTTTTCCATCCTCTCTCCTCTCCCTCCTCCTTCCCCCCTTCCTCTTCATCCTCCTCATATTCTCCTTCCTCTTCCTCCTCTTCCTCCTCTTCCTCCTCTTCCTCCTCCTCCTCATCCTCTTCCTCATCCTCAAATTCTTCTTCCTCAAATTCTTCTTCCTCCTCCTCCCCCTCATCCTCCTCTCCCCTCCACCTCTCACCATCCGCACTGCTACCCAGAGCGCCACTCACATCGCGCCGTCGGTCCCTCCCCGTGCCCTTATACCCGCTGCCACTCACCCAAAATACCCCCTTATACCCCTCCTCCCCTTCCGCCCCATCCGCCCCCTCCGCCCCTTCACCCCTTTCTCCCCTTTCCGCCCCTTTCACCCCTACTGCCCCCATCTTCCGCCCTTCTTCTGCTGCTCCCCTTACCCCCGTTCCAATCTCCCCCCATCCCTCTCTTTCCGCAGCTAACATAGCCCCAGTTTCCCCCTCCCCCCATCCATTCCTCCGCGCGCCTGCCCTGCTGCCATTCCCCCTAAATATCCCTCCCCCCATACTGTCCACATTCCCCATGTCACCTCTGCTCCCCATGCCCCCTCCGCGCCCCCTCCCCCCACTGCTCCCTCTGCCCCCCCTTCCCCCCTTGCTCCCCCTGCCCTCCCAGCTGCTCCTCCCCCCACTGCTCCCGCTCCCTCCCCTTCCCCCTCTGCCCCCCCTGTCCCCCCAGCTCCGCCTTTCACCGCTCGCGCTGCTTGCGTCCAGCCCCTGTCCGCGCCCTCCCTGCTCCATCCGCTCCCGCTTCTCCATCCGCCCCCCCTGCTCCATCCGCTCCCGCTTCCCCATCCGCCCCCCCTGCTCCATCCGCTCCCGCTTCTCCATCTCGTGCTGTCTGCTGCTCCTCGATCCGCGCTGCTCCCACTCTCTCGCGCCGCCCCTCTTTCCCCACTCTCCACCACCCCCGCTTCTGTTTCCCCACTCTCGGATACCCTCGCTTCTCTTCTCCTCTCTCCCGTTCCCCCAATCCCTCGACGTTCCCCTCTTTTCCCACTCCTTTTCACCGCCGCTCCTACTCTCCCATCCTCTCCCTACTCCCCTCCCCCTCTGTAACTCCCTGTCGCCCCCACCTCTACTCTCCCACTCTCTACTCCTTCCCCCCCAGTCCCTGTCTCCATCCTTCCTGCCCTCCCACTCCCAGCCTCCTTCGTTACGCCTGCCCGACTCTCTCCTACCTCCCATCCTGTCCGTCCCTCTCCCGTCGCTCCGTCTGCGATCCCCCTCCGCCGTCCCATCCCCAGATAAACGCACCCCAGCCGTTGGATCTTTCGCATCTGAAACAGCCCAGCTGCTTCCAGCCGTCCGATCCCAAGGATCTTGGCCAAGCCGTTGAAATCCAGCCTTTGGATTGCGACTGCGGAAGCTCTTCGCCCGTGGCTCATCCAACCTCGACTCGCCTCCCTTGTCTGCATCTGACGGGGCAGCGGAGGCGCTAAATTCGCGCAGAAGCGGAAGCCCCGCGCAAAGCGGCGGTTGAGACATCGCCAGCCGTTGGATCGACTGCCGAGCCAATGTGGACGGCACAGATCCGCTGGTGCTGGAACCCCATACCCCACTGGTCCTCAGCATCCTCACCGCTCCTGCTAAAGCCCCCGGGGATATAAATCCAGACCGTTGATCTCGGACCAACAGCGCGCTTAGCGGCTGCGACGGACATGGACCGTACGATCCGCATCCAGAAACGCTAATTGGTGTGGATCCGTTCGAATGCAAGGATCTAGCGACCACGGGTGTTCTCGCTGTTCTACTCGCCGTGATCCCCGCCGTTGTTCCTCCCGTGATGGCCGCTGCCATTGCATCAGCCGTTGGTTCGACGGGGGCCATAGGAGACAAAATCAACGGCTGTCGTTCGTGGAGCAGTGTAAGCGCGCGACGCGCGGACGCGCGAAGAGGGGCCATTTTGGGCCCAGCTAATTCTGGGGCTGAGGTGAGCTGATGGAATATCGAGACTTTCCTTTCTGGGCCTGTTGTACGCGTTAGGGTGTGGAAGACTTTACCAGCAGCACGGAGCTTGGAGTATATAGAAAGTGTTTGCGTGGTGCACCCACATACATTCCGTTATCTGCTCCGACTAAAGGTTTTTGTGC
Organism: Closterium sp. Yama58-4; assembly: GCA_947470075.1. Lineage (NCBI taxonomy): Eukaryota > Viridiplantae > Streptophyta > Zygnematophyceae > Desmidiales > Closteriaceae > Closterium > Closterium sp. Yama58-4. Next base: position 7,417 of record CANIUD010000327.1, on the reverse strand, counting down.
GATCAATGCTGTATGCATTTATTTCAAACAAGCCTTACCGTAACCTTCCATTTCCGAGTCCCTTATTGGGCAATTCCCAACAACCTTGGGAAGCGAGTCTTGTCATTCTGACGGCATCCCAGCGAATATCCAGTCCCAGCCTTCGTCATTGGCGCGAAAAGCCACGTCAATCACGTGAGCATTTTCCAACTCAGCCAAACTTGCAGCCAATGTCTGGTGCCAGGTCAGTCAATCGCTGTCGCGCTGGCGTTAGTCTGCGGCTCCCATCTGGAACCACGGCAGGGCGATGCTTGAGGAACACAAATCGTCACTGCATGCATCGGTTCGCTCTTCCCTCCCTGCCACGCTGAATTTCCTTACTCCTGATCTTCGTTATTCAGGCAGCCATAACTTGTCTGAGTTTCCTCCTCTTTCTGCTCATCCTTTAGGTTTGTGTATGTCGACGCTTCTATTGTTGCAATCGCCTGACTACTCACAAGACTCGTTTTCCCTAAGACCAGCTTTCCGATTTTCATTAGGTCGCTCAAGCCGCTTTCTTCTAGGTTCCCCCTAAGCCATCATTCTTTGAACCAGACTGTACGAAGAATAGAAAGCGGCTCGTACGATTTCGATAGGAGCAATGAGTGGATCTACCTGTCACTCGTAGAAAGCGGCTCGTACGATTAAACATCTTCCACGACTGCTGCCAACAACGTATTTCTCAACGTCGAACACAGAACTCCCGCATTTGAGCAACAATGGCGGCGTCCATCAATGGAATGTCGTCGTCCTCACGCCATGCTCTCCACGCAGCTTCTCAATTCCACCACCACCTCTACCTCGCAGCCGCTCCAGCGACGGCCCTCCTCCAGCACTCGCTAGCCGCTCTTACCACGCTTGCTAAAGCCCCGGCTTCTGCTCCCTCCGCACCTCCATTGGGAACGTCTCCTATTCATGAAACCGCTACAGCCGCTACAGCTGCTATAGCTGGAGGTCCTACGAGCTGTCCCTCTATGCCCGTCAGCTCTTCAGTCGTCAGGCGCCTTCTGTCAACTTCGAACTCCTCCATTCATCCTCACCACTCCCCTCCCGGCCGACCCGCGGGCTCGTTCCCCTCGCCAGCCGTTCTCTCCCGCCACGCTCTCCGCTCACCTCCTCGTCATCTCTCCCCCACATTCGCTGCGAGCACCGCGAATCTCGTCCTTGACCAGCACCTCTCCGCGCGTCCCTTCTTCTCCTCTCGCGGTAGCAGCGGCGGCGGCGCGGAGAAGGTTGACGTGGCGTCGTCCACGCTGGCAGATGCCGCGCGAAAGGCGGCGGGCGGACCGGCGGGAGACGCGGCGGCCGCGGCGGAGTCGCTCAATGTGGAGAACGTGCAGAAGCTGTTTCAACAGCTGTCCACGTCAGAGGTCGCGAACGCGATTCTCAACCTCGAAATGGCGGCGCGGGAGATGGTGGTGGACGCCAGCTCAGCGCTGCTGACGTCACCCGTGATGCGAATTCCGCTGGTGGCGGCCCCCGTGCTGTGGGGGGTGCGGAAGACGGCGCATAAGCACTTCTGCGCGGGGGAGACGCTGGAGGAGGCGGTTGCGACGCTCGACCGCATGCAGCAACTCGGGCTCAAAGGCATTCTGGACTTCAGGTACTGTACATTTCAAATTTAAAACATTTATACAAATGAACGCAATCATGTACAGTCGAAGTTCATCGTGTAGCGGAGAAACAGCCTACCGAAACGAAGTGTAAAGAGAGGAGGTGAAGCAAGCGAAAGTCTGGCGAAGCCAGTAGAACAGACGTAGCTTCTCCCGCTAGCGATTCCAGGGTCCGCCGGATGATTCCGCGAAGAGGAGGATAAATTCTATATCACGCGTTTATTGGAGCGAACTGCTTATAAGTAAACCTAGTACATGAGGTTAGTTTCAGAGGAAACAGCTACCAGGAAGAGTTTGAGCAGAGCTGTACAATCGGATACCACAGCGAAATGACAGAATGGTGGTTACTTGATGTAAATGCTTTTTTTTTTCTGAGAAACCGAGGGATGGAGCTAGTAGACACCTTTTCAGGCGTTGCTGAGCGCAATGCCAGAGCTATTCTTCTTATCGGATTTCTCTGCTTAGTGAAGAGAAACTGCCAGAACAGCAGATCATAGACCACTGAACAGGGCAGCAGATCACTGACCTTCGTAGCGGTACCTGAACAGTTTTACGAATTCGTGTACTCGCGGGCGGTTTACTGCGGAGAGACGCGTGACTTACGTAGCGAGCTCTGGGTTGGACCGTCGTATTGACACTCGTATTTTACTCGTGCACGTTTTACACTTCATGTCCTCACCACTCTCCGCGTCACCCCCAGTCTCCGCGTCTCCCCCTCTATACGCGTCCCCTACTCCTTCCCGCTGCTTCCGCGCGTCGCTCCTGCACCGCCACGGTCAGCAGCAGCCGCTCCGCCAGCACAGTCGACGCATGCGCGCCCGCGGTCGCCACGCTCGCGGTCGCAGTGGCCGCCACAGCCACCACCGTTGCGCTGGTCGTAGCCGCGATGGCGCGCGCAAGGGCTCGGAACGTCTCCTTGCGCGGAGACTCCGCGGCGTCCCCGCTGGTCCACGCGATGGCGGCGGTCGCGCCGAGAGCGGCGATCACGGCGACGCACGCCGTGCAGGACGAGTAGGATGCGGTGAGCGATGAAACGGCCGCCCATGACGATGCCGCCTCGGCGGCTTCTTTCAGCTGCCGCTGATGATCGTCCAAACGCGATTCGTGATCCGCGACCCCGTTGTCGTTCGGGTTGGCGTTTGCGTTGCCGTTGCCATTGGCAGCGGCGTTGGCATAGGCGTTGGAGCTGGGGCTGGCGTTGTTGCGTGCGTTTCCGTTTACGTTAGCGTTCGCGTTTCCGTTAGCGTTCGCAACCGCGGGCGTAGCTGAACTCGACGCTGGACCTATTATAAGTACGGGTTCAGCGGAGGTGCCGTCGTGGGTCAAGCCGCCAGCACGGCGCGCTGTAACCCGAGCTCCGCCAGTAGGACCCGATGATCCCGAGGTTCCCTCCATCCACGCGGCGTGATAAGCGAAATTATGCATAAGCTGTCGATGAGGGCCTCGAGGAACGCAGGAACTATGCGTGCGAGTAGTTGCGTCTGATTGATTTGGGATAGGAGTGGTTACGAGCTTCGATTTGTACTAGGGAGAAAAGGAGGTCAGTGCCGTGCTGACAGGGAAGGGTGTGGTGGAACGGGCGGAGGGGTGGTGGGTGGTGGGTTGAAAGTGCGATGCGAATTTCAGAGGGCATTGAAAATGTCGAATTTCGACCCGCGCGGCTCGCGAAGGTGGATGAATGTTGGAGGACCTTGCAAAAGTGCCGGTTGGTATTCTGAACAAGGTTGGGAAAGTGCTACACCAAATTCAGAATCCTTTATACGTTAAAATCATAACATTTATATTTTTTATTCCATGAAATAGGAATGGCACACATTTATGTACCATCTGTGTTTTGGAAATGACTAGTACTCACGAAAAAACATGCTTCGTAACCCACGCCTTTCCTAACTTTTACCCCCTTCCCTCCCATCCTCCTTCACTTCAACAAAACAGCGTGGAGGACGCGTTAGACGATGCAACATGCGACCGCAACATGGAAGGGTTTCTGCGCACCATCAGGATGGCGTCACAGCTGTCACCACCCATGGTGAGGAAATCTGTCCAGCAAGTGAAGGCTCTTGATTATAAGTCATGAAATTGAACTAGGGAGTATGCACACAAATGGACAGAGGTTACCTCACCCGCTGGAAAAATATCACTGAGCTTGGTGTATCTGTACTATCTGTTCTTAATCTGTACATATCCATCCGTGGCCCTCCATAGAATTCCCCCAACCATTTGATCACAGATCTTCAACTTTTCCCTGCCCTGTTATGCATCCCAATCACCACATACAGGTGAGCTTCGCCTGTGTAAAGATCACAGCCCTCTGCCCACTGCCCGTGCTCGAACGAGTCAGCGAACTTCTGCGCTGGGACCACAAACTCTCCTCTTCCTCCTCTTCCTCCACCTCTTCTGCCCCTACCTCATCCTCGTCTGCTTCTGTCCCCATGCCATGGCGCCGCCCCTCCCTGCCCATTCTCGCTCCCGAGTCCCCCACCTACTTCACCCCCTCCTCCGCACCCTCCCCTCTCACTCCCAGCGAGGAAGCCGCCATCACATCGGCTCACAATAGGCTAAGGAAAATCTGCGATGCCTGCACTGAGGGCAAATTACCCCTTTTAATAGACGCGGAGTATCAGTCTGTGGAACCAGCGATTGATTACTTAGCGTACGCGTTAATGATGGAGTATAACAAGACGGGCGTGACTGTAACAGGAGGTGGGAAGGAGGGGAGCAAGACCGAAGCAGAGCTACCGTTGGTGTATTCCACAGTGCAGTGTTACCTGCGGGATGCGAAGCCGAGGCTGGCTGCTAGCTTCGGCGCAGCGCAGGAAGCCGGGGTTGGGTTCGGGGTGAAGCTGGTTCGGGGAGCGTATCTGGTCCGGGAATCCGCCGAAGCTAAGAAGCGCGGCGCGACGTCACCGGTGCATGAGAGCATTGAGAACACGCACAAGTGCTATGATGCGTGTGCGGGGATGATGATTGATGCTGCTGGGGCGGCTGCTAAGAGGGAGTCTGAGGGTGAGAGCGGGCCTGCAGCTGGAGTGGTGCTAGCAACTCACAACTATGGATCAGGCAGGTTTCTAGTGTGTCCCTTGTTGACACGACTCTCCCTATGCCCCTCTCGTTTCGATACGATTTTCATCACCCTACTTATCACACTCATTCCTTCCTCCTCCATTGTCTTCTTCTCTTGCAACCCCCCCCCCCCTCCCCCACCCTTCAATTCCTGCAGGCCGGGTGGCAGTGATGCGAGCTGGCGACGTAGGATTGGCTCGCACGGATCCTCGGTTGCACTTTGCACAGCTCAAAGGGATGGCGGATGGGCTCTCCTTGGGACTCGGATTTGCTGGCTTTAACGCATCCAAGTATCTTCCGTATGGTCCCGTAAGGGATGTAATGCCTTACCTGCTGAGGCGAGCGCATGAGAACCGAGGCGTGCTGGGCAACACTCGCGACGAGCGACAATGGCTCAGGTACGATGTGGTTTTTTCCGTGGTTGTATTCAAAATCAAGTATTCCTCTTAACTATCCGCTAGAATACAATCCCTGCCATATCGTGTAAATGTGTCAAGCCAGGGGATGCCATAGGCAACAAAATTTCGAGGCTAATATTGTGGTGGTGTTGATGCTTGCAGGGCTGAACTTATGCGCCGAATCCGATCGGTATTTGGAGCTTGATATTTGTTGGAGGGGCTTATGTGATTGTATTACTGATTTGTCTGTGGAAAGAACGTCGTGCGCTTGGTTTTTCTCAATAACGCGGAGTTGACTGTTGATTGTCTTTGTGCTGGACTCTGCTTGACTGGAGAAATTCGTCCCAATGCCACCCACAAAGACATTCGTGAAAATGTCATGAATGCACAATTTCAGCCACATCACAAACGAGTCGCTCTTGATGAGCGACTTCTAGAGCATGCGACTACCGTATTGCCACGACCTATCTGAGCCATAGATTCAATGCCCTGTCACAGAGGTCGAACCGCAGATGCAGCCTGTGTAATTAGGGCGTGGGTCCAAACGGGTTTGATCGCGGCTGATCTGATCGGGTCGGATCTGAGCGGGTTGCTTGTGATCGTGTGCCCGAGCCGCCCGATCAGAGATGATTTTCAGAGAAGTTTGTGAGCAACTGCTCAGCAAGCGCGATACATTTGAGTGGCATTTTCATCACCATTCTAGCGAGATTGACGACCAGGCTTAACCTGGCGAAAATCGTCGTTTCACTGTAAGTGCAACAGTGTAACGCTTCGCAAGCATCGCTAGGTGCCCCGATCACAAGCAATCAATTGATTGCCTGTGATCGAGGAAAATCGACTCTGAGCGGGGTTTATCGGGTCTGATTGAGTTGGGGCGATCAGTTGATCGCGATCAGCTGATTGCCCCTGATTGCCTGAAATTGGCTTCCAGGCTTCCTGAAAATTATTGATCGCGGCTGATCGAGGCGATCACACCCGTTTGGGCCTACGCCCTTATTTCCTGACGCAAATAACGAGTACGCATGCAGCCCACTGGACCCGTTGTTATTGAGGAAAAAACAAGAGGCGACGACGTCGTCATAGGGTTGCGAAGCTTTTTGCATTATCAACATATGTTATACAACTTCTATTACTATGGATCTCGTGTTGCATGACTACCTAACTACTTATACCGAGTATGTAACTCTAGGCTGAGGTTTACAAAAATTGTACTACTTGGTTACGTAGGTTCGATCGCATCAAGGATCGATCTCCAGACAATCCGATCCGACAATGTCACCTTCACCACTACGCCAATTTCGACACCGAGGTAGGGAAAAAAATAATATTCATTTCGTAACTTATCGACGAAAGACATACCTACCTAGGGTTTCGTGAATCCTTTTCTGCTTGGTTTCGTTCTGGTTCAACTTCTCCAAGCTACTCCAATGATTCCCCCGACTCCTGTTCTCAGCTACTACTACCTAGGTGAGCGTTCTAAACTTAAGATGATAGTAGATACATCTTCTTAATCATTATCGTCTGTTTCAGTCGTTTAGACTTAGCAACTAGCCGTTTTACTGCTGGTCTTAATCCATTTCGACGACCAACCAGGTCGTTCTTTCTTTAGAGCCTGCAATGCCAGTTTTTCGTCTCACTTTCACAACATCTAGAATTGTCGCATAATTACTTTATCCATTTCGTTCTAGTTTCATTCCATGCTCACATTTCTTTTCTCAATTCTTTGGCGCTTTGTAAATACTTTACATATTCTTTGTACATAATCTTGCATCTGATTCTTATGTTCTTCATCATGACTTCCATTAGTTTAGTGCATCATTCCTTCCTCGTATTTGCACATCTTTCTTCCACCTTTTGCTCTTCAGTTTAGGCTCTTTTGAAACCGTAGTTATGAATTATCTCTCACTCTCTCTATCTCGTCTCTTTCTCTTTTGTTCTCTCTCTCTCTCTCTCTCTCTCTCTCTCTCTCTCTCTCTCTCTATCTCTCTCTCTCTCTCTCTCTCTCTCTCTCTCTCTCTCTCTCTCTCTCTCTCTCTCTCTCGTTCTCTCTCTATCGTTCTCGCTCTCGTTCCCTCTCTCTCGTTCTCACTTTCTCTCTCGCGTTCTCTGTTTTTCGTTCTCATTCTCTCGTTCTCCCTCTCTCTCTTTCGTTCTCTCTCGCTCGTTCTCTCACTCTCGTTCTCCCTCTCTCCTTCCCTCTCTCTCGTTCCCTTCTCTCTTTCTCTCTCTTGTTCTCTCTCTCTCTCGTTCGTTTTCTCTCTCTCTCGTTCTCTCTCTCTCTCTCTCTCTCTCTCTCTCTCTCTCTCTCTCTCTCTCTCTCTCTCT